>JAEMWC010000233.1:530000-575000 GCA_016490735.1 Pachyseris speciosa | reverse complement strand
TTGAGTTGGCCCAGTTTTGGGGAAAAGTCATAAGCTAATCCTTCGAATCCTAGCTTCTTAATCGCAAAATAAGTACAGAACTTCATTTCTGATGTCATAAGTAGTAGTATAGAGAGATTTGGATTTTAAGGCAAAAAAGCGATATACGCCCCTTTTGCGGAACACCCTTCCATTACCTTTTCAACTGTATGTATTCAAGATGCTATTTATCACTTTATTCTTTAATTTTACTTTTAAATAATAAGATGTGTGCCAGTGACAGCTTCACCACCACTGATCAGCATGACTGCACATGCCTTGTTTGGCAGACGATATGACGCCGAATTTCAAAGGTGGTTTGTACCAGAGTACCAACATGGAAGGGGCAGACAAAATATCATGGAAATAGCTCTAAAGGCAGCTGAATTTCTAGTTGACCTGTTTGCAACTGTGTGGTCCACTGTTGGACAGACAACAAAAGTTCCACATGGATCACGAAAATATCAGGTTACCTACATGTAATGACTATAACAGCAATTTCATTTGAAAAATGGACCATCTCATTCTTACATGTAAATAATGATATCAGTCCCCATTACTAATAACCAGACATGCTTTTAAAATACAGTTTGTTTCTGAGCACTATTTTGCATGAATTTTGCCCCTACAATAATGTGCAACTTGTTTTGGTACTGTGTAAATTATAATATATTTCGAAATAGAATCAAAGAAGGACCACTTCGAGAAACAACTTATGATCAGGTAACTACTTATAGCTTAAGTTTACCTTAAAAATGTCTGTCCTTTCAGCCATACTATTTTCCTGTTCTTGCAACAACGCTCGACCAGCGATGCTTGCCAATGGGGTATGCGTTCCAAGGAAACGAACCAGATCCATTAATTGCTTGTGACGACAACGTGCCCGGTTCAAGACCACTTTCACCACTATGTCAGGCTCAACTGCATTCATTCCACGAACAGATGTGTTTACAGCGTGTATGTCCCATTTGCCATCCCCTCCTTCAGAGGAAAATTGAACAACTCTCTACAACAATGAATAGGTAAGATATGGATCTCAAACTACATGTAAAGCGACGTTAATGTTTCTGTGAGATAAATGGAAAAGTGAAATTAAATTGGCTCTCGTTGTTTGGCGGTGTTTCGTTTACTTTGATACCTGTACAAGTACTCAGACTCATGAGCTTTGTCAATTTTTCATTTCCACTGATTTCCAGATATCTCGCTGGCGATGCAAGTGATAGTGATTCGGGAGAGGAAAGCGATGGAGATGAAGACGATGACGAACCAGAAGAAAGCCCAAATGGGGAATCAGAGAATCAAGACGATGACAAGTTAGACAAATCCGAATACAGGAAGAAAGTGGATGACATCAAGGCTAAGCTTGCGGAGCGCTTCCGAATTTTAGAGGAAACAAATCCAACGCAGATCCTTCCAGTGTACACGAATCCCAAGCAGAAACCAGTTCAACCACAGACAGAGGAGCCCAGGGCTAGGGATGTACCGCAATTTCCATGTCAGGAACTAGGTTTCGGAAAGATTTGTTCATCGTCAGGAGGATTGAAGAATCACGCCAGAACCCATCGCCGTGATCGGCCATCATTAATTGCCGGCCATTAAAAGCATGGCTAACTGCTGAAAAAAACTCATCCTCGAGAACCAAATTTTTTTAATAAATCCCCGTTAATAAAAACCGCATATACACTTTAAAAACATAATTTGTGAGATTCAGAAACCGTTCAAAGGGCGCCGTTTAGCGCTGCTTCGCTGCTTCCAATCCCCGAAATAAGTCAGCGGTTACCGCCCTGCGCACGCGTCCTTGAAAGGCGTCCTTAGCCAATCATCGGTTTTTGAGACCTGTCGAGGAAGTCGCACAATAATTAACAATATTGTAATAATAATCATAATGATCCAACATGGCGGCCATGCTCCACCTGGCCCAGCTGACCAGCTAGTTTACAGCGTACGTCTTTGATACTGGACATCCATCTTATAGCCAATTGACACCTGTCAAAACAAGGTATCAGTTGACCAGTGTCACGTGACCATGTCGCGGGCTCAAATTAAGACCTCATTGAAGTCAGCTTTTTTTTTTTGAAGTTGACCGCTGACCAGGTACTTGCTTTCGATTTGATCGCAAGCTCACGCCAGGTGTGGGACACCCAAACTTTAAATTTTTCTCGCGCTTTCTGCGGCACGTAATTTCACATTCAGTTGGTTTCTTCATTTTGAGCAAAACAACTTCATCTTCTTCGATGGAAGTTTGTCTTTAAATTCGCGTAAAAACCAGAAAAATCAAGAACTTGTCAAAAGATACTCCGGAAGGTGAATTTTCAAGTGATGAAAAGAGGGGCGAAAGATTTTTCTCAGGAAAAGCTTCAAACTTGGATCGATTGTGCAGTTGAAAACAGTATAATTCAACGCTTCAAGAGCTTTCACTTTACCGCGGCATCTTGCATCTCACCAAGAAAGGTCACTTAACAGTTCACGGTATTAATGGGAGGAACGAGTAGCTCAAAATCTGTGGAAGAACCTCTTTCTTTGGACAAACCGTTTGCTATTTTTGCGGATGCTTGTTTTTGCTTTACTGAAGCTTACGTATTTTCAAGTGATAGAAACCTCCACGACACAGCGCAAGAGAGTGAGGTAAATTAAATAAATAGAAGCTTAACATTTGGTTTAATCGTTGTTACTTTTGTTCAGAAATGAAACTTGTATTTTTCTCTCGAATGGATATAAATAACAATTATCTCTACTCGTTTTGGACGCGAAGAAGAAGTTGAATTGTTTGTTTATTTTGTTACATCGTTTTCTTTGCAAGCGAACGAGTGTTTTTACTTGGCTTGGCTGACTGTTTTTCGAACTTTAATTGGTGCCTCAACAGCGTTAAGAAACTTTTGCCCTTATCTTATTAACACGTAATCGCAATGAGTCCTTGTAAAATTAAGGATTAAAGGCGGAAACTCAAGCTCGAGTAAAAGCAAAAGTCGATCAAATGCATTTGCATGTGCACGTCTAAAAATCTGAAATAAAGTTGTCAAAATGCTGTCAAAAATGTCAAAACCCAGCGCGCTTCACTCGTCATTTGAAAAAACGAATCGTCACGAAAACCAAGAAATTTGAGTATATAACACCTGCGTTACGCGAGATCAAATAGCTACCAGTAAATGAGCATCTTCACTACAGAGACACAGTAATGACATTTAGGTGCACCAAGGGTCTGGCCCCTACATACTTGTGTGAACCTTTCCTAAAGCGCAATTCTATTCACTATCATAACACTAGAATCAGAGAATCCCTCGATATTCTTCTAAGCAAGACAAAGTCTGGCCAGCGACGTTTCCTCTACAGAGCAGTCAACATCTGGAACAATTTAGAAAAAGACTTTAAACAGTGATCTTTAACATCATTTAAAAAAAAAGTTGAAAATGCACATGCTAGATAATTATTTTAATGATCGCTTTTTATAATTTCATTCATTTATTATCATAATGTACTTTGCTTCTTAGTATTGAGAAGCCCTCCGGGGAATGCTTATAAAGTATGTATGTATGTATGTATGTATGTATGTATGTATGTATGTATGTATGTATGTACATATGTATGTACACACACACACACACACACACACACATCGCAGTCCGAAGACTGAATTACGTTGTTGACAGAATGAGAAAAATAATATATATATATATATATATATATATATATATATATATATATATATATATATATATATATATATTTAGCCAAGCCTAAAAGCGGGGCTCCAAAAGCATTCTTTTTCTACTGGCATTTACATATAGTGTGCTTGTCATATCACCCATCTGACCTCACTCAAGCTACAGACCCAATGCTGTAAAAAATAGTATGGAAAGGTGATCTGAGCCAGTGGAACAGTGGATTTGAGCCCCCGAGGATTTGCACTGTCCAGTCCAGATCTGCTTGTGGACCAGATTTGGACCCCCAAGTCCAGAACTGCTAGCACATATGAACCCCCTTTTACGGATTTGGACCCCCCCACCCCTCCTAAAAACAAGTGTTCGATTGAGTAAGGTAATAAAAATTCCTTTGCAAATTGTAAATATTTTTATTGATTTCCATGTATCTTTCTTTCATATTTTTTTTTGAGGCATACATACATTCAGAGGATACACAATTTCTGATTTCTGACTGTCTCATGGGAGGCTGTGCATAATTGAAATTGCATTCATTATGAAGTGATGATCTGAATCACTATATATCTGAATTGTGATACTGATTCAAAGGAGCAATCACCATGCAGGCTTCTCCACCAATTTCTAGTGGCTCTAAGCCATAACTAAGTAGCCTACAGTTGAACGGGGAAACAGACCTGTCCTTAGGTATTGCTCTAAGATGTTAAGAATTGTTTTGTCTTAAAAATTTATAGATGCAGATTAGCGTTGCAGGTTCTTTTTTACACAAGGTATTAAAACCTAAGTCAATATTTTTATTTTGCTTTTTTAACATTTCCAAACTCAATTTGCAAAGGAATTTTTATTACCTTACTCAATCGAACACTTGTTTTTAGGAGGGGTGGGGGGGGGGGGGGTCCAAATCCGTAAAAGGGGGTTCATATGTGCTAGCAGTTCTGGACTTGGGGGTCCAAATTTGATCCACAAGCAGATCTGGACTGGACAGTGCAAATCCTCGGGGGGTTCAAATCCACTGTTCCACTGAATCAGATCACCTTTCCATACTATTTTTTACAGCATTGGGTCTGTAGCTTGAGTGAGGTCAGATGGGTGATATGACAAGCACACTATATGTAAATGCCAGTAGAAAAAGAATGCTTTTGGAGCTCCGCTTTTAGGCTTGGCTAAATAAATAAATAAATAAATAAATAAATATATATATATATATATATATATATATATATATATATATATATATTTTTTTTTTCTTATTCTGTCAACAGCGTAATTCAGTCTTCGGACTGCGATGTGTGTGTGTGCGTGTGTGTGTGTGTGTGTGTGTGTGTGTGTGTGTGTGTGTACATACATATGTACATACATACATACATACATACTTTATTAGCATTCCCCGGGGGGCTTCTCAATACCAACCTCAGAGTTGGTTACGGTGGTATTCCTCCAAGTTTCAGAGACGGTAATCACTTCGGTTTTATTCGCCGCAGCCCAATCCCTGAGCTCAAATAAGTGCGATGGACTACGGAGGGAGCGAATGTTCAAGTGGACAATCTTGAGCTTTGATGTTGTATAAATACGCTGGGCAAAACTACTAGAAGGTTGACCTCGAGACGTAGAAGATAGGTTTATGGTAGTGGACTCAAACGTTGACCTGTCGCGTGATGAAGTAGAAGGAAAAGGCGAAACAGTGTTAGGAATTGTTTCCATGCTTGCATCATAGGTGTGATCTTGAATATTTGATGACATCATTCAAATGTTCTGGCTCTTGCGAGAATCTTTAACATATTTTCTGCAATCAGGATCACGTCACTACTCCCCGGTCGATCGGCGATGCACGTCCAAATCCCCCTGGAAATGAATTAAGTACAGTAAGGTAGGGAGGGGATATATTAGCAACTGATTGCCTTAATCACTTAGGTCACCAGCCTATTCCCGTTTGGATGGCGATTCATTAGGGATTTCTGAGTAATACAAAGAGACAAGGTTAATTTAATTTTAGGAACAGAAATCAACACAACTAAGTAATTAAGTGAAAACGTGGCTCAGCCAGGAATCGAACCTGGGTCTCCAGATTACCGGTCGGATGCCTTAACCACTAGGCCACTGAACCAACCACACTGGGAACACATATTTTCACTGTACAACACATACACAGTGTGGCCTTCTGATGGTAAGGTCCGTTGAGACAATTTCCCCTCCCTACCTTACTGTACTTAATTAATTTCCAGGGGGATTTGGCCGTGCATCACCGATCGACCGGGGAGTAGTGACGTGATCCTGATCGCAGAAAATGGGTGAAATTGTCTCCTCGGACCTTACCATCAGAAGGCCACACTGTGTATGTGTTAATCTGGTAATCTGGAGACCCGGGTTCGATTCCTGGCTGAGCCACATTTTCACTTAATTACCTAGTTGTGTTGATTTCTTTTCCCAAATTAACCTTGTCTGTTTGTATTTCTCAGAAATCCCTAATGAACCACCATCCAGACGGGAATAGGCTGGTGATCCTAAGTAATTAAGGCAATCAGTTGCTAATATATCCCCTCCCTACCTTACTGTACTCTCTCTCTCTCTCTCTCTCTCTCTCTCTCTCTCTCTCTCTCTCTCTCTCTATATATATATATATATATATATATATATACAACAGTTAAAAAGACCGAAAATGGACAACTTTTGGTTCAAAAAAGATAAAAATTTAAAAATTTATGATTAAAAAACGTTTCGGTCACTCGACGTTCGTCAGTTACAAACAGAATGTTAAAAACCTACAACTTAAATATGATTTTACATCAATGGTTACAAATAACATACGGGTTACGAAAAACAATAGGTGTACAAAGAGTATGAAACAATTGCGGTAAATTAACAGGATGCGGAATACCAACAATAATGGAACTAGTGATAAATGTTATGCAATTGTCGCAGCGCAACAGGTTCCCCATCAAGGGCCTCTGAATCATCATACCTGTCAATATCATAACAAAATCCCTGAAGAGGGCCCTTAAACAATAAGTAATAATTTCCCAACAAAGAGCCTTTGAATGACCAACAAACTTTATGATAATAACATCTCCACAGAAGCTAACTATACACAATATCAACATTTTAAACATTGATCGCAAAACTAGTATAAAATATTTAGGCATTTATTTAGATGAGCATTTGAACTGGAAAACTCAAATAGCACATGTTCAAGGCAAACTGACTAAAAACCTTGGAATCTTCTACCAATTACGGAATTACCTGAATTTAAAGATGTTAAGACAACTGTATTATGCACTTATTTACCCTTATCTTAATTATGGTGCAATGTGTTGGGGCAACACTTATCAGACTAATTTAAGTAAGATCTGTACTAAACAAAATAAATATAACCGTAGTATCTTTTTTGCAAACAAACGAGAACCCTCTTTCCCTTATTACCAAATCCTTGAAATTTTAAAATTTGAAAATGTTGTTAGATTCAAAATTTGCTCACTGGCATTTAAATTATATAACAATCCAACAACTGTTCCAGCAATTTTCCATAATTTCTTAATACCTACAACAAATGTCCACTCCTATAACACCAGAAATTCTGCCAGGCTCAATTTTCACCGACCACAAGTTAGAACTAACATAGGCAACTTTTAAGTACTCTGCTTCTGTTTTATGGGAAACTGTTCCCTTGCCATTGAAAAAAAAAAAACAAACAAAATCATTTAACAGGTTTAAGAAACTTTATAGGGCCCACCTGATCTCTTGTCAATCAAATAATATATAATCTGTCCAGTGATCAAATATATAGTATCTAATTATCCATATATAAGTAATTATAATAATAATAATAATAATAGAGTTAATAATAATAATAATAATAATAATAATAATAATAATTGTCCGCTTATATTTTGATCTTGTCATTGCTGCTGCTGTTGTTGCTGCTGATGATGTGTTATTCTTTTCCATTCCTTTGTTTCTGTTTTTTTCTTGCTGTTGGCTGTTTGTTGGTATGTGTTTTGTTTTTTGTTTTTTGTTTTGTTTTCTTTTCTTCCTGTCTTATTTGTTCTTTTCTGCTTTTGTTTTTCTTTCATTGAGCTTGTCCTGTATAGATTCCTTGCTTGGTTCAGTATATCTCTAACATACCTTAAATCATATACATGTAATATCCTCTTGTAAAACAATCCTAAGCTCTACAAACATCTCCTATATCCCAATAAAGCTCAGTGCCTCTTCTTTGCTTATCCAAAAGTAGGTGGTGGTCAACTAGAAAGCCTTTGCTACTTTGACCTCCACACACATTTTGTAATTTGTACTGTATTTATTTTATCTTGTAATCATCTGTTGTAATTATACTTTTCTTTCTATGTTAATTTTATGTAAATAGTGTGAAATAAATGAACCAGTCGAACCAGTCAACCTGGCTAGCACAAAAATAAAAGAATCCCCAAAAGAGGGCCCCTGAGCGCTGAAACAACTACAAGTGCTAAATATTGCAATTAATGAGTCGGTACACACTGACTTGTTAAAATATATAAAAATAAATTCACTGCCAATACGCACCTTAAGAAAATCGCAACCTATTGTCCAAACTCTGCTGAAATTAAGTATAATGGCTGCGGTTTATTGAATGAAATTCTTGTCTTTTATTAAATCCATAAGGTGAAAGGGAAAACAACTGCGCACTCCAGTATGCTTCTTTCGTAATTAATAGCTGTTCAGTGTTTTCGGACGTGTGAGTTTGGATTTGATCGATACATTGAAATGTAAAGTCCGATAGCACGTGCGGAGTTCGGTTGAAGTGTGTGGCGACCTCGCAAGTCTTCTTATTGGTTCTCATGGACGATTTGTGATTTCTAAATCTAACTTTAAATTCTGTGGTGGTCGAGCCAACATACTGGAGATTGCATTTCTTAGAATGAACCAAATAAATCACATTTGACGAATTACACAAAAGTTCTGTCGAAGAAAATAGGTCTTACCAGTTTTGTGCGCTAGAAAAAGTTTGAGAGTTGACAAAGAAGTTCTTGCAAAGATCGCATCTAGATTTATTACATGTGAAACAGCCGGCTGTGGATGCTGTACTTGATTGAAGCAAGCTGTTACTGCACTTAGAAGGTGCCAAAATTTCTGTGAGGTTCTTAGGTCTGCGAAAAGATGAAATAATAGAATTCGGTGGGAAAAGCTCCGTAAGTTTTGGAGATGAAAGCAAAATATGAATATGCTTTTTGATTAACCCATTAATAGACGGTAAATTGGGATTATATGTGAGAACAAAAGAATTTAAAGTTAGATTTAGAAATCACAAATCGTCCATGAGAGCCAATAAGAAGACTTGCGAGGTCGCCACACACTTCAACCGAACTCCGCACGTGCTATCGGACTTTACATTTCAATGTATCGATCAAAATTCAGTGTGTACCGACTCATTAATTGTAATATTTAGCACTTGTAGTTGTTTCAGCGCTCAGGGGCCCTCTTTTGGGGATTCTGTTATTTTTGTGCTAGCCAGGTCATTCAAAGGCTCTTTGTTGGGAAATTATTACTTATTGTTTAAGGGCCCTCTTCAGGAATTTTGTTATGATATTGACAGGTATGATGATTCAGAGGCCCTTGATGGGGAA
Source organism: Pachyseris speciosa (assembly GCA_016490735.1). Lineage (NCBI taxonomy): Eukaryota > Metazoa > Cnidaria > Anthozoa > Scleractinia > Pachyseridae > Pachyseris > Pachyseris speciosa. The sequence goes on along the minus strand of JAEMWC010000233.1, from coordinate 565,729 downwards.
CCTGTTGCTCTGCGACAATTGCATAACATTTATCACTAGTTCTATTATTGTTGTTATTCCGCATCCTGTTAATTTACCGCAGTTGTTTCATACTCTTTGTACACCTATTGTTTTTCGTAACCCGTATGTAATTTGTAACCATTGATGTGAAATCATATTTAAGTTGTAGGTTTTTAACATTCTGTTTGTAACTGACGAACGTCGAGTGACCGAAACGTTTTTTAATCATAAATTTTTAAATTTTTATCTTTTTTGAACCAAAAGTTGTCCATTTTCGGTCTTTTTAACTGTTTTTTATCATTCGCCCAATCAGGACTGTGAATCATCAGTGATCCTTTTGGTTCTGCATCTTTCGTTGGCCCAGGAAGAGCCTTCAACCGTCTCTCTCTCTCTCTCTCTCTCTCTCTCTCTCTCTCTCTCTCTCTCTCTCTGTATATATATATATATATATATATATATATATATATATATATATATATATATATATAAAACAGTTAAAAAGACCGAAAATGGACAACTTTTGGTTCAAAAAACGATAAAAATTTAAAAATTTATGATTAAAAAACGTTTCGGTCTCTCGACCTTCGTCAGTTACAAACAGAATGTTAAAAACCTACAATTTAAATATGATTTTACAACAATGGTTACAAATTACATACGGGTTACGTAACTCAGACAATGAAACGAAAAACAATAGGTGTACAAAAAGTATGAAACGACTACGGTAAATTAACAGGATGCGGAATAACAACAATAATAGAACTAGTGATAAATGTTATGTAATTGTCGCAGCGCAACAGGTTCCCCATCAAGGGCCTCTGAATCATCATACCTGTCAGTATCATAACAAAATCCCTAAAGAGGGCCCTTAAACAATAAGTAATAATTTCCCAACAAAGAGCCTTTGAATGACCTAGCTAGCACAAAAATAACAGAATCCCCAAAAGAGGGCCCCTGAGCGCTGAAGCAACTACAAGTGCTAAAGATTACAATTAATGAGTCGGTACACACTGACTTGTTAAAATATATAAAAATAAATTCACTGCCAATACGCACCTTAAGAAAATCGCAACCTACTGTCCAAACTCTGCTGAAATTAAGTATAATGGATGCGGTTTTTTGAATGAAATTCTTGTCTTTTATTAAGTCCATAAGGTGAAAGGGAAAACAACTGCGCACTCCAGTATGCTTCTTTCGTAATTAATAGCTGTTCAGTGTTTTCGGACGTGTTAGTTTGGATTTGATCGATACATTGAAATGTAAAGTCCGATAGCACGTGCGGAGTTCGGTTGAAGTGTGTGGCGACCTCGCAAGTCTTCTTATTGGTTCTCATGGACGATTTGTGATTTCTAAATCTAACTTTAAATTCCGTGGTGGTCGATCCAACATACTGGAGATTGCATTTCTTACAATGAACCAAATAAATCACATTTGAGGAATTACACGAAAGTTTCTGCCGAACAAAATAGGTTTTACCAGTTTGTGCGCTGGAAAAAGTTTGAGAGTTGACAAAGAAATTCTTGCAAAGATCGCATCTAGATTTATCACATGTGAAACAGCTGGCTGTGGATGCTGTATTTGATTGAAGCGAGCTCTTACCGCACTTAGAAGGTGCCAAAATTTCTTTGAGGTTCTTAGGTCTGCGAAAAGATGAAATAATAGAATTCGGTGGGAAAAGCTTCCTAAGTTTTGGAGATGAAAGCAAAAGATGAATATGCTTTTTGATTAACCTATTAATAGACGGTAAATTGGGATTATATGTGAGAACAAAAGGAAAAATCTTTTTAGACTCCTTGACTTTGGCTTTAAGTAAGTCATTTCTCGGAATATTCGCTGCCCTAGAAAATTCACGTGAAACCAATTCTGCCGAATATCCCTGTTCGATTAGATAGCCCTTGTACTCCTCCAGTCTTTTGGCGAGAAAATCGTCCTCAGAACAATTCCTACGTAGTCTCGAAGCGACCCCAAAGGGGATCGCTTTGAAAACATGTTTAGGATGGGCACTCGACGGGGGAAGGTACAAGTGGCTATCAGTAGGCTTAGAATAAACATCAGTTTGGATATAACCATCTACCAAATGGAGTGTGACATCTAAAACATTGAGTTTGCTTGCGGAATAAACCAATTCAAATTTAATGGTGGGGTACAGCGAATTAATGTACCCAGTGAAAGAATTCAGCGCAGCAAGACCCTGTTGCCAGAGATCAAAGATATCATCACGATATCTCCACCATTGTGAGGGCTTAATAGGTTAATATATATATATATATATATATATATATATATATATATATATATATATATATATATATATATATATATTAGAAAAACGAAGAGAAAAAAAAATCTAAAATAAACGTCATTGTTTTTTAATTAAGCCTAACCGACAAGCGTAACTTTTGGGAAATGCAAATCTTTACCACAGCCTATTAAATTTACCAGAAAAGTACTATCAGTTATTTTTTATTCAACAACTTCAAGGCTTCAACAGGTTTAGTAATCTCATTTCCATCTTGTTATTTCTGAAGTAGTCCATCTACTTGTGAATGTTCTCTCATGAAGTAGATGGGGTTTATACCGAACCAGACAAAGTCTTTTTTCCGCTCATGCAATAGAAATTGCCCTTCAGCATTGCTTTTTTCCAGTTAGGCAGTACAATATATCTGAATTACTTTCTTCACTAAATGAAGAGCATTTCTGCTGACAGTATTGCTTCTTTCAAAATAGCCAGGTGTTTATCATTAGTAACTTATTCATGTTCATCTGCTATCAGCCTATAATGATTCCTAAATAGTTCGTCCACGTTTTACCAGTAGAACGGATTCAAATAATTGTATTCAACCCGTTGCTGGTGCGGTTGGGGTTTTTAAGCTTCCTATTGAATTTAAAATACCAGCCGAGCGCAGCCGAAATATATTGATTTTTTTGGCTAAAAATCGAAGGACATAAGAGCCCTTCTTCTACCACCAACGAAAAGTATTTATTTCTCCTTGCCGGAAAGTGTTTTGTTTTGTGTTTTTTTTTTTTTTTTTTGTTTTTTGTTTTTTTTTATTTTATTTTTTTTAGATAACTTGCGTTACATGTCTAAATCCTCTGATATCAATATGCAAAGTTAAAAGTCCAACATTTCAATATTAAAATATAAACTATTTTTTGCCATTTATAATTAAGACAATGTTTCCGTGAAACTCTTGTCAAAATTTGCAGCCTAGGAAAATTGCTTGTGAAATTAGTATCTCGGAAACCGCGTCTTACCAAAAAGTCTTTCTTTTTTAGCTTAGCCATTTGTAACACTAATTATCCGAATTTAATTACAGATTCCAGCTTTAATGGGTAAAATATTCATTGCAGACCAGTTTCGTTGTCAGAAACTGCCTTTTTTGGTATTAAACACATTTGTTGGAAGCCATATTAGCGAGCTTTTAAAACACTGTCTCCACTGGATTATCCACTGTCACGTCCCAAAGAACAGATGAGAAACAAACTTCTAATAATTTGGCACCTGTCAGTTTGAAATACAATATGACAGTTTATGATTTTTAATTTAAATTAGAAAATTGAACACTGTGACACGTAGGTAGCAAGCAAGGATTCAGTTAAACGGTGCTTTTCGTCCAACAGTCATATCTTCAGGTGAGTTGCTGCCAAATTTAATTTTAATGAAGCTTTATTTTAAACTTCAGATCTCTCGTCCATTTTAGTCTCGTAAACGACGCAAAGATATCAGTCCTGAAAGCATTACTTTTCCTGAATATCATCTCAAAGCAGTTTGCTCAACTACATTTGCGTACATGTTCTTTGGAAAGAATAGAAGTGAATGGAATTAGAAGGTTATTCTGTTTTAAAACAAAATACGATTTATATATCCCTTAATTTGCCGTACACTACTTTACTATATTCCCCTTTGGCATAGATCAGGTTTAAGTGTTTGACTGAAGCTGAGTAAATATTCCTGGCACTTTGGTTTTAATTGCATGTTCTTTGAATTATAACATTTCACTAAAAACACAGAGCAATTTATTCAGCATTCATTGGCTAACAACTCAATATCCTAACTGGTCTTGGGCAGCCTTTATTGGAAGTATGGGTTGCAATAACATCGAAAAATAACATCGAACAAAGAAAGAACAAAATCAAGAACAAAGATAATTCGAGAAAATTACAGGCCGAGTAATGGGAAACGACGGTGGATCAGAATTAAAGGAAAATGAGATAATTAAATTTTTTCTTCTTTCTAATTAACCTGTTATAACACGTCGCACCGATGACTGAAAAGTAAAAAGCGTCTTTGTTATATTAAAGCTTCTGCGAACCAAGAAAAATATCAGTTATCGATATCAAGTCATCGCGCAGAGCAGTCAAAGTGCACATGAATCGAAATTTCAAAGCCAATTTTTTCTCCAATAAATATGAAATCAGGTGTTTCAAGAAATATCTTGAGGGGAAAATAATTTACTAAGAAGTGGCAGGAACTTATTTAAAAATGCGGCGAAAGTTGGGCCTTTCTCACTAAAATTCAAGACAAGAACCCGGGGTCAGGTGAATCAGTAGTCGTGACATCATTCGTGTACACTCAGTCTAGTGCGTCACTCTGTTTTTGTGAGGTCCGTGCAACAAAAATGTCGGAGAACTACAAAGATTCACTATCTTTCCGGGCGTATACGCTTTTTGCCCGCTATGGCATGTTTCACGTCTTAACGTTGCCAAGCAACTAGCATATCATCATTATTGTCACCCATCCCCCTCCCCATCCCATCCCACTGCAATGGTAAATATCTACCTTCCCGCTTAAATTCAACTGAAAATTGCTTCTGTAATATAAACACAGTTTCTCCATATCTAGAGACTACACAATGTTGCTGCTGGTTTGGATGACTCTGCTTGCAGCAGATTTACCACGAACTGTTATCTCCCAATCACAAGCAAAGCAAACAACAACGCTGCAGATCGGTCCACAAACTGACCACCCCTCAACAACACTGACCTTGTTTACCGAAAGGACAGTGCCGCCTCCAACACGGAACGCGACAACACCAGGTCCAATCTCATTGACACCTCAAAAGCCACCTTGTAAGTGTCGCTTCATTCAGATAATGCGATCACATTCTTGTTTCTTCCTATAGTTTCAATATATTGTTTAATGTCGTTTCTTGACTGTTAAGATACCTTCATATTTTATTATTGCATTACCAATATCGTTATCGTTATCGTTAACGTTGTGACTATGGATATATGAAAATCATATTTACTCATTATCATTATCGCCTTTTCACAGTTAGCTTAAACTTTCTTAACAACAACAACAACAATGTCTTTATTGTACCCTTGAATTTTAAGATATTTGCAAAAATTATATAATTATATTAATATATAAATAGTGTTTAGAGTGAAAAATGCCTGAAGGTCACATTCTCAGGATATAGAATAGATTAAGGAAATGGATCAGAGGTACGATACACTCAAGAAGTGAAGCAAAACACACATCAAGAGACAAACAAAAAAAAAAAAACAACAAAAGCAGACACATTCACAAAACATAAACAAAAACACCCAATTGAAAATATAGTATAGCATGCATAATATTAAAAAAAAGTTATTGATTTAAAGGAAAGAAAATACGATACGAAAAATGTCTCAAGCAGTTTAAGGCCTGGGTTTAGAAATATGTTCATAAATATGGTTGATAGCTAATATCTTCCTCCAGATTGCCTATCACAGCCCGAAATGAGAAGTTTACACAAATTTATCGTCAGCGTAAAGTTCCTTAAAGGAGAACAGAGAACTTTACGCTTAGTTTTTAAAGCAGCGTAGAACTGCTGAAAGTTTAAGGAACGTAAAGTCGCTTAAAGGTACCGTAAAGAGGGGTAAAGTCCCACTTTAGATTCGCTGCTTAAATGTGGTGTAAACAGACAACTTTACGCTTCATGTTAAAAACAGCGTAAAGTTGTTTAAAGGTAACATGCTCGCACATAACATTTATTGCTTGAATGTGGTTTGAATGTTTCGGAAACGCAAAACAAGTTGGGGAAGAAACTGATTGAATTTATGACTCGAACTTTCAATGACAGTAGAGGCGCGAACCGAAAAGGTGACCAAACATTTGACGTTATCCAAGCTGGCACTGAAGCGATTCTCGCCAGCCAGCCTGCGTAGCGTGCGTGATCGGTGCGGAGAAAATCCCAATTAGACTCGCCATCACTCTCTCAGTCGCGGTTCCCCTGCTCAAAAGAAGAACTTTGGGAACAGGTTACACTCTCCTTACGACAAAAACAATTAAAAAGTAACCATCTGCACACGATTCCAGTCTGCATTACAAGTGATTACTTACAGCATCCTTTATTTATACGCGATATTGGGTTAAAGCAAAAGCTTCTTACGAAAAACTCTTTCATGAAGGTGGGCCGAAATTCCCGAAACGCAATAATGAAGAAATTTGTGCAAATTCACACTTACATTCCGCATCAGTAAATATAGCATATAAACAAAAGTTAGTTGTGAAGTAAAAGCATTCAGAAGTTCTTTGAGGTAGTCGACTATGTTTACATCATCGTGACCCGGATGGCATGTTTGTCCATTTCAAGGTGAAATAAGATCTTTTTACCGAGTCTCAAAAGGTTAATTGGAAAGAGAAAGAAGGAACGCTGTTTTTGGAAGTCAAAAACGTCAGCTGGCATTTTCGGAAAGAAAATAGTTCCCTAGAAAGTTGGTGGAAAGTTAATTCATTTCAGCTTGTACGTGTACACTGTATTTTCTCAAAGGAAGATTTTGTTCCATAACATTTTTGGGCAATTAAAATTTCAGCTCGGGAATCCGAACAGATGAACTTCTTCTAGCTTATGAAAACATCAGTTTAAACAGGCTTCAAACACCATAAGGTACTTAAAAATGCCTTTCTACTGCTTTTCGTTGATTTGGCTCGTTGAATGCGCCTGATAGATGAACGTCCAGATAATAATCATCGATATAATTTAACTCAAGATTTTGTTGAAATTCTTTGTTTCTTGGTGGTTTGACAATTATCTGGCCATGGTAGAAGTATGGCAACGTGTAATACAAACTATAATGTACCCTGTACAATGTACATTCACAATAATTATTTTCAAAACTTACAAAGTCATCTCTTAGGGGAAAAAACGTTGATTATCTAATACTGATCAATAGAATACTTGAAATACATATGACATCATTTAAAAACAGTGATATTTGAATAGGGCCCCAAAGAAATAATAAAGCTGAATTTTTCTCCATTTGGGCAACATTCTATCGGTACTGTCATGAAAAAATTAGCAGAAGGTGCGATGGATGGGGCTGACAATCAGCTTTTCCATGCCATTCATTTTCACATGAGCCGCAGTATAGAGATTGTATTTACACTAAAAATGGCATTAATTTTAACCATTACGCTTTATTTCTTAGTGAGTTGCAGAACAGCTAAAGGTTGAATTCTGGGACAAAAAGTGACCTTTGCCCTCACAACGTTTTTATTAAGAACGATGGACGGTTGCTCCAAACGTGAGAGGCTGGAAATAATTAGTACGCATAAGAAAAGCGTTTTTATACGATATTATATCCCACAAAAGTCACCTACTCCTCAAATAAGTGATGATTTCAAAGAAATGGTCACGTGACACCTCACGTGATGTAAGATAACGTTTATTGCACGTGAAAAAAAAATTTCCCTAGGCTGTTATCACAATAAACCGTTTTCTCTAATAAACGCCCCTGACCCATGCCTTAGACTGCTTGAGGTATCAATAGTCATCAAGAAGTATGTTTTTTTTAAACCTTTTTAAACTGACGTATAGGCAGGGCTTTAACGTGCAATGTTTGAGAATTCGATGGACTGCAATTTTGAATAAAATACCTGAATCGGCTCACTCACTCAATAAATCAATCAATCAATCAATCAATCAAATAAACGGATACCTAATGAATAGTGAAAATAGATTAATCATATTATAAAAAAGTTACTAAGCAAAAGTCAAACTTGAACGAGGCTGCAACGTTCGATGACCTTTAATTAACTGTATATGAACCCACGGGAACTGCAAATGATTTTTTATATAGTGAACAATCTCTCACGTAAGTAAAAAAACTTAAGAGGCGACAAAACAAAAAGTGGTCTACTATGAGGTTTCTTATTCCAAATAACTTGTAATTCTGTGTGAACTTTACATATATGGTCACCTTGATGCATAGCATTTACGCAATAACCGCTATGTTTGACTATATGTTCTCCTTTTTTCAGTTTCTGGAGACTTCGTTGTTAAATACTATGGAAACGAATTCAGTACCCAAGATCTTCTTGTCAAGCTAAACATGACCTCGGCTCCGTTTGATTTGCTGAACATATGTCCCAAAATAAGTTACTCCTGTGAATCAGTTTGCCCTTTGGGTGGTAGAGAAGAAGATGACGAAAGACTGAGTGAGAAGCCCTGTTACTGCGATAAACTTTGTCTCGAGCTTGGTGATTGTTGCTTCGACTACTTTTTAAGGTAATTCAGAAGAGCAGTTCGAAAGTTAAAGAGCTCGAGCTAGAGAGGGAAAAGAATGGCACTTATTTACAAGAGAAAGTTGCATTCAGAATTAGTGAGTAAACGTTCACTCAATCAAATGCCAGTTGTATATAGAAATTAATTGTATACAGAAATGAAAACAAAAACAACAACAACAACAAACAAACAAATGCACACAAATAATCAGCATTATTCAGTAGCATATTGAGAGTATTTTTGAAAAGTGTCCTCCAGTGGGAATTGGCTTGTTGCCGGGAACCGATGGTAGTGACAGAGAAACGGGGATCGGGGAGAAAGAGGGATTGGCGACTCAACCTAACTTCAAAAAATGACGCTGTCTTCATCTTTTGTTTCAAACACCTACTCCGAGATTACCATTTCAATTCTCCGTTCCTAAAATTATTTCTGTGTCCTGTTTAAAGATGTGCTGCTGATCCAGTCCTGGAACATCGCGAGTTAAGGCATATCTGTGTACAACGGAAGAGCGGGGATTACCGTGGTTACGCTATGATAGCCAGTTGTCCAGCTAACAATCCGGACAAGAGTTTGGAATCTCTGTGCAATGGAACGTCTTCTTCGGTTGATTTACCGGTGTCAGACTTGGAAACTAACATTGTATACAAGAATGCCTTCTGTGCCAGGTGTAATCGTGTCAACAAAGAAACGTATTGGAGCTTTCTTGCAGTGTGCGACGGAAATTATACAGTGCGTGATATTCCAAAGAGGAGATCGCTGATGTTGGAGTTTATCATGGCAAATTGTACGTGGAGCTTTGGGGAACCGCCTGGAAATTACGGGTATCTAAAACGATGTTTGGCAGTTGTGAAGAAAGAATGTGCAAATTCTGAGCATGTTAAAACCGAGCCAATGCTGGCCAATTTGTGCTAATTTTACGTTTTTCCTGTCTGCCACAGTGTGGGAAGAAAGAACCCGCATTGTGAAATATGCCGTGGGATGGATATTAGTTCATATTCTTGTGACTGTTCTGCACTGCAGTCAACTCTCGCCCCGATTGGTGTAGGTTCTTTGCTCATCTTGTTCGACTTTTCTTCCTCTTCGTCTCATACCGTTCGAATTGGACGCGAAACAACCGTTGTCAAAAACAAAAAAAGCTTGTGCCGCTGGGTTTGCATTCGATCCATTCAGAGAGAGGTGCATTAAATTTTACACGACTGGACACTCCAATTCGACAAACGAAACGGCCGGCAATTATAGCTGCAATGGCGCCGGGCTTGTGCAGATTGACATAACTTTGGCCAATCTATATCCAAACGGTTCACTGTGGATTCCTCTCTATAAAAGAATGTTTAACAGTCACAGTTACTTCATTAATGGTTCCTCGTTATTCGTTTGCACGAATTTAACACGGAATTATACTGAAACGACGACACTGGCTTCTGAAGATCCCAAAGTTACAGCGGAGCAGAAGATAATAACATATATTGGATGTGCAGTCTCCATGATATCGCTGATTATCCTCCTTTGTATCTATACTATTGCTGCCAAGCTGCGAACGTTGCCAGGAAAGAACCTGATGTGCCTGTCGATTACAATGCTGTCGTACCACATCTTCTTCTCGTTGATTGGTCAGACCAATCGACCACATTTTTGCACAGCAGTGGCTGTCCTGCTTCATTATTGTTTGCTGTCGACGTTCTGTTGGATGAGTGTCATGGCTTTTGATGTTGCTAAGACATTTGGCGTAAAAGGTAATGTTGAGGATTGAAAAGTAAGTAAATAAATAAATAAAATAAATAAATAAATAACCAAATAAATTAATAAATAAATACTTTATTAACGTGTCAGTGATTACCTAGGGTGCTTTCCTTTTTATTAATCAGTAATGCGTTGTTTATCATTCATGTGATCTGGTCGATGCAGATTATGTCGGTTACAAAACCCGACACCTTTTCCGACGCGTTGCTGAACACAAATATTCGCGAAGTGACAAACATCTCGCTGAAGCGCACGGTGGCAGCAATCTATTGAATGAAAGCCTTTTCAATATTGTTAAGAAATGCCAAAGCAAGTTTGATTGTTTAGTGTTTGAGATGCATTTTATCAAGAAACTCAAACCTAATCTCAACGTGGAAACGGACTCCATACGTGCTGAACTTTTAGTCTAGTTAAAGTTATTTATTTCCGTTACATTTCTTAATCACCTATTGTTCTTTTAGTATTTATACGCCCTAAAATTTTATCATTTTCTGACTTGATAATGGCGTTACGTTAACGTCGAAACGTCGTCGAATTATCTTTTTACCTTTTCTTTTTTTTATCTTTTTATCATGTTTTTTAGAAATAGTTTATAGCAATTTTTTATAGTGGAATGCTACCATTTACATGGAAAAACCGGGGAGAATTTTCTGTTAAAAGGAAGAGGACAAATTTTCCTCAATCAAAATAGAAAGGGACGAGCGTGTTCCTTTTGCACTGAGTCACTCTTTAAAAGACTGGGTATTAACCAAACACATGCCACCAAACCGCGCGTTTAATTCATCAAGGAGCATGGAACTAGTGGGATGCCGCAAATGGTCAGGATTTTTCGATCATTCTGGTAAAATCGAGAAAAGAAGTATACCTCGGAAGGTATTCCTTTTATTTTCGAAAATTTCCAGTGGAAAAGTCTGTTGCATCTGATTTACCACCTGAACAAGCGCGTTTTCCATGTTTTCCATACCCCTAGCTTACACACAGTATCACTAATTGGGGACGTTTTTATTCAGATTTTGCGTAGTCTTGTTGATTCTTTGATATTTATTAATCATTGGATTTGTTACGAAACAAAACATTTGAAAGTTCACTTTCCACAATACCTAAGCGTATATTTGTGTATTTCTTTTTATTTTGCGGCCTTGGTTTTTTACTGTAGTGAGTCTGCTATCTTTTCATACACATGGTCGAAAAACAGGTATTTTGTCTTGACCCAACGCACAATAGCCATTATTAGTTGAGTTATGATCAACACAAAGCAAAATATCGGTCGGATATAACCCAATAAATTACATTTTATTTCCTGGAACTATCAGGCGACATGGTCAAAGAAGGAGCTATGGCTATATACTAAACTTACTGAAGCACAGTTTTCATACACCAACAGGCCAGACAAACCGCTCTTCGCGTGCTGGACAAAGGAAGAAATTGCTCGCAAAATACAGTTTGTTTGCATGGACCACTCCAGCTATTGTTGTTGCCATCAGCACCATTCTCGATAAAACTGAAACAGTTTTCATTGGATACGGTAAGGTTTCACCTGTTTTACCTCCTTCCATCGCTCAATCTTTCCATCAATCCACCCATCCTCCTCCCGTTCGCCCTTTCGTCCGTGCGTCCGTCTGTCCGTCCATCCATCCATCCATCTATCCATACATCTAGTGATGGATCTACTTAATCTAAGAGTAAATTCTCCCTGGATGCACCATCCACTGCGTTTAAGTCAACTCTGCTATAGTACAGCAAAAGCAGTGTTATTGTTTTGTCCGAGCGCTTTTCCGAGATAACGCTCAGCTTCGAACTTCATGACTCGTGAGTATTTCAAGCGCTATTATGATCAATTGTATATTGAGAACTTTTTCTCATCAGACAACAGACCTTGCCTTGATTTTCTTGACGTTAGTTACGTTTTTTCCTTGATGATATGAAGCCAACGATAATGACAATTTTGATGATAGACAAAATAACCATACTTTCTAGGTGACCCTTCAAAGCTTTCACATTCATTTAAAAGTTCCATTCACGCTGCGTATGATATAAAGTGACCATGCTCAAAAATCGAAATTTTCTAGAGGCAGGTTTTTTATGGACTTTTTTTTCCGTAGGGCGTGGCCGCTTCTGTTGGATTTCGAATGGAAGAGCACTTCTGGTGATCTTTGGTGTGCCTGTGGCTGTCGTTCTTGTTTTCAACTGTATAGCACTTTCCATGACAATGGCGTCAATTCGGAAAGTCCAGAAGGTATAGCTTATGGTTTATTTATAACAGGAAATTAAGGAGCTAGTTCATTTAACTCATTTATTATTGTTCTTTCATACATTGCGTATGTATGTGTGGAATTTTTGCGCTAGTGTCTCGCCATTTTGTACAACGAATTGCTGCTAGTCATTTTACTTCAAATTAACAAATAAATTCCATGTTGCCGTGTGTTTTTCAGTAATAGATCACAGATGACGTCAAAATGTGGTAAAAACAAAGAAGTGGTACACGAGCCGCAGGCGAGTGTGTCACTGATGTTTTCATCACATTTTGACGTCTTCTGTGATCTATTACTGAACAGACGCACGCACATGGAATCTACTTCTTTTATATAATAAAGAAACAAAATGCAAGCGAAAAACTTGTTTATTTTCACATTTCTGGTAAAAAGTTGGTCGTGATGACGTAATCTGTGCATCTGTCCTTTAATAGATCATAGCTAAGAACCAATCACAACGCGCGAACTACTAACCTTATTATATAATTCCTGTTAGATGCAATTCCATGCTAAAGACCCTATAATTTGCTTCTTTCCAGTCCACTCAGCAAATAGTGGATCAGAGACAACAGACGAGCCTGCCTATTCTGTACATAAAGCTCTCCTCTGCTTTAGGATTTACTTGGATGTTGGGTTTCATAGTTCCATTCGTCGAAGTCGAGTTCTTGTCTTACCTGTTTGTAATTTTTAACAGTTTGCAAGGTATGTACAGCCACTCGGGTGGGCCTTTCACTGCTAATTTTTCTATTCCCTTTTTATTATTTTTTTGTTGTGAAATGTTTTATAGACCCTATGCAAAAATGGCGTCCTTTAAATTAGTGTTTTGTTCTTTTTTAAGTTCTGTAGTCTCACTAACCTCGTTCGTGATAATCTCAAAAAACGCGAGCAGTGAGGCTATTTTGAATACGAAAAAAGTAATAATTTAATTACAGCCATTTTTGCATAGGGTCTATTAACAATGATAATTGCAGGAAAAAAAGATTGATTGAGTGATTGACCTACAGTGAGGCAAACTACAATTCTTTTAGGCATTTGTGGCGTTGCCGCAAATATTGAAAACATTTTAAATGCCGCGATTTGTGAAATGGCAAGCTTAAACCAGATGCTGATTTCAGAGTCGTTTAGGCTAACTTGTACTTATTTTCGACCGATATGTGCTCTTAAAGGTTGGTAACGAGAGTATTGTGGCTATGACAATGAAAATGTCGACGTGAAAATGTACGAGAAGGAATATTAGATTATTCATTAACAAGGGGTTAGGACGTCAAAGGACGTCATACAACTCGGGAATGACGTCATTATTTCCAATGGTGGCAATCTTGCAGTCCTGTATTTGCCTAAAACTTAAATAAGCCACCAAGATGGCTCAATAATGAAAAGAGGTGACAACTTCTATAAGGCGAGTGAGTTTGTGTCATTTAAAGAGGAATATACGAAACGCATGGCTGTCAAATTAAATCTGGGCGGCATAGCAACATCGATTTGAATGATCGTTGTCTGACCATCTACTTATTAATGAAGATATTTTGCTTTCAACTCTCACACTCAGTAGAGACTTGACCAAAGACAGTGTTAAGAATTTGGTAGCTTGTGATTTGTGTCATTGAAAGAGGAATATAGGAAACACGAGGCCGTCAAAATTGGGCGGTTTTCGTGATCATTGAGTGACCAGCTAACTTGATAGCTTGTGATCTTTCTGATCTTTTTCTTATTTTTTCCGTGCAGGATTCTTCATTTTTTTCGCCTTTGTGGCAAACAAGAGAACACTGAACAAAGTGAAAGGCTTTTGGAATTCACGTATAAAAGCAAGGACCACAAAAACCGACTCAGCCACTGGTGATAACAAACACAATAAGACACAATCCAACAAGAGTGAAGAGCAATTAATCACAACAGCTTTATAGTTTAGTTTGGGATCCTTACTAAACAAGAAACAGACGTGTACATACAGCCAGCTCCCGATCTATGGACGCCTCTCTAAGACGCACACCTTAGACTGACTGCCATGCATCTGCTGCTTTACTGTCACTGGACATCCTTTAATACTGGCACCTCTCCACAGCGAACAGCTGTTTGGAGTCTCGAAGGTGTCTGTAAAACAGAGAGTTAACTTTTGTATATTTTTAAAATATGTTCCTCTTTCAGGGTAGTGCTTCGGTAGGCAAGGTTGGCCTTTTTGGATCGCGGATGTAACGAGTTTTACCAACTACTCTATTGATATTTTGCCTTTCTTCTATTAAGAGATCATTGAAAACTAAAACCTAGCGAAAGCATCGACATCTCTGTAAAGAGGACAGGTTACGATCAAGTTAAGATGGCCTAACAATAAGAATTCATAAGAGGAAAGGTGTTGCAGGCCTCGACGGTGTCTGTCTAAGAGGGAGTTCAATTTATACATATTTGTAAATTATGTTCCTCTCTGGAGGTAGTGGTGCAGTAGGCATAATGATCTCTATGGATAGCGGATGTAACGAGCTTGACCAACTTTTCCATTGATATTTTACCTTTCTGCTGTTTCGCGATTAATAAAAAAACCCCCTAAAGCATAGACAATGTGTTAAATCATTCTCCAAGGAAAGGAGAGCGTATGAGCTAATCATGGAGCGGATTGTATCTTACAAATGACCTAAAAGGCAATGTTATGGACAATGCTTTTATCTGTTCAGTGAGCTAATAATTTCATAGCTTTACTACTTCATTCAGACAATTAGGAAGTGAACAGTATTAAAACAACCAGTTCACATTTTGTTCGAGATCAAGTAAGTTCGATTGAATGAATAAAGAGGGTTTTAACACTACTGTTTAGCACAGTCACAAAGATCAAAGAGTATGCCTTCTGATTAAACACTAAGCCTTTTAATGCGAACTCAAGTGACCTTAGCATCATTTTTTATCAGGAAAAAGCCTCATTTGCATATACTCTCAACACCCCAATTTGCATATGCGACTACAAAACAAGTTGCGTCTAAAGACCTCGTCAGTTGGCCGCCATGATTGTTTTTTTATTGTTGTTGTTTTGTTCTTAGCTTTGACGAATACAATTTCAAGTGACCTTATCTGCCAACTATTTATTACTCCGTGTCAACAAAATTTAGCATTTCTGCTAATTGGGGACACCTAAACAAGTTACAATTATCATGACTATTTACAAGATAAAAAATTAAAAACAACAACTTTTTAAAAGTTAAAACCAAAGTACAAGAGTAAAGGCAATACAAAACTAAAAATTATGAAGACAAAAACTACCCATGATGATAATGATGATGATGATGATGATGATGATGTCTAAAACAGTAGTTCTGTTAAGGTGGTCTTCCACTGAAGAGCATATGAAGAAACCATGAGTTTTTTGCTAAAAGTGAGTTTGGGGGGGGGAATCTCCAAAGATTTGATGGAGGACTGGGTATCATTATGCATGTATCTTGTCACATGACTGCTGGTCACGTGGCCATACTCGGCTCATTTGAACTCACTCTCTGGTCGGCTGAATCATTTGCAGAATTTGCCTTGGAATGGTCAAAATTGCCCTAAATTATTGTGTTTTGGGTCATTTGCTGGTGCCGGAGCTCATCATCAAGGGCTGAGAAGGCTTAAACCTTGCCAATTCCAAAGGACCGCTTATTGGCACTGCGAATACAACAAACTTTGTTCGAACGCTCGCTTGAATCTGCCAACAGTTTGTTATTCGTGGACAGGGGGCCTAAAAGCAGATGTGCCTTGTCTCACCGGGCTCCAATTTTCACTGGCGGAAGTTTCATTGAATGCTGAAGGTGCCCGAACAACTTTTGGTGCAGGATTGAAGCCTGGTCTGAGACTTAAAAGAAAATGGTAAATTGTTTTGGAAGAGCCTTTCCCGCTCAAAGATATGTGGAACCTCCCAGGTTGCAATGGGGGCAGACTCTTGCTGTTTGGCTGCTTGGTTGAGGTTGCTGATAAAAAGAGAGCTGAGAGAGCTATTGTTCGCATTTTTTCCTCAAACTTCCTTTTAATTTGAAAGCAGAAGACCTGTTTTGTAATGTTTACTCTCTGAATAAAGGATTGAGTCATAAAAAGATTTTTTCAGACTGCTCGTTTGCGAGGTAACATTTTCATTGAATTTTTGCACTAGTTTTGAGCTGATATGTTGTTTACATCCTATCTGTATGCTATTACTTTGCTGGAGAAGTTCACTGTCATGCCTGTTTGATTTTTACCCTTTTCCCCATGTGTAACAAACACGTTTGCTGCGATATTGCTGGAAGAGATGGCAAAACCTGACCACAGCATTTTTTTTGTGACCCTATACAGGTTTGAAATTTGAAACTGGCATGGAAGTAGTAGATAGCAACAATTATTTGCTTTTAAAAATGCGAAAAAAAAACTGTAATACTGTAATTTGTACAACTGTAACTACTTTATATCTGTATTAATCAACATGTTGTTATTTAAAAAAAACACAATTATTTGCTTTTCATGATTTTACTTTTACCAGCTTTTTAGGGATCAAATTAGAGGTACACAAACCTTCCATGCAATGAACCAAAATAAAGCCAATCTGTTGAATTGTTCTTTCATAACATTTGAAAGACTGATGGTAGGTATGGGCAGAAAATACCCATTTTTGGCAAAGTGAAACTTTGAAGATTTTTCTCTCTGCAAATAACCAGAGTCAGTCCACAAGTGTAGGTTAACAGCATAGATCAGTACATACATAATTTGCAATAATATGTTTCTTGCCTCACTGACTAAGTGTTTCTGCTCAATTATTTTTACCGAGGAAGCACTATTAAAGATATTTGACAAATGCTTGTTCTGTTGCTATGGCAACAAGAGACTCATTCATCCTTGTGTTTGTCATCATTCATGGCAACAAGTTGCACGATGGTAATTTCTACTGAGTTAGTTTGATTTTGGAGAAAAAGGTGGTCTTGAGTGGAAGACCCCCTAAAGTTTTCCTGGTTACCTTTAATTTGATACCAGTTCAAGGCTTTTGGCAGTTAGTTCCAAACTCTCTCTGTAAATTAGAGTGAAAGTGCCAGTATCAAGGCGAATTTCCCAACTGGTGGTTTTACTCATCATTTGGCCAAGCCTTTGCCTGCCCACTTTCTCCATGAAACTGGTGAACTTTATTTTAATCTCCTTGATATTCTTTGTTCATTTTTATTTGGTTGCTATTAATAGCAATCCAATGTCTTTAATATTAAGCGGGGTGTAACGAGTATACGAAATTAATTATGACAATGTTGATAATAATACTGATGATGATGATGATGTTGATAATAATAATGATGATGATATGATGATGATGATGATGATGATGATGATAATGATGATGTATGTATGTATGTATGTATGTATGTATGTATGTATGTATGTATGTATGTATGTATGTATGTATGTAAGACTTTATTTAAACACGGAAAATCATCAGTTAAGTATTACAAGTTAAAAACTAAGACTATTTACAACTAACTGCTTTACATGATTGCCGTGTGGGAATCCGATATGTTGGATACCTTCTTCAGATTTCGCTTAAATTGATCAACAGATCCGACATTTTTTAAGCTATCGGGCAAGTTATTCCATAACTTGGCCCCGCTATAGGAGAAGCTACGTTTTAAATAATTGGTTCTTGGTTTCGACAATGCTAGTTTTCCCTCAGAGTTTCTCAGGTTGTAATTAGAGTAGCTCTGAGCAAAAAGACATTGGAGATATTCCGGGGTAAGACCATTCATTGTTTTATACATCATTAAGGCTTTCTGTTTCTTTCGTCTTATTGATAGCCTCTCCCAGTTAAGGGTGGATAGGAGGTGGTCCGAGTTCGTATCAAAGGGCAATTTTGTAATTATTCTAGCTGCTCGATTCTGCAATTTTTGGAGCTTATCACTCAAGTAGCCACTAAGACAATCCCAAACCGGGCTGCAGTAATCAAAGTTTGGCAAAATTAGCGCGTTATAAGTTTGAATGGCAGTTTCCTTCGGAATAAAGGGTCGCACCCGTTTGAGGGCACCTATAGCTGAGGATACTTTCTTGCTTATTTCTTCAACGTGTTTGCGCCAACTAAGATGAGCATCGATGGTAACACCCAGGGATTTGGTATGTCCAACCCTCTCGATGATTTGATCGTCAATTCTTATTTCGAAGTCTTCATTTTGGACAGATAATCTCTGCCTTGACCCAATTAACATTAACTCTAAGCTTGTTGGCTTTAAGCCAGCAGCTTAGGTTACTTAGTTCAGGGGTTAAGGCTTGTTTGAGATCCGTTAACGTTTTAGCCGATAGTGTAATGTTTGTGTCATCAGCAAACATCCTTGGCGCAGCGGCCGGCAGGCAGTTGGGGAGATCATTAATATAAATTAGGAAAAGCAAATGACCCAATATACTGCCCTGTGGAACGCCGCACTTGAGATCGCGAGCAGTTGATAGTTTGCCGTTGACATTACATCTTGTGGTTTGGCCACTTAAATACGACAAGAACCACCTAATAGCTGCCTGGTCAACACCCATGTATGACATTTTACGCAAGATAATCTCGTGATCAATGGTGTCGAATGCCTTAGTAAGGTCGATGGAAACGACGCCATTTAGTAGCCCATTGTCGATGTCAACTGACCAATCATTTGTCGCCTCAAGCAAAGCCGTAAGAGTACTATGAAGGGAGCGGAACCCTGATTGGCAACTTGATAGTAATTTGTTATCATTTAAATAATGGTAGAGTTGGTTGTAAACAATTTGTTCAAAAACTTTAGAAACTATCGGAAGAACAGAAATAGGCCTATAATTATTAGGATCCGATTTAAGACCCTTTTTAAAAATTGGAGTTACTTTGGCCGATTTCCATTCGTTTGGATATATCCCAGTGAGAATAGAACTAGAAAAGATAGCGGTAAGCGAAGGTGCGATAATACCAGCAGCCATCTTCAACAGCTTGCTCGGAATCTTGTCAAGACCAGTGGCTTTTTTGTCATCAATTTTCTTTAAAAGACTTAATACAATATCAATACTAGGAATTTGCAAAGAAAACGATTTATCAGTAGTTTCCAGATAGAATTCAGGATTTACTTCTACGGGAGGAATATCTTCTGCTAATACTTGCGCAATATTAGTAAAGTGTTCGTTAATAGTTTCGGCAATGTCTTCCGGATTACTAACTACTGTATTATCAGCTTTGATTTCCAAGATATTGGACATCTTACCACTGATACGGGAGGTTATCTCGTTAATTATGTTCCATGTTTTTCGCAAATTTCCTTTATTAGCTTCCAGGTTGTCAGCAACATAGAGTTTCTTTGCGAGCTTAATAGCGTTATTTGCCCGGTTTCTAGCATGCTTGTATTGATTCCATGAGGCTGAATTATTGGAAGAGATTGCCTTCTTTTTAAGGAAATCCCTTCTTCTGGTTTTGCTCAGGACATCACCAGTAATCCATGGACATCGCTTTTTACGGACTCTTTTCAATTTCAGTGGTGCGTGTTTGTCAACACAGGTGAGAAACATTTTTTTCCATTCACGCCACATGTCATTTGGATCAGAATACAAATCGACATTGCCCCATGGCATTTGATTGAGATCACTTAAGAACTTATAACTGTCAAAGTGCTTAAATTGCCTTGTCTCGATCATACGAGGACCATTACGGTCATAGTGGGCCTTACGTGTCAAGAAAACAAGAGAATGATCACTTATACCAAGGTGGATGACACCCGATTTTGAAACCTTTTCTGGGGAGTTTGTTATGCATAAATCAATTAGAGTATTAGAAACTGAAGTGACACGTGTTGGTTCCCTAATTAACTGAGTGAGACCATATATGTCAAAAATATTAATCAGAAAGGAAGAAATATATGCATTTGTTTCAGGCAACAAATTGCAGTTGACATCACCAAGTATATACAATTCTTTGTTTTCGGCGTCAATTTTAGCGATTACTTTTTCGAACTCATTAAAAAGATTAGGTGAAGAGCTTGGGGGTCGATACCAGGTACCGACTAGGAATGGTGTACTCCGTGGCTTACTGATTTCGACAAATAGACACTCCAACTCGTCGTTATTTAAATCGTCACGTATTCGGTAGTTTAAATTCGTGCGCAAATAGATACAAACACCACCTCCATTCCTTCCGTTAACTTTACGATCTTTCCTAACCAGTTCAAAGCCAGGCAAGTAGACTTCGCAACTATGCACTGTAGAGTCTAATTTAGACTCGTTGATTACTAAAATATCTACTCTAGAAGAGGACATAGAAACTCTAAGATCGTCAATGTGGGACAGTAGACTATTTATGTTTAGAGACGCACAGACTGACCCTCGACCAAAGATACTAGAACGGTTTGACTTACCGCGGTCGTTACAATTGCTGGCATCAGCTGGATCGGATTCCCAGACGGCACTGTCCTAATCTACACGTAAATGATTAATAAAATTCTGAACGAGACGCGAGATTCCACCCTTGTTTAAGTGGAGACCACTCCGATTAAGGTGGTCAGTCGCAGAAATGTTTGAGTGATCAATATAACCCCAGGACCTTTGCTTACAAAACTGCTTAAGAAATTTATTCACATCAGGAACTTTACCGGCCAAAGATTCATCGTCTGATCTACTGATGAGACTGGATATTGTAATCATGGCTGAAGATTCCGAACTAACTGATTCGGCTAGGTCAATCAATTCTTCAGCACATTCACGAGGGGAGTTGGTAGATCTTAAATTATTGGTTCCAACATGGATAATTATCTCGTCCGGGTTTCTGCGTAGAAGTGGCTTAATGTGATCCTTCATGTCTCGTGTTGTGCATCCCGGGAATGTGGCTATCTTGACTTGGGAGTTTCTGGACATTTTGTGGCCTCGAAGATATTTAAGGGTAGAATCTCCTGCTATGATGACCTTCTTCCGGCGGTCGGGCTGTAGTCGGTCGTGATCGTCTGACAATTCGGTCGAAACGGTCTCGATAGTTTTCTCCATTCTAACCTCCGAGGAAGACGAAGATGTACCTTGGCCATCGTCACCACTGTTTACCTTTTGATTGACTACATTTCTCACTTCCACTTGTTCGTTAATTCGAAGGGGCTCAAAACTGTTTCGGGTTTCGGTGATATTAGTGTGCACTGGCTTCTGGCTACGTTTGGCATTTCCATTGTTGCCTCGCGACTTATCCACATGGACCCAACATTCGCTTGACCTTGGTTGATTGCTTTCAACTTGACTCTTTTCTTGCATAATGATGGTTAATGCAAGCCTAAGGGAATCATTCTCTTGTTCTAATGACAAAACGCGGCTCTCAAAGGTCAAACATTTTTCTTCCAACTCTCTGATTGCATTGTCTTTTTTGGAAACAGAGGATAATAACGTTTCGCACCTTTTCTTGTAATCAAGGAGTTCGGTACAAGAAGCATTTTCGTCTTGATTTTTGGCATTTATAATGAACAAAAGCTTTGTATTTTCTTCGACTTGTTTCTGAAGTATCAATAAATCAAGTTTTAAGCCCTCAATGTCGGTCACAATTACTGGACATGATCGCTCTTGAGTGCAATTTGACGGACTCCCGTCGTCGATCAATATTCGACTATTACGCTGAATACTGCTATCTTCCTCTGATAGTGATAGTTGCGTTGTTTGTTCGGTTGATACCAAAGGTTCGTGGTCTTGCAAATCCGTTGGCACTCCCGGCTTCATTCGTACTAATTCCACTAACTCATCTTTTAAAGCAGGGCCATCACGACCCTGAAAGTTCAGAGTTCGTTGTTTCTTGTTGTACCAGTTAATAATTAAATTACCGTTGGAACTTTTGAATTGCTTCGTATTTCCACCAGGCGTCAGCCATTTCCCTTGCTGTTTTAGAACATCTGCCACGAAATTCTTGAGCGATTCGAGGTCGTTTGACCACATTAACTTGTCGCCATTAAGATGAAGGTATTCCAGTTCACAGACCTCAGGGTTTAGCGAACAAGACTCGGTTTTAGGGAGTGAATCATGATCATCATCAGAACTACAAACTGACCGTCCGTCCGCCATGCTTACTACTCGGGTGCACGCCCTTCTGTGTCCATGATGATGATAATGATGATGATGATGATGATGATGATGATGATGATGATGATGGTGATGGTGATGGTGATGGTGATGGTGATGGTGATGGTGATGGGTATGGTGATGGGTATGGCGATGGTGGTAATGATGGTGATGCTATGTCTACACTATACCGGATAGCATTTTATGCCGTTGTGAAAAATACTCCGGCCTGGTGTGAACGGCAGTGGCCCAAAACCGCCGCCATCTTTCCACTAGAATCCAATCGTTGCTCCTCGTTGTTGATTTCCGTTTCGGTTCGATTCTTTGTTCACACTACTCCAGAAAGTGTCACGAAAACCTATCCAATATATGACGATTCACTTTCAAGGTCGCAGCGGCCCAGCATCGCTCCGACGCAAAAACCGTGCCGAAATCATCGTTTTGAATGTGAACGAAGCCTTGTCTGATATGGTTTTCGTGCCGGCACAAGAGCTATCCGGTATAGTGTAAACATAGCCTTAAGCGCTATTGAAATGGAAAATTATAAAAGGGGGATGAAGGTACATCATCATTAAGTTTAGATAGCAAGCCTTATATCAGTTATTTTTTTGTTTCAATACAGATCATCATTCTTCATAAATATATAGGCAATTCTACCCCTCAACTCAAAGGAAAAGCAAGATAAAATGAGCGATCACAGTTATACATTAACATATGGGTCTAATGAAAACAGCGCGCTTTAATGAAAATTATACATTATTAACAACGACAAAAATTTTCAGCTGCTGTCCAAATAAATTCAATATTCTGTTTGCTCCCATGGTGATGCCTTATGCTAGGTACTGATCAAACATCAAAGTTTCGTCAATTATTTTGTGAGCAAGAATCAAATCTAAATAATGCGACGCGATACGATGTCATTTTGAAAGGAAATTAATCACCTTTGTAACTCAAGCAGCATAATGAGTCTAATGGCTGACTTTGAAAACGAATTATTATTGATGTATCAATATAGCTTCATTTAACAGTTTGTGTTTCTGCCACATAAATCCGATGTTTACAGCTTGGCATTTTCATGGTCTCAATCTAAAGTTTTGAACAGATAATTTCAGAACGCTAAAGGGTTCCCCTTTAAAGGTTTCCTGAGCCAGGTAACATCCACTAAGAGCTCAGAACGGAGAAAAAACGTTCTCGTCGTTTTTCATGAACAAACACAAATAAACAGTTTGAAATTAAAAGAGAACTCGCAGTGGTCGTTGCCAGTCTCCAAGAGCGTATGAGTTTCAGTTGAGTCCCCACTCATAGCAGGTATCTTCACTTGTTTGGCCCGGGCTTAAAACGTGTTACTTGTGTTCCCAGACCGTATATAGGTCTTGTAATGCCATATCTTCGTTCGACAGTCAGATTCATTTGGACATTATTTTTTTATCTGAAAATTTTGCTCGCATAGATTTTCTGGAAAACTGTTGTTGTTATTGTTAGGGTGCTCTACCTCTGAGCTACAGCAAATCGTGGGAGCCTAGGCAATTACAGTAGGTCCATCTAAAACATCCTTCAAACTGTTAGCGTCACAATTGTATAGATTGGTTTAATAAGCTTGAGTCGACTTTTTTCAAGATCTTGTGTTCAACGTTTCTGCACGCGGATGTCCTTGTACACGTGGATGGCGTGATCGCGCGTCAATTTTTCCGCAAGCGGATGGCGTGATCATGTGTTAGGCTTTTCTAAACGTGAGTGTGGTGATCGTATCTCAGCTTTCAGTTTCCGCACGTCTATGTCGTGATCTCAGCTTTTTCGCACGTGCATGTCATGATCGTGTGTCACTTTTCCGCACTTGAATGCCGTGATCATGTGACAAACATTTCATCAGGACAAGGATACCGCATTTCTTCAGTTGTTAGCTGATGAACCCGTTCTGATAGTTTTCATCAACTGGGAACGTTCTAAGGCGTTATTACAAAGATTTCTAACAATAATGATTGGTATTCATTCGCAAGTCTGAAAGAGTATGTTAATGGGGGAAGCAATGCATCAAATTAGCACCTTGAATTTTTGACAGTCTTGTATAATTAATCGTTTTGGGAAAATGTGGAGTTCTAGAGATGAATAAAAGTGCTTAACGCTACTTCTCTAACGTAAAATGGCTTATTGATTAGTCAATAATTCGTGTTGCCACATTCCAGCTTCAAAAAGTCGGTGTTGAAATAAAATTGAACGAAGCGTCTAACAACACATCCTAAATCACATGAGTTCTGCCATATGATGAACGTTGAAGGATGGTTCTCTGTCAGAGCTTCTTTGAGTTTAATAAATTTGGAGGACATTGGTTTCACTGTTACTAATATCCTTTCGTTTCGTAGATTTCTAGTAACTTTGTTTCTCGATGGGGAATTTTGAGAAACGCACGTTAACCCACGACGTATTGGGATTCGGTATCTGGAGATTGATGGATGTGTTGGAAGGAAAAGGTTGAAAGAACAAAGGGACAGTTAAACAAATACACGCATGCGCATTGGCATCGGAGGGATTGCATCAGTTGTAACAGCCTCGTACCCAGGGTCTTCGTTCCCCTTGACCAGCGGTCGGGAAACGAACGACCCTGGAAAGATCCGATTTGAAGTCCGAAAATATCGAACTTCCGGCTGAACTGCGCATGCTTAGGGTTCAGAGAGTTTGTGAGAGTTCTGTTTTACTTCCGTTTATTTGAATTGTTTGGAAAAGCCAATCAGAATCGTGAACCTATCAGATCTGTCGAGAGTCTCTCGTTTCGTCAAGCCTGCGAGTACGGAGCGAAGACTCGAGGGACGAGAATGCAATTGTAACGGTAGCGAGTTTTTGGCAAACGTTTAATGCAGAAATCTGAATTGAGACCCTGGGCATGTTTAGTATACATTTCATAGAACATTGGTCAGGAATTTTATTCAAAGTTTCCGAAAAAATGCGCCGGCTGGATTCTTGATTTCGTAATCCTTAAATTTCACTGTTTGGCTTGAGTTTTTACGCAGAAGTGTTCTCATTATATTGGTTTAAGCGGAATAGATTTCTCAGAATGTACAACTGTACTCGTTTTCCGAACAATGTATATTTCGTCTCAAACGAAATGTTTGAATAGCGTGAAAATACAAAACAGGATATATGACAACTGATATTCTCGTGAGATGACTAACACATAACGCTTCCTTAAATTTAAATCCTGTGTTCGTAATTTTTTTTATTGCAAGCCATCAAGTAAACTTTTCAAAAAATTAAGGGAATATTAACATTTTGTTCTCCCCAAATAACTGGTGACGCACATTTTGTGAGATGAATTGAAATGAGTTCTCTTTTTTACGTTTCCGTTGGCAGTAAAAGTAACAGCTGTACAGGGTTTTTCACTTGTTTCTGTGACGTTGCGGTTGGTGTTATAAGTACTTGTGTTGGTTATTGCTATCTTTTTTGACAAACGAGAGAATCGATCATCATCTTTCAAGTTTGCTGTGACGGTGCGGTTGGTGTTACTTGCTGTGGTTATTCAATCGTTTCATTTTCAAAGAACAAGTGAATCGATCATCATCTTTAAAGTAAGTTATTTGTTTGCATTTTATCGTAATGTTTAGCTGTACTCAACTAAGTCGAGTAGTTACGTTACTGGCGCTGTTGTAAAACAGAAATGAAATTTAAAGAAAGTTGTTAAAAGAAGCTCTTTGAAGTTGTCTGTTTAGGGGGGAGATTTTATAAAGTGGAGAATTTTCGTGTCAGTTGTTGCTTATCGAAATTCTCGACGAACGAAATAACTCTCTTATTCAGTATGAAACTGATAATTATTACTACATTCTGTGCATATAATGTGACTGCTACGTACGTCTTTGATACTGGACATCCATCTTATAGGCAATTGACACCTGTCAAAACAAGGTATCCGTTGACCAGTGTCACGTGACCATATCGCGGGCTCAAGTTTAGACCTCCTCGAAGTCAGCTGTTTTTTTTTAATTGACCGCTGACCAGGTAATTGCTTTCGATTTGATCGCAGGCTCAAGCCAGCTGTGGGACACCCAAACTTTTAAATTTTTCTCGCGCTTTCTGCGGCACGTAATTTCACATTCAGTTGGTTTCTTCATTTTGAGCAAAATAACTTCATCTTCGATGGAAGTTTGTCTTTAAATTGTGCGGTTGAAAACAGTATAATTCAACGCTTCAAGGGCTTTCACTTTACCGCGGCATCTTGCATCTCACCAAGAAAGGTCACTTAACAGTTCACGGTATTAATGGGAGGAACGAGTAGCTCAAACTCTGTGGAAGAACCTCTTTCTTTGGACAAACCGTTTGCTATTTTTGCGGATGCTTGTTTTTGCTTTACTGAAGCTTACGTATTTTCAAGTGGTAGAAACCTCCACAACACAGCGCAAGAGAGTGAGGTAAATTAAATAAATAGAAGCTTAACATTTGGTTTAATCGTTGTTACTTTTGTTCAGAAATGAAAATTGTATTTTACTCTCGAATGGATATAAATAACAATTATCTATACTCGTTTTGGGCGCAAAGAAGAATTTGCATATACTCTCAACACACCAATTTGCAGGTGCGACAACAAAACTAGTTTCGTCTAAAGACCTCGTCAGTTGGCCGCCTTGATTGTTTTTTTTATTGTTGTTGTTTTGTTCTTAGCTTCGACGAATACAATTTCAAGTGACCTTATCTGCCAACTATTTATTACTCCGTAATAAACTCCGTAACTCCGTAATATTGTGCTCTGTATAATAAATGAATAAGTTTATACGTGTCAACAAAATTTAGCATTTCTGTTAATTGGGGACACCTAAACAAGTTACAATTATCATGACTATTTACAAGATAAAAAATTAAAAACAATTAATTTTTAAAAGTTAAAACTAAAGTACAAGAGTAAAGGCTAAAGAGAACTAAAACTTAAGAAGACAAAAACTACCCATGATGATAATGATGATGATGAATGATGTCTAAAACCGTAGTTCCGTGAAGTTTTCCTGGTTATCTTTAATTTGATACCAGTTCAAGGCTTTTGGCAGTTAGTTCCAAACTCTCTCTGTAAATTAGAGTGAAAGTGCCAGTATCAAGGCGAATTTCCCAATTGGTGATTTTACTCATCATTTGGCCAAGCCTTTGCCTGCCCACTTTCTCCCTGTAACTGGTTAACTTTATTTTAATCTCCTTGATATTCTTTGTTCATTTTTATTTGGTTGCTATAGCAAGCCAATGTCTTTAATATTAAGCCGGGTGTAACGAGTATACAAAGTTAATAATTATAATGTTGATAACAATACTGATAATGCCGATGATGATGTTGATAATAATGATGATGATGATGATGGTGATGATGATGATGATGATGATGATGGTGATGGTGATGGTGATGGTGATGGTGATGGTGATGGTGAGGTATGGTGATGGGTATGGTGATGGGTATGGTGATGGGTATGGTGATAGTGGTAATGATGATGATGATGATGATAATAATAATAACACCAACAACAACAACAATAATAATAATAATAATAATAATAATAATAATAATAATAATAAAATTGTATTTGTATTCCACAAATACGTTTTCCATTTAGAGCAATAACTTTAAATATTAATTAAATCAGCCATGCACTGGACTTAATAAAACCCTTTCGGACATTTTAATGATAGATATGAAATAATAAAAGGGGGATGAAGGTACATCATCATTAAGTTTAGATACCAAGTCTTACTTCAGTTTTTTTTTTCACTACAAATCATCATTCTTCATAACTATATAGGCAATTCTACCCCTCAACTCAAAGGAAAAGCAAGATAAAATGAGCGATCACAATTATACATTAACATATAGGTCTAATGAAAACAGCGCGCTTTAATGGAAATCATACA
Organism: Pachyseris speciosa; assembly: GCA_016490735.1. NCBI lineage: Eukaryota > Metazoa > Cnidaria > Anthozoa > Scleractinia > Pachyseridae > Pachyseris > Pachyseris speciosa. The sequence continues at coordinate 537,384 of JAEMWC010000233.1, read as the reverse complement.
TTTATTAACTATGACAAAAATTTTCAGCTGCTGTCCAAATAAATTCAATATTCTGTTTGCTCCCATGGTTATGCCTTATGCTAGATACTGATCAAACATCAAAGTTTCGTCAATTCTTTTGTGAGCAAGAATCAAAACTAAATAATGCGACGCGATACGATGTCATTTTGAAAGGAAATTAATCACCTTTGTAGCTCAAGCAGCGTAATGAGTTTAATGCCTGACTTTGAAAACGAATTATTATTGATGTATCAATATAGCTTCATTTAACAGCTTGTGTTTCTGCCACATAAATTTAATGTTTACAGCTTGGTATTTTCATGGTCTCAATCTAAAGTTTTGAACAGATAATTTCAGAACGCAAAAGGGTTCCCCTTTTAAGGCTTCCTGAGCCAGGTAACATCCACTAAGAAGACAAAAACAAACAAACACAAATGAACAGTTTGAAATTAAAAGAGAACTCGCAGTGGTCGTTGCGAGTCGTCAAGAGCGTATGAGTTTCAGTTGAGTCCCCACTCATAGCAGGTATGCTTCACTTGTTTGGCCCGATCTTAAAATGTGTTATTTGTGTTCCCAGACCGTATTTAGGTCTTGTGCCGCCATATCTCCGTTCAACAGTCAGATTCATTTGGATATTCTTTTGTTATCTGAAAATTTTCCTGGCATAAATTTTCTGGAAAACTGTTGTTGTTATTGTTAGGGTGCTCTACCTCTGAGCTACAGCAAACTCGTGGGAGCCTAGGCAATTACAGTAGGTCCATCTAAAACATCCTTCAAACTGCTAGCATCACAATTGTATAGATTGGTTTAATAAACTTGAGTCGACGTTTTTCAAGATTTTGTGTTCAACGTTTCTGCACGCGGATGTCCTGATCGTGCGTCAACAGTTGTACACGCGGATGGGGTCATCGCGCGTCAATTTTTCCGCAAGCGGATGGCGTGATCGTGTGTTAGGCTTTTCTAGACGTGAGTGTGGTACCAGCTTTCACTTTCCGCACGTGTATGTCGTGATCTCAGCTTTTCCGCACGTGCATGTCATGATCGTGTGTCACTTTTCCCCACTTCAATGCCGTGATCATATGACAAACTTTTCATCAGGACAAGGATACCGCATTTCTTAATTGTTAGCTGAGGAACCCGTTCTGATAGTTTGCATCAACTGGGAACGTTCTAAGGCGTTATTACGAAGATTTCTAACAATAATGATTGGTATTCATTCGCAAGTCTGAAAGAGTATGTTAATGAAGGGAAGCAATGCATCAAATTTATTAGCACCTTGGATTTTTGACAGTCTTGTATAATTAATCGTTTTGGAAAAATGTGGAGTTCTAGAGATGAAGAAAAGTGCTTAACGCTACTTCTCTAACGTAAAATGGTTTTTTGATTAGTCAATAAAACGTGTTGTCACATTCCAGCTTCAAAACGTCGATGTTGAAATGAAACTGAACTAAGCGTTGTCTAACAACACATAATGCAAATGAGTTCTGCCATATGGTGAATGTTGAAGGATGGTTCTCTGCGAGAGCTTCTTTGAGTTTAATAAATTTGGAGGATAGTGGTTTCGCTGTTACTAATATCCTTTCTTTTCGTAGATTTTTAGTAACTTTGTTTCTCGATGGGGAATTTGAGAAACGCACGTTAACCCACGACGTATTGGAATTAGGTATCTGGAGATCGATGGATGTGTTAAAAGGAAAAGCTTGAAAGAACATAGGGACAATTAAACGAATACACGCATGCGCATTGGCATCGGAGGGATTGCATCAGTTGTAACAGCCTCGTACCCAGGGTCTTCGTTCCCCTTGACCAGCGGTCGGGGAACGAACGACCCTGGAAAGATCCGATTTGAAGTCAGAAAATATCGGACTTCCAGCTGAACTGTGCATGCTTAAGGTTCAGAGACTTTGTGATAGTTCTGTTTTTCTTCCGTTTAGTTGAATTGTTTGGAAAAGCCAATCAGAATCGTCAACCTATCGGATCTGTCGAGAGTCTCTCGTTTCGTCAAGCCTTCGCAGTAAGGAGCGAAGACTCAAGGGACGAGAATGCAATTGTAACGGAAGCGAGTTTTAGGCAAACGTTTAATGCAGAAACCTGAGTTGCTCCCCTGGGTATGTTTCACACATTTCATAGCACATTGGTCAGGAATTTTATTCAAAGTTTCCGAAAAAATGCGCCGGCTGGATTCTTGATTTCGTAATCCTTAAATTTCACTGTTTGGCTTGAGTTTTTACGCAGAAGTGTTTTCATTATATTGGTTTAAGCGCAATAGATTTCTCAGAATGTACAACTGTACTCGTTTTCCGAACAATGTATATTTCGTCTCAAACGAAATGTTTGAATAGCGTGAAAATACAAAACAGGATATATGACAACTGATATTCTCGTGAGATGACTAACACATAACGCTTCCTTAAATTTAAATCCTGTGTTCGTAATTTTTTTTATTGCAAGCCATCAAGTAAACTTTTCAAAAAATTAAGGGAATATTAACATTTTGTTCTCCCCAAATAACTGGTGACGCACATTTTGTGAGATGAATTGAAATGAGTTCTCTTTTTCACGTTTCCGTTGGCAGTAAAAGTAACAGCTGTACAGGGTTTTTCACTTGTTTCTGTGACGTTGCGGTTGGTGTTATAAGTACTTGTGTTGGTTATTGCTATCTTTTTTGACAAACGAGAGAATCGATCATCATCTTTCAAGTTTGCTGTGACGGTGCGGTTGGTGTTACTTGCTGTGGTTATTCAATCGTATCATTTTCAAAGAACAAGTGAATCGATCATCATCTTTAAAGTAAGTTATTTGTTTTTAATTTATCGTAATATTCAGCTGCACTCAACTAAGCCGAGTAGTTACGTTACTGGCGCTGTTGTAAAACAGAAATGAAATTTAAAGAAAGTTGTTAAAAGAAGCTCTTTGAAGTTGTCTGTTTACGGGGAGATTTTATAAAGTGGTGAATTTTCGTGTCAGTTGTTGCTTATCAAACTTCTCGACGAACGAAATAACTCTCTTATTCAGTATGAAACTGATAATTATTACTACATTCTGTGCATATAATGTGACTGTTTAAGGGCATCTGTTTTGTCATGTAACTGTTGGAATTCAAAGTACGAATTTCACCAACACGCACGTGGATAAACACCAGAGGAATGGAAAATTTAGTCTTTGGAAATTAACTGACCAATGGTATCAGAAGATTCGGAATAAATTTAAAATGTCCATCTTCTTATTATGATTTGCAGCCGGCTTGATGTGCTAGATTGACAATTTCACTTCCTTTCGGTCAAATCGATTACTTCAAAAATTCAGATATAATACTAATCACTCTAAATCCCAAGGCTTGTTTGAGAAAATGTCAGCTCAAGTAAAAAGTCACGTCAAATCCTGTTGTGTTTGAAGGGAGATAAATATCTGGTGTACAGAGCCAAATTTGCACAGCTTGGACTTTCCAATCGTAAGCCAACAAAAGCCTGAGCGTAGATATTTTGATCGTAAAATTACTTTGGCTTAAGATTTCTGCTACTGAACACTTCATTTCTAGAATCCTGGTAAATCGACCTGTGTTAGCTTGCTACGTTCAAATGTTCGTATATTTATCCGGAATGCTTGCGGTACATTTGTATAGCACAAGCAAAAAATACAAACAACCCAATAAACAAATTGAAAGCTTTTACTGGCATCTTTGAGGATACGTGTTTCAGTTTAATGATATGCTTGGAAAACTATCTCCTTGGATCAAATGACTCTCCACCTATCACGCAAATCATGTAAACATTATCAAATTTTTACTGATTCACTTAATTATGGTCGATTGATCACTAATGTTCAAAGTTTTGATCTGAATCGTCTTTTTATGGAGCGGAGAGGAGAATATGTATTCTGATACAAGGGATTTACGGGTTAACAAATAAGTTTTGTTGGGGTCTGTTAACTTGTGTAACTAGTCTTGTCTGGTATTCCACAAGGCTCCATACTGGGCCCCCTGCTCTTCCTTGCCTATTTAGATGACATTCCACAATGTATTAAACATGACTCTAATGTTGCTATTTTTGCCGATCTTTCCAAGCTGTTCAAGATTATCGAATAGCCCTCTTATACGTTTTCACTTCAACAAGACCTGACCCAACTCTCCAACTGGAGTGATACCTGGGAAATGCGTCTCAGCTTACCCAAATGTAAGGTTCTGAACATCTCTAGAAAGAAACTGCCCACAAGAAGAGAATACCACCTTGATAGGACCCCACTGGCAACAGTTAGTGAAATTAAAGACCTGGGCATAACCGTCACCGACAATCTCCAATGGTCCCAACACATAAAGCAGATCTCTTTAAAAGAAAACCGAACCCTTGGCCTCATTCGCAGGATTTGTAGAGATATCACTGATATCAGTACCAAGAAACTCTTGTACTGCTCAATTGTTCAACCACAATTAGAGTATGCCTGTGAACTGTGGTCACCTTATACATCGAAGGACAAATTATTGTTAGAAAATGTTCAGCGCAGGGCCACAAAGTTTATTTTAAATTACTCATGGAATATGTCCTAGAGGGATCGGCTTCTTAAACTCTCTCTGTTACCACTAGAATATATGGGATACGAAAGACTTAGTACTTCTCTACAAAGCCGGAACTGGCTATGTAGATCTTGGCCATCATGACTTTTTCTGCCAAACCATAGTACAGCAGAGAACGCTTAATTCATGCGAACTTAATTACCAAATACCTCATGTGAAAAAAAAAAACTATTTAAAATATTCCTTTTATTATAGATCTATTCTTGCTTGGAACAAATTGCCAACAGACACAAAAAGTGTGGACTCACTTTACACTTTTAAATGCTGGCTTTTATATTCGTACAGTTACAAACTTCTTTCTCAAACTCTTCCAAATAGTGGGCTGTAAGTTGAACGCCTAAATACGAGTGGGAAATTGGGGTGAACTATATTGGGAGTGGGAGGTTTATATTTTATAAATTTATTTTAACTTGATTATATACATACTTTTATTATAATTATGTAAGCTGGGGCTGGATTTCAATTGGGACACCATCCTGTTTCCTGCTCCAGTTGCTGTTATCTATTTCTTTTTTTTCTTTCTCTTAGCCATCTTCTTTCTTTGTCCATTATTTATGTATATGAATGCAACGAATTAAGTAAAGTAAAGTAAAGTAAAGTAAAGTAAAGAAAAGTAAAGTAAAGTAAAGTAAAGTAAAGTAAAGTAAAGTAAAGTAAAGTAAAGTAAAGTAAAGTAAAGTAAAGTAAAGTAAAGTAAAGTAAAGTAAAGTAAAGTGAAGTGAAGTGAAGTGAAGTGAAGTGAAGTGAAGTGAAGTAAAGTAAAGTAAAGTAAAGTGAAGTGAAGTGAAGTGAAGTGAAGTAAAGTAAAGTAAAGTAAAGTGAAGTGAAGTGAAGTGAAGTGAAGTGACGTGAAGTGAAGTGAAGTAAAGTAAAGTAAAGTAAAGTAAGGTAAGGTAAGGTAAGGTAAAGTAAAGTAAAGTAAGGTGAAGTGAAGTGAAGTGAAGTGAAGTGAAGTGAAGTGAAGTAAAGTAAAGTAAAGTAAAGTAAAGTAAAGTAAAGTAAAGTGAAACCGCGAGCTCTCTCTGAGGCAGTATATTTTGAAACCCTATTTACGGTTTGCTTTTGTTTAAACAAACAAACAAATTTATCATAAACTGGAGTATTTTAAGTTTCCCGGTCTTTGCACTTTGCTGTTTGCAGAATTGTTAAATCATCTACAGTTTCGTACTCCGTGCCTTTTCGTTTTATTCTATCAGCTTTGCCGGCTGCTAGTTGTCGAATTTATGACAAAATTCTGACAGCTTCTGTTTCATATGGCCAATGGAAACTTTAAAGTTGACAAGAGGAAGTTTTCATGCAAGGAAATTAACCTTTCTGTATTAATTAATTCAGCAAAAGGCTCTTTACAGGTGAAAACACCTGACCCTTCCTTGTTTAAAAATTTGGAATACATACCATGTTTTATTAGGTTTCCGTGTTTACTCATGGCGGGATATATAGCTTTTACGAGTCGCACTGTATTTTAGCGAGAACGTTGAACGAGTCTAAATACAGTCGAGTAAAAACTGTCCAGCCAAAGGCCATACAACACACTTAACCATTCTTGATTCTCCACGTAAGTTTGCAAAAAACAACAACAACAACAACAACAAAAAAAAAAAAACAAAAACAAAACAAAAACAAAACAAAATAAAAACAAAATATTTCCCGCAGTATCGACTCATTTAAATGCGCGAATGAGAAAGTGTGACACAAAAATGGGACTTCTGCGCGTCAAATTTTCCCGCGCTTTTCTGACGTGATTGTTGCTTCGATTTGTCAGACAAGTCAGCCTGGTATCATGCTTGGGGCGCCTCGTGTTTTCAACTTGGCAAAACTCACCTGCAAGTTTATTAAACTATACTTGCTAAGTATAAAAACGTTTGGCATTCCTTTTCATGCTTGACAAAGCATTACGTGAATATATACATGAGTATTTGTTCCAACTGAGTATTTCAGATGCTTATTTGACTATTTCGTTTGATGTCGGAAACGAATGATTCACCAACCGTCACCCGAATCATGCACGTAACGCACATATCATTGGCTTCCCCGTGGGGTCGACCTCCGGGACAACCAGGGAGATATGTGGGGGAATACAAGGAGATGGGTGGGATTCTTTCCCTGAGGGTAGGGGAAAATCTCCACATTGCCTTACGATCAAAGATTAAGGGGTGGTGGAATTCACGAGTTTGTAAAGGATGCCAGGGACATTTTCTGCTGAGAGACATCTTACCCAGGGGACTTTATATTGCAAGATTCCCCGAGCCCCCGGGGAAATTCCTCAAGTTTGCTTTACTGATTTTACTATTCCCCTGGTTAGCCCGGGGGTCGACCCCACGAGAAAACCGATTATATGTGCATAAATTATTTAGTTACTGAATTATGTGCCCATATTTTTTAAGTTATTGTTTTCTATACAGTTTATGAGAGATTAAGATTATAGATTATAACAAATGGAATTTCTCGATCACATTATCAACTGTATGCATTCGCAAGGAGTCATTCTGGAAATCGAGAAACAGAACAAACAACGCTGTCCGAGCCGTGCAGGGTGTACTAGTTTACTTGTCATTAATTAAAACATTACTTTCCGGGCTGACATCTTTTATTCTTTGCTCCATTATTGATTTTCGAACTAGTATATAAAAAATAAATGGAAATGATGAAATAACGAGGTGAAATGAGCCATATGCCATGAATGACTTTTTACTAAAATTGCATGAAATCATCAATTAATGAGATTGCAGGGCTTTTTTTTTTATCTCTAGCAAATATGATTTTCTTCTTCTTAATAACGTTGGAATTTCTCCATCCCTTAGTAACGAGAGACTC
>JAEMWC010000233.1:460000-525000 GCA_016490735.1 Pachyseris speciosa | reverse complement strand
AGAACAAAAATGAAAAGAGCCGAACTGGAGCCTTGAAAACATCTTTCAACCTTCCGTGCTCAGTTGCATGAGCTCACTCACGTTACGTGCTGACCGACCCTCTGTTAACCAACCTCGTTCCCAACCCTTTTTGTGCAGTGGCGCGTGTGCAGTAGCCTAAACTCGTGTCTGCAGTGTGTATGGATTTGCAAGGATACAAGAAAAAATAATAATGATAATGATAAAAAACAGAGCCGAGACTCGAGATATGGTCACAGAAACCTTCAAAATTACCCATCGAATTATCTCTTGCAGAACAACAATGAAAAGAGCCGAATTTGAGTCTTAAAAACATCTTTCAACCTTCCGTGCTGAGTTACACGAGCCCACTCACGTTACGTGCTTAACCAGCCTAGTTCCCAACCCCTTCTGTGCAGTGGCGCGTGCTGGACACGTGCGCTGACCAAATCGCGACACGAAGACGAAAAATAAAAATATTCAGAGCCGAATCCTAGACTTGTTGCCTTTCAGGCACGAGTAACAAGTGGCTACAATTAGCCTAAACTCGTGCCTGCAAAAATACAGTTTGTATGGATGTGCCGTGATACGCTGCTCCATATAAACTCAGCATAACAGATGAGGAGAAAATAGTGTATTTATGCAAAAATATGTTGGACACGTGCGGTGGCCAATTCCTGACATCATCATCATCATCATCATCATAATGGAGCAGTTTTCAATTGAGTTTCGAAAGTAATTATGGTTTTGCTTTGGTTTTGCATTGCTTCGCTCTGTGATTGGCCAGAAAAATTCGGGCGACTTTCTCAACCAATGCGAAGCAAAACCAATAGCAATCGTGACTCGCACGCGCGTATTTTCCCGCGCTTTAAGCCGGCTACATGTAATTGTTTCTAATTCTGATTGGCTCATTGCACTTGCTTACTCCTTGTTGTGATTGGTCAGAGTAATTGCTTTGGTTTTGGTTTTACGACACTCAATTGAAAAGCGCTCTAATAATAATAATAATAATAATAATAATAATAATAATAATAATAATAATAATAACCGACCGGTTAGCTCAGTGGTAGAGCACCGGACTACCGTGCGGTAGGTCGCGGGTTCAAACCCCGGCCGGACCAACACTCAGGGTCTTAAAATAATTGAGGAGAAAGTGCTGCCTTTGTAATGACATCTACAAACGGTTAGACTTTCTAGTCTTCTCGGATAAGGACGATAAACCGTAGGCCCCGTCTCACAACTCTTCATAATTCACTGATGCTGTGGGACGTAAAAGAACCACTAGGGACGTAACAAAACTCTGGCAGTGACCACCCCTAGTGTCTGTCTTAATTTGATATTGACATTACGGGGGCACTCATAACTCAACTTCATTAATTGTAAACTGCGTAAAAAGCAGTCTGGCAAAGTCCCCCGGCCAGTGTTGTAATGCGCATTTGAATATTGCATAGAAAATGCGCAATATAAATGTGATATATTATTATTATTATTATTATAAATAATAATAATAATAATAGTAATAATAATAATAATAATTGCGTTCGCAGAAAGCAGTTCTAATTGCGTTATCCAGACTGAATCGAGATTTTTTGACGGTGGGTCTTGACAAGAGCTGCCCCTGCAATCTGCAAGCAAATCTGCGGGGGCGAACAAGAATGACATAATCGCCAAGCCAACTCAAAATCTTTCAAAATAGCGGCCGTCGGCGTGGAAGACGAAAGTGATGTCTAAATGTCTTAAATGAGCTGCTACAGCCTGGAAATGGCGAAAGTAAAACTGGCGGCGATACAACTACAATGAGTGGACAATTCATCGAGTAAAAGCGGAATTGAATCGACGAAATGTTTCGAAAACAAGACCTGTTTGATCGAGTTGTTGAACACGATGAAATTGGGGTTCTGCCAGAGACCTCTGCTAGCAGGGAAGGTTCTTTGGGGCGAGGATTGGCGATTAAAGTGGATGATCTGCCACCTTACCTCTAAAGAAACGACCTGGACTGAAATTTGTTATATCAGGATAAACAAATGTCTGAGAAATATTTTGTACACCTTTTTACACCATGGATCGGTCATTTCGATTTCGTCACTGAAACAAACAAATATGCCATGGGAAGGAACATACCATGATGTTGGGTCGGAACAAGTCCAGAGGAGCTGAAGGAATTTCTGGGGATTACTGTCTGGATAAAGCTCAAACAATTGCCGATTTCTACAATAATTTGTTCGTTGCTGCTACAACTATTTTCAGAAATTATGTTTTAATATTGTGTTAGTGAAAGTTGCTATTTTTGAGGCTTTCCAAGATGCTGTAAACGTGCTTTTAGTGTTCAAAGATCATCATGGACAACATGGCCCTACATATGGTGGTTTAGGGTTAACATACCAAGCCTACCAATACTCGAACGCATTCTCTAATCTACGATTACAACTAGTGATAATAACAATAATAATAATAATAATAATAATAATGATGATGATGATGATGATGATGATGTTAATAATAATAATAATAATAATAATAATAATAATAATAATAACTATAAATACAAATGACAATGATAATGATAAAAAAGACAGCCAAATCACAAAGCCGACACTCGAGATTTGGACACAGAAACCTTCAAAATTACTCATCGAAGCATCTCTTGAGTAATAATAAAAAGATTCAGAGCCGAATCCTAGACTCGTCGCCTTTCAGGCACGAGTAAGAAGCGGGCCGTACTGTAGAATACCACCCACAAAGTTGACTAATCACAGAGCGCGTACGTACTAAGTGAGAGATATAATAAAGCAATTTAATCTCCTTCGACAACCCTCTGACGAACAATATACCACGATCGTTTCCGAATTTGAAAGTCCGCAATTCGCGAATATTTAATTTAACTGAAAGGAAATGGAAGCATTGGTTGTTATCTTTGCTAGAGCAAATTGCTTCCCGTTTTATTGCTCTTATGTGTTCAGATGTTGAGAAAAAAAAAAGACAAACAAACAAATGAACGAACAAAAACAAACCAAAACGGGGCAGCCAATATTATTAACGCAAAATACGTACAACGCTTGTTATTATTATTTTTTCGTTTTTAAACCGTTTAATGTCTTTTGAGAAATATAATTGTACATGCGCTATCAAAGATTACTACTCGGGCTTCAAAGAGAGCCCGAGGTTTACGATGCCGTCCGTTCTTCTTCGTCGTCGTCGTCGTCGTCGTCGAGTTTCATCCAAAAATCTCACTTCCTACATTTCTGCGCAAGCGCTAGCTAATAATGGTCATTTTGGAAAAAATAAACTATAGTTACCTAATTAGCTATGCTGAATGACAGTGAACTAGCGTTCATCTTTACCGCCTGTGATGCAGATGTTTTTTTTTTTTCGTTCCTTTTTTTCATCTCTTTTTTAAAGAAAAGTGTTATAATTATTGTAAGTTATAGATGGTTGAGCTGTAAAGCAATATTCAAGGGATATATGTTTATAGGGGTCTATGGATATACACTGCAAAGAAACAGACACGAACCGATGAATGATGCCTGTTGTCACGTATCGCCAAACGTCGATTCACCATTTTTCTTTGAAGTCTGAACAACTAATATGTTAAGAAAAGTGTCCATACGAATGTTTACAAGTTCAACAGCGAGAAGAAAGCTTTGAAAGTGATCGAAATTAACTCCAGATGTTAGACTGCAGTGTTTCCCCGTGGCCGCTCCATACTAAAGTAATTTTGAGCGGTGGTACATTTTGTTGAATAACTCAAGTACGGGACATCACACACCCCTGAGACTTTGACAGGTAGTTTATTTGATATTTTTCCACAATATCTCAATTTCTGGTCATTAGTTTTTGAATGATAAGCAATTTTAGTTTGACTTACGTGACATGAAACTGACCGCAGAAACCTTACTCTCTTTCTTATGTTTCAAATGACGTATTTGTAAACAGATTATTTTTCTCCTTCATTTCACTGAGACTCCATTAATGTTTATGCGAAAAAATCGTACATTGTTTGATAAGCGTTTCCTTTCTCAAACACTTAGCAGAAATATTCGTCGAAGCGAAAACAAGTGTGCTTAGTTTTTTTGCAATAAATACAGTATTTTTACCTCATTAGCTATGCTGAACTTCAGTGGTCCAAAGGTCATTGTTTTAAAGGCTATGTCTACACTATGCCGGATAGCATTTTATGATGTTGTAAAAAATATTACGGCCTGGTGTGAACGGCCGTGGCCAAAACCGCCGCTATCTTTCCACTAGAATCCAATTTTTGCTCCTCGTTGTTGATTTCCGTTTCGGTTCGATTCTTTCTTCACACTACTCCAGAAAGTGTCACAAAAACCTATCCGATATGTGACGATTCACTTTTAAGACCGCAGCGGCCCAGCATCGCTCCGACGCAAAAATCATGCCGAAATCATCGTTTTGAATGTGAACAAAAGCCCTATCCGATATGGTTTTCGTGCCGGCACAAGAGCTATCCGGTATAGTGTAGACATAGCCTAATACTGCCTATGATGCAAACAACCTAGGCTCGACTTCTGGCACCTATCGTGGGCTTTTTCTTTTTCTTTTTTTTTTTTTTTGTCTCTTTTATTTTATAAATATGTTTTACAAGAGTTATTATTATTGTTCTCAATGGTTGAGCTGTAAAGCAATTTTGTAATTTTAAAGGGATATATGTTGATCTGATAGGGTTCAACGGATATGCACTACAAAGAAATAGACTCCAACACAAGCTAAGCGCAATGCGTCCGATGTAAGACAGACAAACTTCTCTCTATTCTTTTGTTTAGCGCTAAATTAGGGATACAATACTGGATTTTGCAAGCACGAGTTTAGGCTAATTGTAACCTCTTGTTTCTGAACTGAAAGTGTTAAAGTTTTATTGTGCATATGTAAGTGTCCCCGTGAACACAAAACTGATCGACGAACTGAATTTCCCGATAGCAGGGAGTGTTTCAGGGAACATGTTATCGCAGAAAACCTGAGTTTTGGAAGCAAACAAAGCACCAAATGACCGGGAATGATTCCAATATTAACTAAAGTTATTGACTGCTAATTAACACTAAACAGACATGAGACTCGTGACGGAACGCACGCATATGCAAACACTCAGAAACGCTCATTGCTGAGCGACAACCGTGACATAGTTGGCTCGATATCATAAAGATATTACCAAGATAGTATTCCTATTTGTATTTGTTCTATCGTTTACAGAGGGTTTATTACAATCGGATGATGCTTCTGTTCATATGTGCATGTGTTCTTCCGCTCGTTGGTTACTCGGCAGGAACATCAACTGCAACAGTTCTTCAGCGTATAAATTCACCGGCTACATCATTGAAAGACGTCTCAAAACGCCAACCACGACTCGATGAACCTAGAACAGTGAATACTCCGCCGCCATTACTACCAAGGGAACCAAGAGAAGCACGTGAGTAACAGGATTAAAACGAAATTACCTCAGTGAATTTAGATGTACAGAATTCTATTCAAAACACAAAAGATGTGGCGGGTCAAAGGACAGGTCACATTCCACAGGTCACAGGTACAGTTCACTGTTTTATTGATTGGTAACTTAGCCAAACAGTTTCTCCCTAATCTAAAACAACGTTTTGGATTGGTATTAGGGCTAGGGGGCACTTTTGGGCTTCTTTATTTATCTGTAGCACGGTGTCCTGTATGTTGACCTGTGGAATCTGACCTGTACTTTAGCCCCACCGTGGAGATATGCTTCGGACAAATCTATGCCATCATGAGACTACGTTTATACAAAGCAAGCGAATTTAAATATTGTAGATGATGTGATATGCAAACACACGTGAAGGGAAACCGTTGAAGTTAATCGCTTAAGGATTAATGCTAGTGTTAGGCATATGATGTGATGAGCTTCTTTATGTAATGTTTATTTAAATAAATTAGCAGGAGTGTTTTTTAAGACACGAGGCGCAGTCGAGTGTTCTAGGACTTGATGAAACACGAACTGCGTCTTAAAAAAACTCTACTGTATGTCTATCCATTCTTACACTAAAATTTAGACTAAAATTTAGACTTATTTGCGACTTACATCTCTTACGGCTGCTTCATTCTTGAGGTCCGCGGTTCCACGTTCAGCCAGGAGCCCATGAATAGGAGCATCACTCTCCCATACAAGCCCTTTGAGTCAACCTTTGCGCGTATCTTTTCTATTTTTAGAATGCTGTGAGTTTCTAAATTCGCACGCACTGTTTAGAATGCCCAAGAGAAGAATCGGGACAACGCGGTCCCCACCTTGGCCACAATGTTTTTACGGATGCTTGTGTGCGGAACTTACTTGAAACAGATTTTTCAAGTAAATTGGAGCCTCCTGCAGGAAAAGCCGTTCTAAATATAGAAAGATACGCGCAAACGTTGACTCAAGGAAACAGTGCATATGGAGGCTCCTATTCATGGGCTCCTGGTTCAGCGCAATCCAAAATATTCACACAGACCTCGTAAACTCTCGAAGGTGAAATGAGCAGCTTTACTGAACTTTCCGCTTGAACGTTCTGCACTGACAGCTGTTAAAACAAATCCTAAGGCACCAATCTTTTTCAATTTGCGTTTTCCTGCTACACTCACTTCCTTGAAGTCACGTTCATCCACAAAATGTATAAACACCTTTTTCTCCCACATCCTCTGCCATTTTGTTTGATGGTAAATCGCGAACGACGCGAAACATTGCGTGGGAGCTGTCAAAATGGGGACATCTGATTGGCTATCACTCAACCCTCTTGGGAACACCTTATCTTGGAGGACATCTAAAAATAACTTAAGAGGGATTACAATGGGGATAGGACCTATATGGGGGATTCATTCCCTTACCTTTTATCTTCTCTTGAGCAAACATAAATGGTAATCGATTAAGTTTTTCGTTTAGAAAAAAAAAATACAGGGAAACATTAAAGATAGATGTCCATTTCTATGAGCTGTATTCTTTTTCTAACACGTTGAAAGAAAATATGGTTGTCATAGACGGAAAATAAAATCGTCTCCTACTGAGTACACCAGAGACTACGTTCACCTATGAGCCAGTTATTCAATCATTCCTGTATTATTATTATTATTATTATTATTATTATTGTTGTTGTTGTTGTTGTTGTTGTTCTTGTTCTTGTTCTTGTTCTCGTTATTGTTATTGTTGTTATTGTTATTTTGTTACAGCCTCTGGTGATTTCATCGTTCAGTATTACGACAACCAAGTAAGCATGCAAGAGCTACTTCTCAAACTCAACATGACCTTTGCTCCCTTTGATGTGAACCGGAACATATGCCCTTTATCAAGCTTCTCCTGTGAATCAGTTTGCCCTTTGGGCGATACTGACGAAACTCAAGAGAGAAGATCTGAGAAGCAGTGCTATTGTGACAAGCTGTGTGTTGAGCTTGGCGACTGCTGCTACGACTTCTTTTCAAGGTTTGTGAATTCCTCGACTATACGATAATTGAACTCCGTAAGCTCTAACAGTCATTACCGACGTATTTCTCATAAAACATCGCTATTTGATGCGGCATACAGGTCCGATTAGTTTCAACGAAGGTGTCACCAAACATTACCAAACAAAATATCTGACCATTTAATTCTCTAAACCAGTTATCTTTAAAGCTATAGTGGGAGAAACGTCGAGAGAACTCACATGCTAACGCCTTTAATCTTTGCCGGCCCTTTTAAAATAATTTAAAAGCCCTCACAAACAACATCAAAACTATGGCCTGAAGATCAGAAAGAGGCCTGAGAATTCCACACTGATTTTGTTCCAGGAATTGCTTTCGCAACTGCGTAGGCTCACCTGCTCTCTTGTTAGTTTAATCTTTGTATCGCCACACTTATTGCCCATTTATGATGTCATTGTTGCCAATGAATTTGTTTTAAAGATGTAATTCTGGCCATCTTCGCACACCATCGAATTCCAGCTACACGTGCGTCAAGACGACAAACCGACAAACCAAGACAGCGACTATGGCTATGTGATGATTGACAGGTGTTCACCCAATAACTACGATACGAAACTGGAATCATTGTGCACTGCAAAGACTTCCACGGACGATCTTCACAAAATGCTACCTGTCTCGGACTTAGACAATGACAATCTATATAAGAATGCTTTCTGTGCTGGATGCAATGGCGTTACCAACAAGGCGTACTGGAAGTTTTCTGCTACATGCGGAAACCTTAGAGCCAGCGACCTGCCACACAATCGGTCGCTCATGCTGGAGTTTCTTATAACAAATTGTAAATGGAACTTTAAGGAACCCCGTGATAACTATCAAGACATGAAAAAATGTTTAACAGTGGAACAAAGTTGCTCAGATCAAGTGATTGTTGGCAAGGTACCGTTATTACCTACGCTGTGTTCATTCTATGCCTTCCCAGTTTGTAATGATGTTCGAAAAAAGAATCCCCACTGTCTGATATGTCAGGAGTATGACATTAGCAGACAACAATATGGCTGTTGCTTACAACCCATTGTACCGCCAGGGCTTGTCAGCATACCATCATTGGATATTCTGTTCGATTTTTCATCCCCCTCCTCGCACAGTGTTACAGTAGGAGATAAAACAACTGTTGTCAACAATAAGGCATGCAAGGATGGGTTTCTGTATGATCCTTTTGCAGAAGTATGTGTGCGAATTCATGAACCAGTGATTTCGAGAAACGAAACATTAACAACGACGAGTTGGGACGGCTTACGATTTGTGAAGATAGACAAGAGTTTAGCGACACTATTCACAAACGGTTCGATATGGATTCCTTCCCACAAGAGAATATACAAGAATGGGAGTTACTTCATTAATCAGGGGCACCCAACGACAAGTTTCGGTAGAAATCTGTTCGGTGGAGGGTAGGTCGCCTTGCGCTTTTGGTGTGGATTAAAGAGTACACTCGGATTTTCGTAACTAAAACGTGGCCTAAAAGATTCGAAATTGGGAAATATTAGCCCCTGAGGTTTTCGGAAAGGTCATAATTGCTGTTTTTGGCAGTCAAAAACGTCAGCTAGCATTTTCGGAAAGAAAATAGTTCTCTAGGAAGTTCGTGGAAAGTTCATTTCAGCTTGCATTTTCTCAAAGGAAGATTTTGTTCCCTAACATTTTCGGGCAATTAAAATTTCAGCTAGAGAATCCGAACAGATGAACTTCTTCTAGCTTATGAAAACATCGCTTTAAACAGACTTCAAACGCCATAAGGCACTTAAAAATGCCTTTCTACAGCTTTTGGTTGATTTGGCTTGTTGGGTGCCCCTGCTGTTGTTTGGGTTTGGTTTTAAGGGCGTAGTTGCGGCGAGTAATTTCAGAAGCCCGTTGTATTTGAGTTTTAAGAAAGTTCAAGTTATAACCCCGATTAACGAGGTATACTGGAGGTAGTCCATGAGTTGGACCTTAGAACGCTGTTCGTAAGAGTCGTAGTTGGAGCATATGCGACAAAGGCGAAGTGCAAGGATATATGGAACAGATGGAATAGAATGCTTATTGTGGGTGAGATGGCATGAAGAGATAAGTAAATATTGATGTTTGTCAGTAGGTTTAGCGTAAAGGTCAGTTTCTTTTAGACCATCCGGTATCCTTGAGCAAAACCATGACATCAAGGAAGGGATATTAGTAAGGGAATGTGAACAAGTGAACTTGACTGTCGGGTTTAGGTTATCGACAGAGATAGTCAATTATTAATGGTACATCGTTGTTCGTTTGCATGAATCTCACACGAAATTATACTGAGACGTATCAAGTGACCTCAGGAGACACAAAAATTACTGCACGGCAGATAATAACTTATATTGGTTGTGCAATTTCAATGATATCACTTATTGTACTTCTGGGAATTTATATCACCTTTTCAGAGCTTCGAACGTTACCTGGAAAGAACCTTATGAGTCTGTCTTGTGCAATGCTGCTGTATCATACAGTGTTCTTGATGACTGGACAGTCCAATCGCCCTTATCTTTGCAAAGCAGTATCTGTCCTGCTCCATTTCTTTTTGCTGTCTTCGTTCTGTTGGATGAGCGTGATGGCCTTTGATGTCGCCAAGACGTTCGGCCGAAAAGGTAAAACGCTAATTGTGATTTTCCACGCAGTCGCAAAGGGTTGTTATCAAGTGTTTTGTATTTTTTCCATTTTAAGGCCCCTATAAGAGATGGCAGCTGGGACACCAAGCGTCTTTTTGTCCGGCTTTTAATATTTAATCGCTAGTTCTTGAGCAGTTTGTGAAAGTGCTCAAACTGTCGAAACGAGAGTAAACATTGTTGGACAAGCTCTTGCAAAGCAATTGATTCAGGGACAAATAGCTAGATATTTGAAGTCCGGCATACTACTACTACTACTACTACTACTACTACTACTACTACTACTACTACTACTACTACTACTACTACTACTACTACCACTACTACCACTACTACCACTACTACCACTACTACTACTACTACTACTACTACTACTACTACTACTACTACTACTGCTGCTGCTGCTGCTGCTGCTACTACTACTACTACTAATAATAATAACAATAATAATAATGTTTGTTCCATCATTTTAATATCCCTGTTTCAACTGAAAAGTGAATTAAAATTTACTTTTGAGTTTAAATTATTATTTTACCCAGGGAAAGTCCATGCTCTAATAAATTAAGGATACATGTAAATATATTTTTTATCATATCTTCTGTAATTACCGTAATATTTTAAAGCAGAAATAAAGTCTGTGATAAATAATAATAATAATAATAATAATAATAATAATAATAATAATAATAGAGCACACGATGTTTTTAAAGTTCATTTTTTAATGAAGATATGTTTCGGATGAAACATCCATCGTCAGTTGTACAGTGCGCAATAAAATTAAAATGAGCAATAAATAGTTAACAAGGTGCAATATTAACAAGAGTAATTAAAGGTAACGAAACTATTTATACTAAGAAAGGAGACTAATTAATAAGAAAGAGATAAATTAAGGTGTTTGACCTGAGAATTTAAAGACGGCTGCACATCCTCTGGGAGCAGCCGTCTTAAATTCTCAGGTGAAACACCTTAATTTAACCCTCCCCACCCCTCTCCAGTACATTGCGAGTCTATTGCGGATACTGTTCAAACGCAAACAAGCAGGAACTTATGACCATGCGGAACCTTAGCGTTGGTTTGAATTGGGTTTACTCTGGGTTTTGAACGACTTCCTGTTCGTGGTTACACGGAGATAAGTTACCCAAGGGGAAGGTAAACAGCTCTTAGTTTCCCTGCGTCTGGCAATCACTGTGATTGGTTGAGCCGCTTTAGGATCTCGATAGCCATAATACTTACATCGGGAACTGTCATGAATGGGAAAATGCTTTGCTCTTTGTTTTGCGTATCCATGGAAACTACCCGCATTGAATTTCAGTTTGGGAAGATCCGATTCGGCTACACACAGGAGCCTTCCATATCAGAACGCCAACTCTAAGTTAACACAAGTTGTTAAAATGTTAAAAAAAAATAATGATATATTTCCCTTATTAACGTTTAAGACAACGCTAATTTACTCTAAATGAATGAATGAATGAATGAATGAATGACTATCTTTATTTAAGTGTCAAACTGAAATAGCAGTAAAAACCACCAAATGGGGACACTATGAATAAATGTAAATAGTTACCACTAGCGTTATTCTTCTCCAATAGGACAAAGTGTTCGGTCCTCACGTCAATCAGGTGGTAGTAAAGCAGCACTTGTGAAATACAGCATATTTTCCAGGGCCACGCCAGCTGTCATAGTTACCACTAGCGTTTTTCTTGATGAGACCGACACTGTGTTTATTGGATATGGTAAGTTTATCCCTGCAGCTGATTATATTGTTACCATTACTCACAATGCCAGTGCCCATGTTCTTGGGCTTGAATAAAATTCGAGTTGAAACTCAGGGAGTAGTGGTGATTACTGAACAGATTTATTTATAGTATTAAAGTATTGTACGTGTTTTCTTCTGTTTTAGTGTGTACCACGCAAGTGAATAGTGCTTTTCGCGCGCTCTGGTTACTTAACTCGGCGGTAATTTTTTTTTAATTTCCGACCGTTTGTCGGTGTATTGTCACACATAAAGTAATATTTTGGTGCGCTAAGTTTTTCAGGTTTCATCACCCTGGAAACTGACCGAAACTCCCAATTTTCACTTAATATGACTGTTAATTCTCTTTGAAAACCAAAATCGCCCTCTGACAACAGCAAAATTCACGCAACTTTGTCTTGAAGTTTTCGAGACAAAAATACCTCTTGAAGTTAAAAGTTTCCATTGGAAGCAAACTTTGAAGCCATTTCTTGCAATCTGTTCAACATTTGCCTGCTCACTCCTTTAGCCCGACCCCGATAACGCTGTTTGATTTCAGTTGCTCTCACTGTCTGTAATTTTCACGTTTATGACCCAAAGGAATTCTGGGATATTCTTGCCTAACATCGGCATGGAAGACTGCCAATTTCCAGCCACCCGTTGCTGCTGGCAAAATGTTTCACCGATTGCATTATTTACAAGTCAAAACTCGCCAAAATTGCCATGCCAGGTCCCGGAATCCACTCACAAAACGACTAAAGACACAACTTCACTCCGTGGATTGCCATCACTCGCTCGAATACTTCCAGCGGCCCACTTCGTGTGAAATTGCTTCTCACCTCTATTTCACGGCGGGTCAGCTGTCATCAAAAAGTGATCACTTTCAAACTAGTTTTTCAATTTTTAACCGTTTGAACAAGGACTTTGCACGATAATAGAACTTTGTATTCCCAACAATCCTATGTTTTTGAATTTTTGATTTTTACGGCTTTTGGCTGGAAAATGACGTCATAAGACTGACAGTAAAATATAACTTTTAACTTATGCCATAACAGGTTAGCAATTTTGAAAGAGTACTCAGAGAAGAACTTAAATGTGCAAAAAATGTTTTAAAACCTCACTTGGTTAAAAAGATATAACATTCTAAAGATCACTAAATTTCTAAAAATAGTAAATACGAAATTCACAGCTCAATAACTTTTCAACCAATTAAGCTTTAAAAATATTTTTTCACATTTAAGCTCAACTCTTTAAGTTCTTTTAAAAGTTCTAGTATTTTATGCCATAAGTCGAAAACTAGTTTTTGCTGTCAATCTTATGACGTCATTTTCGCGCCAAAAACCGCTAAAATCAAAAATCCAAAAACATACGATTGTTGGGAATATAGAGTTCTATCATTGTGCAGGGTCTCAGCTTAAACGGTTGAAAATTAAAAAACTAGTTTGAAAGTGATCACTTTTTGGTGACAGCTGACCCGGCGTGTTTTGTTTCAAAAGATTGCCTCTACCCATCAACCCAGCTTTATGATTCCAGACAGGGGGCTTCTGAAGTGGAAAATGGCTCGAAAAACACACTTATAAATCAAATAAGCAACGAATTGTAGCTGCAGTGTTCGTTTAGAAATAAACGACAGCTAGCGTGACGAGCGTGACAACAAAGATAGAGCCTTCGGTGTTGTAAACCAGCGAAATCGCCGTGGAAACCCCTTATAACGGAGCTCCAAGCAGAGCACCATACCTATAGAAACCCGTCAAATGGGTTTCTCATGGTAATCATGGATAGCGGTATTGCTCGTGGGCGCATACGCACGACGGAGTCGCACAATCACTCCCTCACACTCACTTGGTCGCCTGAAGACGGGCAACCACTGGATCTTTCCACAGCCTCTTATCAGCCATCAGTGCAGCAATCTCACATGCTTCGAATGCCCCAGTATCCCTCTTAAGAGTGTCAATATAGGTAGTTTTCGGTCTTCCTCTCCCGCGATGACCATGAGTGGGCTCCCATAGGACTAATTTCTGGGTACTTAGCTCTGGATGGCGATAACAGTGTCCCGCAAGTTGTAGTCTACGAGAGGCGATTTTGTAGCTGACTGCTGGTAGTTCTCCGTACAGTTGTTGGTTTGTTATGTGGCTGCTCCAGTGGATGTTTAAAGCTTTTCGCAGCATCCTAGTGTATGTTCCGTCCAACGACTTTTCTTGTGCTTTTGACAGAGCCCAGCTCTCGCACCCATAAAGTAAGATTGATTCGATGGTGGCTATGAAAAATCTGATTTTCAAATCTTTACTCATATTGGACTTCCATATTTTCGTCATACCATTCAAAGCCCTCCAAGCCTGTGCTTTCCTTATGCTGATGTCTTTTTCTGAGTTATCAACCCATGACCCAAAATATTTGAAGTCATCCTTCCATTCCACAATCTTGGACAAAACTGTTGAGAAAATTGAGCTTAGAAGCCTTTGTGCGTGCAAAGAGTGATCAACTGAGTTTCAAAGCCCCCCTCCCCCCCCCCCCCCAATTCAATGTTGTCTGTGCCTCCTAACCGTTTCCCTGACGATGGTGGCTTCCTAACCTCAACATTGAAAAGGGGGAGGGGGGAGGGGAAGTTACTTTAGGGATATTGTTGACTCACACATATTGGAGAAGTTTTTTTGGACCCTAGAAGGCCTATTTTCTCAAGTAGTTTCGTCCAAGATTGCAGATAAGTGCCATCAAAAGTATGTAATGGTGTTGGTTCATCAATGTTATAAGCAACTGATTTTGTTTTCTTAGCATTCAGTACAAGGCCAACTTTCTTGCACTCTTTTTCTACTGTTAACAGTAATTCCTGAGCTTGAGCTATTTCATCCGACAGTAGTGCTATGTCGTCTGCGAAGTCTAAGTCAGCAAGAACTACTTTGGGGTGTCTTCTTGATCTTCGAGGGGTGATGGTAAATCCCAACTCTTCTTCTTTCCCAGCCATAGCTTTTCTCATAGCATAGTCTAGCACGATTATTAATAGGAAAGGAGCTAATGTGTCACCCTGAAGTACACCGGTTGCGATGTCGAACATCGATCTCTGTCTCTCCATCTGGTGAAATCACTTTGGCCTTTGTATTCGTATACATCTTCTCATAATAATCCAACATGGCGGCCATACTCCACCTGGCCCAGCTGACCAGCTAGTTTACAGCGTACGTCTTTGATACTGGACATTCATCTTTTAGCCAACTGACACCTGTCAATACAAGGTATCCGCTGACCAGTGTCACGTAACCATATCGCGGCCTCAAGTTAAGACTATCGAAGTCAGCTGTTTTTTTGAAGTTGACAACTGACCAGGTACTTGCTTTCGATTGGATCGCAGGCTCAAGCCAGGTGTTGGATACCCAAACCAAAACGAGGCTTAATTTTTCGCGCGCTTTCTGCGGCTCGTAATTTTACATTCAGTTGGTTTCTTCATTTTGAGCAAAACAACTTCATCTTCTTCGATCGAAGTGTGTCTTTAAATTCGTGTAAGACGCATAAAAATCAAGAACTTGTCAAAAGATACTCCGAAAGGTGAATTTTCAAGTGACAAAAGGAAGAGCGAAATATTTCTCTGGAAAAGCTTCAAACTTGGATCGATTGTGTGGTTAAAAACAAAATAATTCAACGCTTCAAGAGCTTTCACTTTACCACGGCATCTTGCATCTCACCAAGAAAGGTCACTTAACAGTTCACCGGCATTAATGGGAGGAACGAGTAGCTCAAACTCTGTGGAGAGAAGCTCTTCCTTTGTACAAACCGTTTGCTATTTTTGCGGATGCTTATTTTTACTTTACTGAAGCTTGCATATTTTCAAGTGGTAGAAACCTCTACAACACAGGACAGGGAGGTAAATTAAATAAATTGAAGCTTCACATTTGGGTCAATCGTTGTTACTTTTATTTGTTCAGGAATGAAACTTGTATTTTTCTCTCCACTGGATATAAAAAACAATCATCTGTACTCGTTTTGGACGCAAAGAAGTAGTTGAATTGTTTTTTGTTTTGTTAAGTTGTTTTGCGAGCGAACGAGTCAGCTGACGAGTCTTTTTACAGTTTTTACTCCGCTTGGCTGACTATTTTTCGACCTCGGTGCCTCAACAGCGTTAAGAAACTTTTGCCCTTATCTTATTAACACGTAATCGCAATGAGTCCTCGTAAAATTAAGGATTAAAAGCTCCGGCTAAACGATCACGCATTTTCATCCAACATCGTCAGTTGTCAAACTGATACGACGTGTCTAGATACCCGGCAGCCGGGAATTGACTTCAAAAAACTAGATCAGTATCCGGCAGTCACAAATTTTGACCAGTTTTCTTGAGATAGCTCGTGTAATTCCTCTAAGAACATAACATATTTGTTTAGAAATCTCAAGCGATTACAATATTGCCTCGGGTTAAAAGTAGAAGCGACTGTCGAGCTTGGGCATAGAGTGAAATCTTAATGTTTTCGACACTTAGAAAATATTAGAAAATATTCAAGTTCTGACACTCTGAGTCAACTCCCGATGAATATCTGCAGAAATTTTCAACGAAACCTCACCAGAGTATTTAGTGTTTGTTCAGAAATGCCAAGCGATTCTAAATAAAGGGTTAGTATTGTTGTGGACAAATTCTCCGAGCTTGCATTAAGCATACATATTCTTTAGAATCTTGACTCACGGGTACGGTTTTCAAAATACTAGATGCCCGGCAGTCGGAAATTCACGTCCAATTTGCACGAAATTTCTCATTTGGTTTGTGTAAAAACATCAGGAAGTTGTTTAGAAAACTCAAGCGATTTCAAACACTGCGTCGTACAGTGGCCCACAACTGTCAAGGCAAAACAAAAAGTCACGGCACTACAAACTTTACTCACGGCAAGACAATGTTATCTGACGGCAAAACAACACGGCAGAACACCACTAATCAGACTAATTCACGGCAAAACAAAGTTAACTCGCGGGTAGAGGCAACTGTCGAGCCTGGGAGTGATAGAGTGAAATCTTCTGACACACCGAGCGTGACGTGACTGATCAGCTCACGGGAAATATCCACAAAATGTATTGTCCAAACCTCCGCAGAGCATTTAATGTTCGTTGGCATAACTCCCAAGTGATTCTTAAGGAAGGTTTTGGTATTTTAGTGCATGAAATTTTCGTGCTTGCACAAAACGTATTCTTTGGAATCTTCACTCACGGGCACGGCTTTCAAAGTACTAAATGCGCGGCAGTCGGAAATTCTCACTGTACTTTCACGAAAATCTTTCTCGGCATATGCTGAGTCTACTCGATTTCTACGTAAAATTATAAACAATACTACTACTTCAATGTTGGATGAAAATGTTTGATCTAGATCAAACATGGAAAGCCATTTAAGAGTAAATGCAATGTTGAGGGAGGTGGTTAAACGGTCAAACACGATGTTGGGTGAAAATGTTTGATCGTTTTTTGATTGTTAAATTTGTTTTCGAACAAACATATGCGCCGTGTATTGTTTTGTTGTAATGTTTTGAGGTTTTTGAAACGCGGTCAATTCCTGTTGACTGCTCTAAACATAAAATATTGGCGTACGGAAAGCCATGCAAAGTTACTCAATACCGATAAAAAATAATAATCGTGGTGCTCCTCTTTTAGGCTTGGCTAAATCTTTATATTATGGAGTAACCAGGTCGATTTTACCTCCTACCCTCCGAAAATTGCAAAAAAGGCGACCAAATCGACCGATAGGGAAAGAGTTAAGGGAAAAAATTAGGTCACGTGACCAGTACTTTTTACACCAGATACTGAACGCGATGGCTACGCTAGGCTTATAATGAGGATTTTAGGGCAAGAGGTATTCTTTTGGCTTTAGGGTTAAAGATCTGAGGCTTGGAGTAAGGCTAGATTGGTGGGTTAGGTTAGGTATGGTTAGGGTAGAATTGGGGCTAGGATTTGGGCTAGGTTTGGGGGCTAGGGTTTTAGGGTTAGGGTTAGGTTAGGGCTAGAGTTATGGTTGGGGTTAAGGTTGGGGTTGGGGTTGGGGCTGGGGTTAGTGTTAGGGTTAGGGTTAGGGTTAGCGTTAGGGTAAAAATATACAGGTTGTGTTTTCACTTGGACAATTTTAGCTAGATAAAGTCAGAAAAGTCCGGAAATACAGTGAAAACACTTTGCCTAGTGTTTAGCGAGTTAACAATGGCAACTGTTTTCACAAGGAAAAACAACGGGTTTTCTCGCCTTTACGAAAGGAAACTCACGCAGAGTTATACTACTTCGCAAGATGGTTTAACTTGTCCCGACAAATAGCGAAGCCAATCGCATCGCGTTTAGTGACAGATGCCTGCCAAACAATCTGGCAAAATTATTTTCCAGACGCTCGGCCTCCGTCTTGGGAAATTTGATAAAATCCTTCGCTCTTCGCAACAAGGCAGTGCAGAATTCGTCCTTTACATTCATAGCAGTTTATCGACCGATGCCAAAGGTTAGCCCGACGGTTCTAAGTGAATTCCCAGTAGTTAATCTCCAAAGAGCAACGGCAACCCGCTTCTCTACGGAGATAGCTTGGCGAAGAATTGTGTTCTGTCGCACCAGCTCAGGGCCAACGAGTCCACAGATGTGTTCAAAAGTATCTCTGCTTACGCTGAAGTGCTCGCGCCACAGATGATCTTGGTAACGATTTACAACGAGCTGTTCGAACCAAAACTGCGGCCTTGGATTGACCTACATGGTCTTGCGCTTACGGCGATGTTTGTTGTTTTGGCGTTGAATTGCCAAAATTACAACATTTTGTCGCATCCTCCGCATCTGCCGATACATTAGGGGCCTTAAGATCCGACGACAGCGAGTGTCTGCGACGGCGGTCATAACCTACGGGGACTGGGAAGAGGTCGCCGTCTTAAAGGCGCGAAAAATAGCCTTAAGAAAACCCGCCGAAGGCGCGAACGGCTTCGTAACAAAATTTCGACCTGTTGAAGTCATGGCATCCTTTAGAGAGATTCGTAACCTTCTCCTTGAAAGTTTTGACGACGACAATATATTAGACGACGAGTTTATTCTTCTCTACGATGCTAACACCTACAAAAACCCAGATTTTCCCTATTACTGCTATGGAAAGTTCGACCTCAATGAGATGGATGACAGCGAGTTCTTGGCCATCGAGTTTCGCTTTCATAAGAGTGATATTCCCTGTTAGAGGCCTTACAGCTCCCTCAGTCTTTTAAATGTCAACAAGGCACAATATGCGATGGAATTGAAGGGCTGTGTATTGCACTGAGAAGGTTTGCTTACCCGTGATCTAATTCCACGATTTGGCCGCCCAGTTCCGGAACTCAGTATGATTTCCAATCTTGTGATGGATACAATTTATCAAGAGCATAATCAAAGAATAACTCAATGATATATGAATGATACACTCCTAAACCCAGTACTTCTTGAAACGTACGCTCGTGCCATACGCGAAAAAAGAAGTCCGTTGCCCAATTGCTTTGGTTTGATAGATGGAACAGTGAGGCCAATCTGTCGGCCTGAAGAAAATCAGAGGATTTTGTATAATGGACATAAGAGAGTACGTGGACTAAAGTACCAGTGTGTTGCATTACCTAATGGCATGATAGCCAATATGTATGGCCCAATAGGTAAGTTAATTATTATGATTTAAATGAGTAATATTGATTTATCTTTTAGACCCCACCATACCCCCAACAGGGCTACTCTTGTAAAATTTGAAAACTTTATGTCAGTCTTGAACGGCAGTATGAACACTTATTTGTTTGGTCTCTTTCAGAAGGCAGAAGACATGATTCGAGTATGTTGGCTGATTCTGACCTTCTTCATGATCTGGAGCAACATGCTTTCTCTACAACAAGAGAACCAATGGCCCTCTATGGTGACCCCGCCTATCCACTACGTGTCCACCTGCAGGTCCCTTACAGAGGTGCAGGAATTACGCCACAAATGGAGCAGTATAACAAAGCCATGAGTGCAGTGCGTATGTCAGTAGAGTGGCTTTTTGGCGATGTTGTTAATTATTTTAAATTCCTCGATTTTAAGAAAAATTTAAAACTCTCCCTAAGTGCAGTTGGCGAGATGTGTATCGTGTGTACCATTCTTCGTAATGCCTTGACCTGTATGTATGGCAACCCTACATCGGAGTACTTTGCTCTCGACCCTCCCACCATTCATGATTATTTTGCTTAAAAAATTTCTACTTTTTTAAATTTCTATCAGTAGTTTAGGAACAACCATTCGCTGGCAAAGCATAAACTGTATATTCACATAAATACAAGTTATTTGTCCAACTTGATAACAACATTTGTCATCATTTTGGTGTGAAGTGAGTTCCAAATAAAGTGGACAAAATATTTGTCTTTAACCATAACATCCTCTGAGAATGATTTGTTCTTTATATATAATGTATAACAAACAAAAACATCAGGTATGTTGCTGTTCAATTTTTTTCTTGGTTTAAAATGCTTCAAACCAGCTTGACTTTTATATTCCTTTGTACCAGTTTATGAAAATGAACACAATATAAAGAAAACCAAAAACCACACTGGTTTGAAAAATTGTGAAACAAGAAAAATTGAACTACAATTGGTTTAATTATCCAAGGATTTGAGTGAATAGAAGAAAGAAATCCAAGAAAAATTGAACAACAACACTTCCCTGAGAAACCTATTAAACGCAGGTATACAAAACAACTGAAATAACAGATCTAGACAACACATACTTTAAACAGTACTATGCAAAACCAGGCCAGTTAATTTGGTTTTTCTAGAAGCTTCATGATAATTTGAGACTGCTGCTGTTGCATTAGGGTGAACATCTATTGAAAAGTTTGCATCTGCTCTTGTTGCTGCCTTGTTTGCTGCAGCATGACCTGAATCATATCCTGATGTTGCTTTCTCGACTGTTCTTCCTTTTTACCCTCAACTTCCATTCGTTGCTTTTGTAGCTGCAATTCTTCCGTTTTCAATTTCTGGATAAATTCATTTTTCTCTCGCAAATATGCAACCGTGTCACCTCCACTTCTCCGACTTTTTGTCCTCCTTGCTCCATTCTCTTCATCTTCATGCTGCTGCCTCTTTTTACTCGCACCTAAGCTTTCTAGAGCTCTGTTTCTCATCTCCACTGCTTTGGCATTGTCAGCTTTCTTCTTGTGGTTTTCTACGGCCTCTTCAGCTGCAGTTTCCTTTTCCGCTATCTCTTCTAGAGCCTTTTCAACTTCACTCAAATCTGTTTCGATGCCACTAGCCTTCTCCTCCTGTCGCTTCTTTGCTTTGAACTTCTCGATTAACAAGGAGTATCTTTCTCTGACCGCACGCTTGGTTACCCTAAATCGGGGAAGCTGAAGGTCGTTCAGATTGTTGGCGATTTTTTCCCATATCTGACCTCTTCCAATGCTCCCTTTCTTGAACTTGAACGGTTCAAGGACTAGAATCTCTTGGCATAAACAATGGTCGTGTTGTTCGGTCCAAAGTTGACATGACGGCTACCGGAAGTCGGCAAACAAACATTTTTAACTTCCGCTCGCCGTCATAGACATTCGCCGTGGTCGTATCTTAAGGTCCCTATTAATCGCATCCTCTGAACGAAACTCCTTCTCTTTCGCAAAAATATAGCGAGAATCAGTAATAGTGAATTCATTAAAAGCGCTTCCTCTCCCTCCATTTTAGAAAGTTGCGCAGATTTGTAATATGAATCTTCCGAGTTATTAGTGGCTTAAAATTTCCCAGTAAAAACAGATGTCACGCCTAACTAGCTAATGACGGTCTGTAAACAAACACCTAGGAAGAATGTTAAGCTAGTTAATCGGCCTGGTGAAAACACAGCCACAGTGTTCTTGCTTCTACACCTCCCTTTGCTACAGCACCAAGCTCTTAAGACCTGTTGCAGGTACCCCACCCCCATCAACTCTCCGTCGTTTCCTTAGAATTTCACAAGCTTTTGCAGAATACTATTTTCAGTGACTTCTTCTAGTTTGCAGGGTCCACAGTTTGAAAAAGTAAAATGAGCTAAAAGGAGCATTTTATTGCTTAAACAAATGGGGGATGAAATGAGGGGGATTTTTGCTTCCTTTAATGTTAATTCCCTTCAACTGTGCGCTAGCTTTCCCCCACTTTAGTCCCATCTCCACCTATTCTGACAAAAAATAAATAAATAAATAAATAAAATCACGGATTTTTTTTCCTTTCTCTTCTATGTAGGCGGTAAAATTTGTTGGATTTCAAATGGAAGAGCTCTTCTCCTGGTCCTTAGTATGCCCGTGGCCTTTATTCTTGTTTTTAACAGCGTCGCTCTCTCGTTTACCCTGTTTTCCATCTGGAAAGTGCAAAAGGTATACTCCTTGCTGTTTTCTAGTGATTGAAATTTAAACATCACCTTGTATTCAGTATTATGTTTCTCTAATGACAGCGCTGTTTTTAATTGCTTAGTCCACCCAGCGTGTAGCAGAACAAAGTCAAAGGACCAGCCTGCCCATCTTGTACATAAAACTATCCTCTGCTTTGGGATTTACTTGGCTTCTGGGTTTTATCGTTCCGTTCGCTCAAGTGAAATTCTTAACCTACCTGTTTGTAATTTTGAATAGTCTTCAAGGTAAGTTAGTTTCAATTTTGTTTATTGACTTTTGATCACCCCTCTATTTACCGTCTCTGACACACATAGTGACAATTTATTTTTATTTGATTGAGGACTCAGTTGAATTGCCATATTTGAACCACCGTGAGAAGTAATAGTTTATTCGACATTGAAAACGGAAACTTAGTAGAATACACCTGCTGCCGATTATGTGATTTTATGCAAAACACTCACCCGCCTTAACCTCTATGCCTCTCACAAGCATTAAGGTCCTACACTGCATGTTTGTTTTGAGGTCAGAAAAGAGAGATTTGATTTGGTAAACTCATCATTACACATACAGACAAACCTCCATCATGGATTGACCATCTTGAAATTTACATTTGACAGGAAAAACTCTAAAACTGTCCAATTGCCTCAAAAGTGACTGAAACCAACAAGTACAGCAATGCATTAATTTTCTAAATGGTCAATTCGAGGCGACACCTTTTTTTTTCCCTGAAAGATCACAAAATCCGAAATTTTGAAAATATGTCTGCGGAAGTCACAAATATTTTTCCTGATGACACCAAGCTAAGTGAACAGTCGTTGCTACACAAAATTGCTTTTGCTTGTTTTGAATGAAAATTGAGAGTGTGTACTTTGCACTCGTCTGAAAGCCTTCGGCCAAAAAGCTAGAATTCGTTGAAACTTTGTGCTAATCTTCCCCATATTAATTCTCAGGTTTGTTTATTCTTCTCGCTTTTGTGGCCATTAGAAGAACGTTCAGCAAGGTGAAAAGTCTCTACACGTCAGCGCGAACTTCCAGCAGTTTGTTGAACGCTAACACAAGCAGTGGCAATGGCAGGACTAGAACCTCAAGGGTGTAAGCTGTTATTGCAAAGAATTACTGGAAAGTGCGAGCCGAGCACTAAGCCATAAATGCGCTGTTGGTATACCTTCACGTAACTGAAAGTAAAAGAAGGATCGCGCACTTATTGGAAAAAAAATATGATTAGATAGTAAAGGCTATTATTTTAAACAGCTTCCTAAAAGCTGAAAACGGATGAACATCCATTGCCAATAAAATGTTTGTGGAAATAAATGAAGTATCAAATATCGTCAAGATCGACTTGTAATGGTGGATCGAGGGGAACCTTAAAGGCTAATAACACGAGCGAGCGAGCAATTGTGAGATTGTTCTTTATGATACTAGCTGCTTGATTGCTGTGTGTGTGTCCGCGTACGTTTGCGTGTTTTATGTAGTTTGTTTTGCCAGTAGCCCCAGATACTTAATTTACCAACTGTCCTTCGTTCTATCATTTTTATTTATACTTTGTCGTTATTGTTTGTCTGGCTCCTCTTGTCCTTGTGGCTATTCCAGGCCGAGCGAGTAATATATATAATTTTAATTCCTTCTCCTACTTTACCTGGAGTAGCCTTCCAATGAAAGGATAAAATAAATATTGTTGTTTTCGTAGTTCTCGTTCCTACAATTACTTTCTCGAGAAAGGGAGAGGAGGTGGGGGAATGGGGAGTAGACCGCCTTCTTGAATCTGTTATTATAGATTTTTCCATGTCTCCTCAGCCTTTTAAAACCCGAATTGACTTTCAAATTATCACAATAAAACCAATCAAACTCCGAAAAACAGGTGATGTCAACTAAATTTTAGAAAGCTAAATGGACGTGTGATTTGAAGGGCGTGTCATCTTCGAGGTCAAGAAGGGTCATACATAGATAGATTGCTTGCCGTCACTCAATGGTCTGTTATACACAGTGCGTCTCCTGCTATGGTTCTCGCATAAAGAACCTTACATAGGAACCCGCATGGTCTTGTGTTTTGAATCAATTTGACGAAACTCAGTCTATTAATTCACATAATATATCCATTAGGTCAAGCATTTCTCCCGAAAGTAATTAAATGTTCTGAGGTTATTCGAATCCTTAAGACTTTAGGTACTAAATGCACTTTTCGATAAACGCTAAGTAATAATAATATTTTTTTTTATTGTAATAAGTAATTTTTAGTCTCAACTTAGTGTATTATTTGTGTACCACTCCCCGTAATTTATTCTTCCTATTTCCTTTGCGACTGAGGACCCTGGCTTTATAAGCCTCTTGGTTTCTTTTGGGACTCCTTGTCTTGTTTATGTTGTTTGGCTAAGTAAAGGAACTGAACTGAACTGAGCGGTATGACTAACAGCAAGTTTGGTGGGAGCCTTTCTTATCAAAGAATTCAGAACCCAGCATATTCTACGTCATAAAGAAATTATTCGCTAATTATTCATTTACGCGCGCACACTTGTCCGTAATTTTCTCATGTGATTGACCTGGTAATCAATGCCGTAACTCCGAGGGTAGCGATAGTTTATTTCATATTTAAACACCTGTAGATTTCACCGGCTTTTAGCTAGTGTGTAACTCCATAAAGAACGATGAACTTGCCGTTCGAGCCATGAGTGACTTAGCGAAAAAGCAAGCGGGATACAAAACATTGCGGAAGCGACTGAAATCCAGAGAAAGAGCTATCCAGGTATAAGTAAACTTAAAGAGGAACTGTTTCCCGGGCAAAGGCTGATACATGTTTATGTGATAATGGAAACGTACACACGTAGAGCTATTGAATCAGTGTCCTTATTTAGCCCTCGTAGTCCCTTATTTTGTTATTGAAGTGCGCCGAGGCATAAGCGTGAAAGCACGCGCGTGAAACATGTTTATTGCGCAGTTATCGCAAAGCGCAAAGTTCCAGTGAATAACAAAACCAGTTAACTTGTCATAACCAGGACTACTTTCTTGGTACTACATCAATAGACCATTTTACAGTTGTTTGCTTAGTATCCTGGCCTTTGATTGAATGCGAGGCTAGGGGTGACCTTGTTTTGATTCAAACCTACCTGCTTTTCTTATGGAAATTATGCTGATTAAACACTAGTTAGCATATAAACATGATTGATTTACATATGAAAAGTAGGTAGGTTTTTATCAAAACAAGGTCACTCCCAGCCTCGCTTTCACCGACAACTGTAAAATGGTTTATTGGTAACGTAATTAATCGATACCATGGTTTGGTTAAAATATACATTAAGTTCCTCGGTTCCGAATTATTCTCTCTTTTTTTTTTTTTTGTCAATCTGAATTTTAATTCCACAGACAAATGCTGCATGCAAATAAGAAACAACAACAACAAAAAAAAAAAAACAAAACAAAACAAAAACAAATATAAGGTATATCACTGATTAACAGTAATCCCTCCTGTAATGTTGCCAGCGTTTGAAGAACAAGATTGCATGGCTAGAACTTCAGTTGACGTTACACTTTGTCGAAGATCGAAGAGCTCAAGATAACGACGAAACGGATGCGGCGCTAGCTATGGATGATGATTGCCCCAAATGTGAACAGCTAAAAAGCATGTTGGAGGCTTCTTTACAGTTACCTCAAGTGAGGCTCTGATTTTTGTTCTCTTTGTGCCCCATAAGTAGAATATAAATAAACAAAGCAAACCATATCTGTAATTCAAATGTCCATTATTCGGGGACCCGTTTCGCCGGAAGGCCATCGACAAACAAAACAGCTCAGTATGTTTCCATGCATGTAAACAAGATTGAAAATTGCCTCTTCTAAAATTCGGACCCTTTTAACACTTTTATAAGAAAAAATCTTGAGTTGATAATATAATGTTGTATAATGTTTAAGTTTTCACCGTTATAAAGTTTTTTTTTCTTTGTTCTTTTTTTTAGTTTTGTTTGTTTGTTTTTTTTTTTTTTATTTTGTTTTGTTTTTGTTTTTTTTTTAATTGGTTTTGGGCACCATATAGAATCAATTTGATCGGTTTTTAGAGGTTCGTGGAGAAATCTCGGAACCCGATATGGAGGCCCGGCAGAACCAAGGGAGTAATTCCCATGTATATTATTATGTCATTACCCCTGGCGCTCGTGTCTCCGGAAACTTCGGAAAACATTTCGGGCCCTGTAAACTTCTTGTTTTTGTGAAATGAAAGGTTTGGGGGGGGGGGGGGGGGGGGGATTTTAAATAAATCCAGGGCCGCTTTAATTGCTAGAACACATGCCAGCGATTGATGTGAAACGAACCAGAAACATGTTTTTCTATTTTGTTTTTGTTTTTGTTTTTATTTTGTTGGTTTGTTAATTTTTTTCCGTGAACGTAACTTCGCTGGGCGTATTGAGAAATTAAGCCTTGAAATGTGGAAATCTTGAATGCGTTTTATATCACTTTTTTTTACAATCACCTGCGCGAAAAAAAAAACAAAAGAGATTGGAGAAGAGAACTAGGAGGGATTCGGGAGATGGAGGAAAAAGCGGTGCGACTGCGGATGCCCCTTTGTTATTCGAAATCCCATTCCTTAGAAACGGAAAATACTGATTGGTTTAGTTTCTGTCAAGTTCTTAAATAACTGATCACTACACGGTCATTGAAACGTGAGACAATTACGTTCGCGATAATGTTTGAAAGTAACAACAGACTGGGCAGATGTGTTTCGGCGGGTTTGCGAGTATAACGTTGGAAGGGATAATTTTGAAATAGGAACAAAGAAAAGCTCGTGTTCCGGGAGTGAATGTTTTGAATTAATCTTATCAATTCTATGAGAACTCAGTACCGAATTCGCAATTCACCCGACACCAGAAGTGTCAGTTAAAGACGCCATGTGACAACAACAAAAGAAGACCAAGAGGCTTTCCTTTTCTAAATTTTCTTTTTCAATTTTAAACACAAATTATTGACACACTAAAAAATACATTACAGTTGGAAAAACTAACAACAAAATACAATACTAAAAAGAAAACAAAAAAGGGAAAGGAAGTAGTTACTACCCAACAAAAGTTCGTAATGATAATAACTATATTTACCCACGGGATCCTTATCACTAAAAAAAGTGGCATGGTCTTATAAAGAGCCGTGCGCATTAAACCTAGTACTTAAAAGCTGAGAATTAAAAATGACAGACATCGTTGACAAATCCTATAATGAGTGCTAAACTAACTTTAAAAAAAATTCTAATATACAAAAGCGGAATAAAAACTATTTAAAGTATTGGCCTGCTTAGCCTCCGCTGACAGACTGTTCCATGTTACTGCGCTCCTATAACGAAAACTCTTCTTGAGGGCCTCAGTGTTCGGCCGCGGAATAAAAAGGTTATACCATTACATGGGATGAAAACAGTTACATATCGAGAGGAACTATCACTGTAGTATTAATTCAGCTAAGACGAGGAGCGCACTGTCAGATTTAACATAAATGTTATATCTTGTACGTTCTAGCTATTTTGGAAGTATTTCTCAGATTTACCATAAATGTTCTATCTTGTACCTTCTAGCTAATTTGGAAGTAAAATTGTTAAGGGAGGAATGAGTTACATTGTAACTTATTAATAATATATAGTGGCATACGAACAGCAAGGTGCAATTGAACTTCTTTATCAGACCGGAATTACATTTGTTGGTTGGGTTCGGCACGATCCCAAAGAGATGTTGAAATCTTGTTGGTTATTTGCATCGAACCACTGCACTACATTAAGCACAAACCTCTGTGCAAAGGGACAATCTGAAAATGTGTGCGTTATTGAGTCCTGTTCTCCACAATGTACGCAGTAACTGTTTTCTTTCACTCTAGATATACAAAGTTCTCTCTAAGATACGATAACCCGGTGAATAAATTTGAAATGAAATCCCCTCAACTTTTTCTCTTTGCAAATTTGTTTATTAACCGAGTTGTATATCTTTTGCCAATTTCCTTCGGTTAGCGGGACTTTTTTTCTTCATTTACGCGGTTTAGTTTGTAACGAATGGTGGGTTATGTTGTTCAATAGCTCATAAAGCGCAGCTCTGTTGTGGTATCAAGTTTAAGTTTCAGTTTAAGTTTGAGATGACCTTCTTTGGAACATGAGATTTTGTAATTAGTCCTTCCTATTCTTCCCTCTTACGCAATCCACTTAATCCACTTAATACACTCATACACATCATACTGTTTGCTGTTCTCTTTATTAAATAGTAAAGTTTCACTATATTTTAAGACGAAAACAGCGCACTTAAGATTTTAAGGGAATCCTCTTAAGACGCAAATTTTATCAACAGATCCCAGAACTACGTATGACGTTAAACGACTGTTCTCCAGATGCTATGCAGGAATTACCGGTTGAAGATACTGAAGCCCAATTGTCAATGAGCCGCGATCGAAATGATGTCTTGCTCACCATAGATCCATCAAACACCGCCTTGTCATTCGATCAAGAAGGTAACTCTTCCAAAGTACCTTCAGAGCATCCTGGGTTTGTCAGTCAGGAGCCATGCGGTAACCTGTGTTGTGTACTTATAGTTGCGGTGGCTATTTTGCTTGTCAGTTGGTTATGAAGACATTTAAATCTAGATCTTCGTTGCTATAGATCAGACTGATTTTCTAGTTCGGACTTGTGCCCAGTAAACAATGTATTAAGGGCAGAAATATTCAGTTCTAGGTTGATAGCTCGTAATGTGGCTGATTAACAAAGGACGGACTTTTATTTCAATGTTTAACTTTAACAGTTTTCTTGGCTTGGCTTTGTTGTTAAGTAACGTACTTAACAGTGGAAAGCTGAGCCTCAAAAGTACGGGAGGCCACGTCACACTTTTATGATTTAGTGGAAAGTATATTATTGCTGAGGTGTAGCGCACAAGCAATGTTCGAGAGCAGCCATAGGCTTAGAACAAAGGAATGCTGGCCATACGTGCTCCAAGAAAAAAATAAATCTGATTTCAAACACAGTAAAGCAAGTTAAACGTTGATTGAAATATTCCAGACAGCTGCAACCTTCCATGATCATTTTCTGTCTGTCTGTCTGTCTGTCTCTTGGACTCCCTGTTTCTGCCCGTCCATTTCTCTATCTCACTGTTTGTCTGTCAATCTGTCTATCTGCCTGCACCAGCGTCCGGACAGTCAACCATGCATGCTTCCCTTTTCATATAATAAGAAGTCCTCTAACATATATATAACATTAATATACTAAATATGGTTCAGCGTACGCAAAATTGATGGCCCCTTTCTCGAACTGACTTAACAAAAATAACTAAAACTTGGAAGATTCTTTGACTTATCATGTGATCGCGCCGTTTCATCTGGTTAGCCAGAATGGAACAAAATTGGAGGTAGCGGTCGCCTTACGTTTCCGAAAGGGTTTTCTGTATTTATAAATTTGTGTCAAACGTGTTGTTGCTTTGACAAATCATCTTCCGTTTGTTTCCTGTTCCCCTTAATAAAGCGACCGTTCTCTTGTTGGCAACGAACGTCAAGCAGATGAAAAACCCTGTAGACAAAAGAAAATCAACATTTAAACAGCATTAAGCACAATCTAAAATTGAAATGTATTTTTTTCCTTTCTTCTTTTTATTATTTGCTCTAAGTTCCCTTGTAGCGACTATCCGCTGTTTCATTCCGATTCTCCTACTTTCTATTTTTTTGTTCTCCAAAAGAATGTAATATTATGTAATATTATTGTAGGGGATGATGTTTCAGTGTGTGAGTGAAGTCTTAACTCGCCATGTAACCACTACTAAAATTAAATGAAAGTACTTGGATTATTTTCTTCTTAAGCGGCGAGTAATCAAACATTTTACGAACATACAAACTTCCCTCAGGAAATGCAAATTTTACGTGGCTGTTTATTTGAAGATTGGGTCAACTAATTATAGTCTCACCTTGCAAGCTATTTAGAGCAACAAAAAGATATGTGGCTGCACCTTCGTTCATGGCCAGAATTAAATTTCACGGATGCGCAGAAGCTATTGACACTTAGAAAAAAACTACGAACACAAACAACAGAATTTTACAGAGATATGTGAGAAGGCACAACTTCTTCAATTAATAGCACGAGCTGCAACAAAGATAAACTATTTGTTACAATTTATTACTTTCGGCAAAATTGTATTCGCAGATTTAAGTTTCGCACTTCCCAGCAAAAAAGTACAAACAACATATTTTACCTTCGTCTTCCATACAAATGTCTATAAAATCGATCATCGCGCCCCAAAATGCCACTTTTCGTCGGTTCCTGACGACAACGCAATTGACAAATTCGCATTTGTTCGGTCCGAAACTTCAAGAAGACATTCGTCCCTTTCACATTTCATTGTTTTCGTCCTTTGAAAATGGATCCTCGTCCTTCCCACCTCATCCAAACAAAGGTAAAAGTTCGGCTCGTAATACAAACACACGGTAGAGTGACGACTTCAATCATTCGAGGATCCCTGCGTGTTAAAATACTGTCTTCACTTCACAACATCTTTATTCATTTTTCGCCGCCATCTTGCTTTAATAACTTGGTGTAGGCCTAAGTACTAGTTTATTGCTTTAGTACAGGACTAATGATTGGTCCTTTGGTATGGCCACCATAGTGATTATATAAGAAAACCCATCATTGGTGAAATAAGCAAACAAGGTAAAATTGCCGCGAAATATAAATGAATATGACTTATGAATGACTTGTACACATGACTAAGAATATAAACTGTTGAGGAATTATTTAATTTATTTTTTTGTAATTCATACCACGTCTTTATCGTTCAACTTTTTTATACAAAACGATCGAAGCTGTGTTATCTCATTCCTACAGCCTGTGTCTCGGTCAGCGGTGCCGCGTGCAAAAGTGAAATGAATTTCTGGCCATGTTACGATAGAGGTGATGAAACCCAGGAGCCATGTGAGGCCGAGAACACAGGTCAGCTTAATAGACAGCAGAGTCAGGCTTGAATGACTTCCCTGGACGGCAATTCTGTTGGTTACCTGTCATAAAATAAAACACACATGGAAAAGATCGTTGAGACCCCATTATTTCTATACTTAATATGATTAGCCTTGAAGAACAACAGTTAAGTTAACAGTCAGGAATTGTAGGAAAACTTCCATGAACAAAATCATATAATAAGTCCGCAAATTAAATCATACATTCAACCAGACTGTTACCACACATTGTAAATTTGTGTGTGTATATATATACATACATACATACATACATACATACATACATACATACATACATACATACATACATACATACATACATACATACATACATACATACATAAGTTAATTCTTCGTCGTGTCCACTTTGTTTGAGTGCACTTTCGTAGTGTGGTTTGGCTTTGTTGAAGAGTTCTTTGCTTGAGGAAATGTCGGAGATTCGTCGGCCGATGGCTGCTGGTAGGTGTTTTATTATTGTAGGCGGATGGTTGGAATTGCTACGGCCTACAGCAACAAAAGCAAGCGGTGCCACTTGTGCCTCACAGAAAAACTTCACTTAATTAGAGCCAAGAAGCCGTCTTTATTAAACAAAAGAACAGAACTCATTTCCAAATGCCGCCACGAGAATAAGTTTTACTTAGCAAAATTCACAAGCCACAAACAATAGAATATTTTTACCACACGTAGATTATTTCACACGTAGAGCAGATCATCACACTAGCGAATTAATTAGCCACTCATCTCATTTGTATATAAGAAGGCATGTTCTTAGTTGAATAAAGTTCTGTCTGACGAGCGCTTAGGCGCGAAACTCAGAGTCACAGAGAATCGATGCGTCCTCTTTAATCCTTCAACTTATGTATACTTAGCTCTGCTATATATATATATATATATATATATATAGACAAGGTTAATTTGGGAACAGAAATCAACACAACTAAGTGATTAAGTGAAAATGTGGCTCAGCCACAACATTTAAGCGTTTTCTCTCCTCGAAATACAAACGTTTTTGCCACATCAAAAGCCATAACATTCATCCACACAAATGAAGAAAGCAGAAAGTAGTGTAAAAGAACTGCTATTACGATACAAAGCCCGTGGATGTTTCTTGATCCAGCGACGAAACGGAAGATGTGATAAAGTATCATAGCAAAGGACAGATTAATAAGGTTCTTTCCTGGTAGAGTTCTTAATTCTTTGAAAATCCCGTAGACGGACACTAATATCAGCAATGAAATAACTGACACAGAACATCCAGCATATGTCAGTATCTGCAATGGTGATATCACATATGACCATATCGTCTCTCTTACTAAGTAGTCACCGGTAAAGTTTGTGCATACATATATGTAAGATCCATTGACATAGTAATCGTTTTAATTGTATTCGGTTGAATGCAGAGCGACCCACAGGGTTCCGTTTGGATAGCGTACAGTATATGAAATATTAAGTCGAATGAAATAGGAACAGTTCTTCCTAATCAGTGTCACAACATCCATAGCAGGTAACAATCATAAACGCTCGCTTACCTGTGTGATATTATATCTGGAGGAGTGGGTCAAGCTGAGTTTGAAACGATTATAGATAAATTACCCAGGTAACCACGCGGGATCATTATGTTCACTTGGTCTTCCGACAACTTAGATTGAAGTAGCTGTGTGCCAGTAGAAGTTGTATCAAACAACGAGTTTAGGATTTGTAAAATTGGATATATGAAGATCATACTATTGGTTCGTAAAACACCCGTGAGTGATGTTATGTGAGAATGAACACATGCCAATCATATATTTGAAATGCGGGTTAAAGAATGAATATGTGAATGAACAATGCAGTAGTGAAAATAAAGCCTGAAAAATTCAGACTTGTAAGGGAATTTAACCCACGACCTCTGCGATGCCGGTGCAGTGCTCTCTGACCAACTGAGCTTTCCAGCCAACTGGGAGCTGGTCATTTTGTACAAGCCTGAATCTTTTCTTAGGCTTTCATGCCTTTTTTTTCCCAGGCTTTTATTTTCACTACCGCGTAAGTAGTGTTCAGGAGGCAGGATGATCGAGTGGTTTGGGGCACTGGATTTCAATGCGGTGACTCAGGGTTCAAATCCCGCTCTAGCCACTAGATGGTGTTGTTCTGGGTAGTCCCTGGTTCAATTCCTCGGTCATCCTTGTAAATAACCGACTGGTTTGCCTCCGGCCAGTTGGGATTCTTATCATGTTTATTTGTTGATTTGAATTATTTGTTTCTGTATTTTCTCGGCCCCAACTAGCCTTTGTGCTATAAATACTGCCGGGTGTAAATAAAGGTTATTATTATTATTATTATTATTAATATTATTATTATCATTATTATTTTTATTATTATTAATATTATTAATATCTTCACTTAATTACTTGTCCACATTTACCTTCTAAGGCCAGAACCAAACCATGGTTCTAAGGCACTAGAGGAGTGTTTGTTCAATTTACTTGATTGAGAGGACCTTTCTCAGAATGTGTGCTGTTCCCAGAAGTGCTGTTTTCTGGATTTCATGTGGGTTATTGATGCCTGGGATTTCGCGCAGCTGTTTTTCAGTGCCTTTCCTAATAACTCCAAGGGCACCTACGACAACAGGGATTATCACTGTTCTCATCTGCCACATACGGGCTAT
This sequence comes from Pachyseris speciosa, assembly GCA_016490735.1. Taxonomy (NCBI): domain Eukaryota; kingdom Metazoa; phylum Cnidaria; class Anthozoa; order Scleractinia; family Pachyseridae; genus Pachyseris; species Pachyseris speciosa. The sequence goes on along the minus strand of JAEMWC010000233.1, from coordinate 491,320 downwards.
TTCTATCCCCAGATCTTTGTATTTAGACAGTTTCTCTGATACTTTAATGGAAGTGTTTTTGTCCGATGGTATGGCCACGTCAATTAAGGTGCATTTGTTTTCCTGCTTATTCTTGATCACAATGTCTGGGCGATTTGCTGTTATTGCTCTATCTGTGTGGATGGGCATGTCATACAGGATAGTGATGTTATTATTATTATTATTATTATTATTATTATTATTATTATTATTATTATCATTCATAACTGCGATGATCATTCACATACTCATTCTTTAATCCCCATTTCAAATCTATGATTTTCATATACTTATTCTCACATATTCATCACTCACGGGTATATTACGAACCAACACAATGACCAGGTCCCAGTTGCCTTGTTAGCTCAGTTTGTAGGGCACTTTGGACGGAGGAGGAAGAAAAAGGTACGCCTGATACAATTACTGTGCGAGTCACCTGCCGCCCCTCGGTTGTTTACCTGTCAACAGCGATGTTATCTTGTGTCATACGATAAATGTCAGCCAATCAGATTTTACGGGAAATCGAAGCGGTTTTTCCGTGGCTTGAATAATGCTTAACCATTGGTGCGTTTTCTCTGTTTAAAACGTCAAGAAACAAAGAATTCACACAAAAAAAAAAATCTGCCGGTGGAACATCAGAATCCTTTATTTTAGTGTAAAGTGATCAAAAGTGTGGGAATAAAACTTTGATTCTGCAGCAGCACGTCTCGCAACCAGTGCGCCCTTGAATATTAAAATAATCGTCAATTGTTGTATAAGATAATCTTCAATTGTTGTACATAGTACTTCCACGATTTGATTTTCCGACTTCTCTGTGGACTTCGACTGACTCCTCAATCGCGGCAGCACAATCCGCCTCCTTTTGATATCGTACATCTTACTCACCACAATTAAAGATGTTTTGCAAACAGTAGAACGATGCATTTTGGTTAATCGCTTTCGGAACAAGTAGTAAATGACTCTCTTGCCAAATCACGGGGAAAGTACGGCTGAAACGTCTTCTTTTAAGCGAACGATCCTTGGGATGCACTCCATCGCCTCTTCATTCAAGGATTTGTGAATAAACTCTTGAAGAGAGTAAGTTAGAGCTGCTTAAAATTCGCCTCGGCAGCCGACAAAACGGCTTATTTGTTGAGTTTGCACTGGAAGTCACAATTGTAAATCAAGTAACCAATCGGAACGGGGCTCAAAAGACTCTTTTGTTCTACGACCAATCAAAACAAACTCCAGATTCTCAAGCAGTTTAAGACCTGGCTTTAGAAATATGTTCATAAATATGGCTGATCGCCAATATCTTCCTCCAGATTGTTTAGAACCGGATGAAACTTTCCCTGAAGATAAATCTTGTTGTCCTTGTTTGCCTTAACGTATAAATTTGATCACGTGATCAGTCACGTGATCAAAATTTGAAAAATTTTTAAATCGGCGATGCGGTGGCGGATTTTAAGTTTACAGATAAGTAAATTAGCGTTTTTAATATAAATCCAACATATCTAACTTTCTACGCTTAGAGTGATTGTTCACGAGTTTTAGTTTTTAAATTATCAACAGGTATAGGTTGAATTCTGGGACGAAAAATGACCTTTGGCCTCACAACTTTTTTTTGTTGAGAACGGTGGACGGTCACTCCAAACGTGAGACGCTGGACATAATTAATACGCATAAGAAAAGCGTTTTTATTCGATATTATACCTACAAAAGTCACCTACTCCTCAAATAAGTGATCATTTCAAAAAAATGGATACGTGACACATCACGTGATCTATGATAACGTTTATTGCACGTACTAATGTTAAGGATGATGAGAACTACCCATGTGGCGAATTTCGTTTCAGTGTCATTCCCCTGGGCTGTTATATCACAAAAAACCGTTTTCTCTCTGATCATGTAAAGAATTGTATCATGCCCTCTACCCCTCAGCGAGATGTAGAGCATACAGGGAGAGGGCATGATCTCAGGCTAGTATCGCAGGGGTCATGGGTTCGATTCCCGTACAAACCTGAATCTTTTTTTCCCTCAGACTTCATTTTCACTGCTGCCTAAGTAGTGTTCATAACTGCGAATATCATTCACATATCAAGGGTCTAGGATCATCCATAATTAGGAATACAAATTAAATCCTGCACAACGGTAAGCATTTTCCCACAAGTTGCTTGCACCAGCAGACTTTGAATTCCTTTAAGGTGAACACTTCTTAAAGTTTTAATGCTAATTTTGTTGTATTTACAACTTGGGCATAACACAACTGTTCTAAGTCCTTACCCTTAGGCGGAGATGCTGTTGATCCAACCAGTGACTAAAGTGTCAATAGCGTGATGCCGAGCAGTTTGTTTTGTGAGTTGATTCATTGTGCATACACAACAATCCTTAAGTTTTATATAATCACATTGGCGATAAAAAAAAATACAGATAGTAAGCCTGGAATATAGACCGGAAAAGCTTAGATTTTAAATCCATAAACAAACTAACAAAACTAAAAACCTTAACTTGTACAGTGTAGTAGCTGGTTTAATTATCATACAAATTTGAATGGAATCTGATATCTGCAGTGGGAGAAGAAAGACTAAATTTACAAAACGCCACACGCTGTAAACAAAATTCTCTCTGAGTTCATGCGGGGGAATCGTCAGCGCTGCACTTCACAAATAAATAGCCATAAGTGGTAAATACATGAATCTGATTGTTAGAAATTTGTCACATACGCTTAAGAAGTTATTTAATGCCCCGAGTTAAATCTTCGTCCTTTGAAACACATTCTTACCCTGATGCTTCTTCTCGTGGCACAGCCAGTTGCTTCAAGTAGAACGAGAAACAGATCTAAACTAAATAAGGAACTCACATGAACAGGGTAGCTCTGAGTGCTCTTCACTCTGTATCAAAAGCGCAAGATTAGGTTACTAAAAAGGGTGTATTACGTAAACGAACGCCAATATGGTTACTTCAGTGCGACACGATTTAAGTTTGTGGAAAAAACCATCCCCTAAAGCTTCCAATTTCCTTTTATATTGTTTATTTGAGAGCAATTTTTAAATTACAAATTCAACAAAGAGCTTGTTGAAAGTCATACTGAATAAATCAGCCGTAAGCTTAATTGAAACACCTTTCGCCTGGTAATTATTAATATTATTATTATTATTATTATTATTAGTATTATTATTTGCCGTTGTTAGCCTTCTGACCACCGCAAGCACACAAACGTTTAATTTTGGGCGACCCACTGGCTTGCAAGAAGAACAAAACTAGGGTTCCAGCTGAGTCTGACCTCCTAAAGTGCAGCGAAGCGCCTTATTTGTATTTCTAAAACAAGAGAGAAAAATAGCATCTGTTATATTGAAGTTCTGGCCCTCACTTATTTTTTGTTTGAGAGTTTTCAAGTTCCCACCACAAGCCAATCTGAAAACAGGTCTGTTCAGATATAACCCTGCAAATTTCGTTCGATATACATTAAGCCCTCACGATAATAATCAGTTTGAATGATATGGTTTGTTATGTTGAGAAACCTTACTGAATGAAGCTTGCTGTGCCTAATCCTTCAATACATTTCATCTTCAAGCCCAAATCATTTAGAGGCCAAATAATCCTCCAATTAGAAGCTCCGCAGCGATCTCCCAAAATAAGCTCTCCTCTTAAAAGGTCTTCGAATCAGTATCAACACAATAATCATATTCGTGCCGACCTCGCTGCAGCTTATTTCTCCTCTTAATATTATTAAGGCCTCTGGGTAAAGCTTTTACAATGAATACTAAAGTAAACAAACCGAAAGCAATGTAATCCCTTGGCAGTTACTTTTGGCTACCAATTAGGCTCATCATGCCGCCGTTTGATGAAAAGACAGAGCATCTTTTACTAAACGTCATTCTTGTTTCTTTTCCTTTTTCCCTTAAACTGATAAGTCTCAACTATTACCAGTTGCCTCGCGTCTTAAACGATTTCATCTCAAGCTATTATTTTATCATTACAACTTATTCCAATTTCTTTGTTCGATGCTATTCCTGCGCCATGCACACTCATCGCAATTAATCAAGATTCAAGATCGTTCCGCAAACAACTAATTATTGAGTTGGAATTGCTCGCTACAAAATATTGGCTAGTGACCAGATTTGGAACAACCTTATGATCATAACACATTTAAAATTTATGACGCAATTTTCAGGATAGTAAGTGTACTTATATGTATGCGTGCTACTCCAGATTGCAACCAATGCAATGGAATGATTTCGGCTGAAAAACCTAGCAAAAAATAAAAGGATAGAAATGTTCAAAGAGAGCTAAACAATGAAGGAGGTATTGAAGCAACAACAAATCATAGGTGCGGCTAATATAACCTTTTTAAACAACGATTCCCCGTTCAAGCTTGATTTCATATCAGTCAAGCTCTTTGAAAACCAACACTTCTCTTAACAAAGATTGTCTCTTTGAAGCTGAAGCAGTTGCAATTTCCCTGCAACCACGGGTCCTTTTACTTTGAATGGCACTTACTCGTTATGAACGATTGGAGACAATTTGTTACCTAAAGTTATTTATTACCTTCCGCTGAGTAGTAGCAATAACACGATACACAAACAAAGGAGTTGGCTAAATTCAATGAAAACGTTTAACCAATTAAACCACTCGTCCGTCTCGAGAAAGCAGGACATCAGATAGCAATTATGAAGAGCAGCCATATGCCATTATAAAAAATGTAGCTAGGCAAAAAATATCAGAAATATAATTTGCAGCGTAGAAGACGCCCAAGAATGCTCAACAAAATCATTGATGCAGCAGTAGAATTTAGGCGGTATCATTAAATCTTACATGGCCAGAAATCTCGGTCATCACATTTCGTGCGACTTACATTCACGCTGTCGCGTAATGGCCTCAACCGCTGATTTCAGAAGTGACCTCCGGGCTCATATACTTAGGACAGATCGAGGGGTGAGGTGTGGGATCATGTCTATGGTTAAATGAACGCCGCTGGCTGAAGGTATTGCCAAAACGAGCAATGGCGGACAAAATACAGGAAAAAAGCTATCGAGCGATGCCTTTTGAGGAACATTTGAGGCACATTTGACCGAGATATCGCTTGTTGAACTCAGAGCACGAACTTCCGGTTTACATGTATTGTACATCGCAGCTTTACTTCTTTTTTATTATCGAAATGGAACGGGTTAGTATTCTTGAATCTCCTCGAGAATTCACTTTGTCTATAATACCAGCTATGCAGGATTTGCGTGCGAGAATACGGTGCTAAGAGCGGGACTCCGTTGTCTTCTTCTTCATGGGACGAACGTGGATCTGCGTGACATGTCGACCTTCCCCCGTGGTCTTATTTCATTTTGTGCGGTTTTTAGCAGCCGCAAAGAAAGGTACGTTTACAAGCTGAAGATTTGTTTTTTATTCTGAAAATAGCGATCTATCTGCATTTTTTGACTCGATGTTGGCAACTTGCATAGCGACTTTAGATTTCCAATTATTTGCTAGCAAATATATTGTCTTCGCTTCTTTTTTCACTGATTTATAAGGTTTTGACTGTAACTGAAATTGCAAATTGACATTCTTCCGAAAGAAAGGTATGGAATTCGTTTTTCCGGTAGATTTTTTAACTACAATATCGCTGAAATGTTTTAATAACGCTCGGTTTTGGAAAACGGAAAAACGGTATTAATTGTGCTTGTATATTCCGTAATTCCATCACTTCTCATGTAAAGCTTTGTAGTTTCGTACGGCATTTTTGATATTGATTGGGAAAAGTCGCTACTACCGTGTGGGCTCAAATGTCCGAAATTTTCGGCCGTGGGCAAAGCTCGCTAATTCCTAAGTGGCATTCCTAACTGATTTCTCTGCGAGTATGCCGGCTTCCTCTGCGACCCTACTTGTGACATTCTGAACACCTCCTTTGCTGAGTAGTCTGAAGCTTCTTTCATCCTGGAAGAATGCTGAAAATTTATCACTGGCTGCTTAATAAGACACCTGTCACCGTTAAGGCCTATCTCGCTTACCCTGGCTTTGTCGAATTTAGCAGAGGACCTGATTGTTGGCAACTATTTTAGCCCGGCTGTCCTTGCGCTGATTGATCCGAATCAATTCGGCGCCATTCCAAAATCATCCACACTGCAGGCTCTCATCTCAATGATGTACAATTGGGCGCAAGCCACGGATGGGACTAAATCAGCGGCGAGAGTCGTGCTTTTGGACTATAGAAATGCGTTTGATCTGGTGGATCACATGATACTGGCTGACAAGATCTTAGCTTTGCGCATAACTCGTGAGGTTGTCCGCTGGGTGTGCGACTAAATCTTCGAAAGGCGCCAGCGAGTCAAGCTTTCGAGTGATTGCTTCTCAGAATGGGGGTCCGTTCCATCTGGTGGAACGAATCTTGGCCCTTGGCTCTTTATTCTTATGATGAATGAGCTCCACCCACCCGGATCAGATGCATCAGGAGTACGCAGATGATACCATGCCCGCCGAAGTTTCATCTCATTTCATTTCTTCCCATAGGGAGTCGAAGTGAAATTCAGAAAGCCGTAACAGCAGTAAAGCAGTTGTCTACCAAATAATGACTCCATTTGAATCCAGATAAGTGTAAAGAACTGTTGATTGACTTCAAAAGACCTCAACACCGGTTCGATGCGATTACTGTCAACTCCAAGGAAGTCGAACTTGTGAATCACGCAAAAGTATTAGGCGTAATTGTATAAAGCACCCTTCAATGGAACTGTCACATTTCTGATATAATTCAGAAGGTCAATAATGCGTATGTTTTTTCCTTATTTTGCTTAAGCGCGCCAAGGTCGCGCCCCGTGAAATTATCATTATCTATCATATCTCTATTAGGCCGGTAATAGAGTACTGCGCACCTTTATATCACCATGCATTGCCTGCGTATTTATATTAAGCGATGACTTAGAGCGCATTCAGAAGCATGCGCTATCAATAATATCCTCGGCCTTGCATATGTTGACAATCTCACATTGCATAACATGAGTTCTCTTAAGGACAGACGCACTGAGCAGTGCAACAAACTATATGATTTACTTGTATCTGATTCTGCGCATAAGTTGCACGTTGCTTTATTAAAACTTTTGACGCTAGCCATCTGTGATTTTTTATGGGATATACGAACTTTTATCATATTTACAGTTAACATATATATTTAGCCAAGCCTAAAAGCGGAGCTCGAAAAGCATTCTTTTACTACTGGCATTTACTGCTTTTCATATCACCCATCTGATCTCACTCAAGCTACAGACCCAATGCTGTAAAAAATAGTATGGAAAGGTGATCTGAGCCAGTTGCACAGTGGATTTGGACCCTCCGCGCATTTGCACCCTCCAGTCCAGATCTGCTTGTGGATCAGATTTGGATACCCTAGTCCAGAACTGCTAGCAGATATGAACCCCCTTTTACGGATTTGGACCCCCACCCCCCTAAAAACAAGCGTTCTATTGAGTAAGGTAATAAAAATTCCTTTGAAAATTGAGTTTGGAGATGTTAAAAAGCAAAATAAAAATATTGAGGTAGGTTTTTTTTTAAATAATCTTTAATACTTTGTGTAAAAAAGAACCTGCAACGCTAGTTTGCATCTATAAATTTTTAAAACAAAACATTTCTTAACATCTTAGAACAATACCTAAGGACAGGTCTGTTTCCCCGTTCAACTGTAGGCTACTTAGTTATGGTTTAGAGCCACTAGAAATTGGTGGAGAAGCCTGGTGAATTCTATTTTGAATCAGTATCCGACATCAGATATATCGTCATCACTTCATAATGAATGCAATTTCAGTTATCCAAAGCCACCCATGAGACAGTTGGAAATCAGAAATTGTGTATCCTCTGGATATATGTATGCCTCAAAAAAAATTATGAAAGAAAGATACATGGAAATCGATAAAAATATTTAGATGATAAGCATTAACACCAAGATATTTCTTTTGATCAGTTACTTCTTGACCTTACTATCGCAAAAAACTGCTTGCTGACATTAAGCTCATCAATCAATGCACGTAAAGTGTTTTCAAAAAGAAATTTAGCTGCTCTTCTGGCCAGCCAAGTGCAAGACTAAGCAACTTGATAATAAAATATTGGGCATTTGGTTGATATCACTATCAAGGTAATTAACAATGTAGTATGAGGATTTAAGGTAATGATTCACCAAAGCAAAAGTGCTGGAAATCCGTGTTAGCCATCTTAACTTGATTAAGGTAAGGACTTCATGAAAGGTAAGGACTAGTCTCACATTTCTCCATGTACATTTGAAATTGCACAACATACTTCATCAAACATCAAAAATCCCATTAAACATTAGTGCAAATATCATCCAAACATACCACACGATTGGTGTGGAAAGCTATGAATAAAATTAATTGAAAGACTGCATGCAGGAGAAGGAAGTCCAAAGGATGTGTACATTGATGAGAAAGAGCTTACTTTAAGTTTAATTTTAAGTTTTAAGTTTAATAATACTTTGTCATGCGAATACATCTAAGTTGATACAAAAAAAAGGTGCATGACGGGAGAATAATTGGAAGAAAGTAAATTCCCATACAAAGAATATTATATAATACAGTAATAGCTCACGTATAAGAACCTGGGTTTTAAGAACCTGTTAGGCTAAAATTTTCATTTTAAGCCCCCTCCACATTAGGGCCTATTAAGGCTAAAATTTTAAGTTAGGTTCTTATCAGTGGGGTTGCTGTAAAAGTGTAAAGGTAGAAACCGCTGAATGAGTTTCTTTGTTATGTTTTGTTAAGGACATATACTGTACCTGCACTGAGCTGCCTATAGGCATTTCTCTATGGTACAAATAAATGATTTATACTGTATTATGAGATAATATTTATCATATATATAGTATATTCAGAAAAAATTCATATGAAAATATAAGAACCTATTTTAAGAACCTTGGTAGCCTAAATTTGCTTTAAGTATCATTTACATAAGAACCTATTTAGGCTAAATTGCAAAAATTCAGGTTCTTATACGTGGGTTATTAGTGTATTACACATTCTAAAAACTAAGAGGTAAAATTTAAACGTGGCCCAAAGCTAACGTAATCAAATTAAATCGAATACTTGTCTCTTACAGGTCACCCCTGCTTTGAGATTGACACTAAAAATAAAGAAGTAAAATTGAAATACAATCCAAAGCTAACTTAATTAAATTACATACTTGTCACTCACAAGCTACATCTGATCTAAAATTGACATAAATAATGTAATAGATAGGACTTAAAACTGCTTAAAGAAGGTGCATGCAGGAACACCATTCCAGTCTGGTATGTAGCGATTATAAAAAGAAAAGCTGAAGGCCATATATATATATTTAGCCAGGCCAAGCCTAGAATCGGAGCTGCACACTCTCACCGAGCAACTTTGCATGGCTTTATTTGGGCCAGTTTAATTTGTGTCCAAAACAATTGAGCAGCAGCAGGGGAAACTAAGAGTTTTCGATAGCAAGCATTTGCAAAAAAAAAGACAGACATTCGCGAGTCCTAACTTCTTTCAGATGAAAGCGCAACGGGATTCAAGGCGGATAAAAAAAACCCTACAAGCGAACAAAGTACGATGCGACTGTTTTGCTCGAAGGAGAAGCTGGAGAAATTAAACAAGACTAGCTTGTAATAAAAGTAGCTTGTACTAATTAATCTAGAAAAATCTGTATTTATTTTGACACAAATTCCAGTAGAAAAGACAATAAAGGGTAAAAACGGATCGTTAAGAGCAGTCAACAGGAATTGACCGCAGTTCAGAAACAACAGAACAAACATAAGTATTACAAGAAAACGAAGCACAATACGAATAATATTTCCTCGAAGATTCTTGGAGAAGGTGGAGAAATTAGACAAGTAACAAAAATTGTTCAGCAATTTTGACATAAATGTCCATAGAAAAGACAAAAAAGAGGTCCACACCTGATCGTTTAGAGCAGTCACCAGGAATCACTGAGGCAGCAATCACTCGGAACGTGACAGAGCTGAATAATAGCGCCATTTCCCACAAAATCTTTCCTTGACTGACACAAAACGCTAAAGAGCTTTGATAGTTTTACTGGTACTTCCCATGTCTTCCAAAGAACCTTCTTCAACTAATGATTCTCAGTGGCAAAGCGTCATCCAGTTAACGAAGAAAGCGCTTGCCAAACCACTCCAGCGTTTCTCTCGCAGACCCGTCCACTATACAATTTATCAAAGCCAGCCCAGCCAGTCAACCCATTTCGGTGTTTTTAACATCCAAACGCTGATTCTTACCGGTTCAAACGAAACTTAATATTGTTGTTTACAGGCCGCTTTCGACGAAGATCTCTAAAACGTTTTTCAAATGACAAGAGAAGCGCGCTGGTTTTTGACAGCATTTTGACAACTTTATGTCAGATTTTGAGACGTGCACATGCACATGCATTTGATCGGATTTTTTTTACTCGAGCTTGAGTTTCCGCCTTTAAGCCTTAATTTTACGAGGACTCATTGCGATTACGTGTTAATAAGATAAGGGCAAAAGTTTCTTAACGCTATTGAGGCACCAAGGTTGAAAAACAGTCAGCCAAGCCGAGTAAAAACACTCCTTCGCTTGCAAAGAAAACAACATAACAAAATAAACAATTCAACTACTTCTTTGCGTCCAAAACGAGTACAGATGATTGTTATTTCTATCCATTCGAGAGAAAAATACAAGTTTCATTCCTGAACAAAAGTAATAACGATTAAACCAAATGTTAAGCTTCTATTTATTTAATTTACCTCACTGTCCTGCGCTGTGTTGTAGAGGTTTCTACCACTTGAAAATACGTAAGCTTCAGTAAAGTAAAAACAAGCATCCGCAAAAATAGCAAACGGTTTGTCCAAAGAAAGAGCTTCTCCCACAGAGTTTGAGCTCCTCATTCTTCCCATTAATACCGGTGAACTTTTAAGTGACTTTTCTTGGTGAGATGAAAGATGCCGCGGTGAAGTGAAAGCCCTTGAAGCGTTGAATTATACTGTTCTCAACCGCACAATCGATCCAGGTTTGAAGCTTTTCCTGAGAAAAATCTTTCGTCCTTCCTTTCATCACTTGAAAATTCACCTTCCGGAGTATCTTTTTACAAGGTCTTGATTTTTATGCTTTTTACGCGAAAGACAAACTTCGATCGAAGAAGATGAAGTTGTTTTGCTCAAAATAAAGAAACCAACTGAATGTGAAATTACGAGCCGCAGAAAGCGCGCGAAAACTTTAAAAGCCTCGATTTGGTTTGGGTGTTACACACCTGGCTTGAACCTGCGATCCAATCGAAAGCAAGTACCTGGTCAGCGGTCAACTTAAAAAAAACCAGCTCACCTCGATGAGGTCTTGAGCCCGCGATATGGTCACGTGACACTGGTCAGCAGATATATTGTTTTGACTTGTGTCAATTGGCTATAAGATGGATGTCTAGTATCAAAGACGTACGCTGGTCAGCTGGGCCAGGTGGAGTATGGCCGCCATGTTGGATTATTATGATTATTATTAGGATATTATTAATTATTGGGAGACTTCGTCGTCGTCGTCGTGCGTACGCACCCACGAGCAATACCGCTAGCCATTTTTACCATCAGAAAAGCAGTGGACGGGTTTCTATAGGTATGGTGCTCCGCTTAGCCGGAGCTCCGCTATAATTGTTATTTTTAGGTATTATACTATTTTTGTATATTCATGCAATTCAGCCTTAGGAGGCTGCAATATGATTCTTTATGAAAGATATCTATCTATCTATCTAAAAAAAAATTGGGGGCTGTGGAGGGGGGGGGGGGGAGGTTGGGGCTTGGATTTTGCAGTAGAACTGAGAAAGAATACTACGGCTGGAAAGCTCCAATGGGTTTCACGCGACGCGGTTGTAAGCTCCTCTCGCAATTAAAACTGTTTTGTGTGTGTGTGTGTGTGTGTGTGTGTGTGTGTGTGTGTGTGTGTGTGTGTGTGTGTGTGTGTGTTTTGTGTTTGTGTCACTGGATATATTCCTTTTTTGTGTTTGCAAATATTGTGATAGGCATGAAAAAGTTGGTTACATGACGTCGTCTTCCCTTTAGTTCAGCCTGTGATCATAATCGTGATGAAACAAATTGGAATCTTGCTGCGAGCTCGTCCAGTTATGTAAATGGCGTATGCATGTATGATTAGTAATGGCAATAGGACAGCTGAATACAATTCAGAGAGTAATCAGGCGAACGATATCAAACTGGCCGAGCGTGTTGAGCGAGACTGATTTGAAATTACAAGCACGATTACCCCTGAATTGTACAACACGGAGTCTGGTTACCAATTTCGGTGTCGATAGCAAACTGCGAGAAAGTCGGGAAATAAAGATTTAATGTAAGAGCATATATACCAACACCTAATTTCGCTCTTATACTTTAAAAATTTAACACATGTATACACCGAAATAAACTTATCAAAATTAAATAAGTACAAATATAGAGGCTGGAGGCTAAGTAACTTGGGAGTTTATATTTATACGCTTCTTTTATCGGATTACAGGTCATTGGACCACTTAATTTCGTCTATGTATGTTTTTAGTTTGGACCTAACAACCTAGCTCGAGTTTGATTGGCTAGTATGGGCTAGGTAGTTAAAGTTAAAGCTAAAATCATGGGATATTTCGCAAGAGTAGGTGGGATAAATGTTTTATTATTTAACGCATTGATAAAAAAAAATTAAAAATAAGAACAGTTTACTGAGTGTATTTAAACAAAATGGAAAAACGGCCTTCATTATCTGTTCGGTCTTGGATACGCCGTGACCATATTGGGAAAATGTCATAATATATAATAATAATCGCGGATATCGTTTTCGTCTATAACAATGTTCATCCATCGGACAGAAAACATCAACTGGTAGGTTTATATTGTGTTATTTTTTCGAAACTCCTTTCACCACTACAACTTCAGCTGGCGCTTTGCTGTTGTGATTTTATCATACAAAGGATGGTAATAAATGCCCATGTACTGACATGTATTTTAAGTATTACTCATTTGCATTTTATTTGATCAGAGTAGCTGTCACGTATTTCCTTTAACATGTTTTTTTTTTATCTTTTCTATTCGTCCCCTTTCCCCCTATCTTTCGTAACTTTTTTGTCCTTAATTTAAAGGCCCATTATCACCCTTGATCCAACGTGGTCGTTTGTTTTTTGTTTTGAAATCGCGCTATTGTTAAATGATGCCTCTGATTGGTCAATTATTTTTTATCGGGCTTTTGATCTGTTCATCGTGCCGAGTTGTCGCTTGTGCCAGGTTTGGCCAAGCAAATGGCTACAAATTCAACTTGCATATTTCTTCATATTTCTTCATTAAAACCGTGAACAATTCGTTCACAGGTTTAATATCAAAACAGCAAAGTATTGAACGATCCGTTATTGATAAAACTCACTGATTATGTGGTGAGTATGGTGACAAAATATCCACAAGAAAACATTTATGTCGGCAGCTCCTGTTGTCGGGTAATGGTTTCTAGTTTGCAGTAAGAAAAATACTCGTACGTTCTCATTCAATTACCCTATCCTTTCGCTTTATATTGTGTTCGTACGTTCTCATTGAATTACCCTATCCTTTCGCTTTATATTGTGTTGAAAATACAGTCGACCATGCGGCTTGACAAAGGAGGGAAACTTTGAGCTCCGAATTAAAACACGGGAGGAAACAAAAGCGGTGTAGTCCTCATCAATCATGGACATCTCGGCGAGAAAGAGAATTAATTTTCAAGCAGTTTAGGCAAGCTGACAAAGACCACCACAAACACAACAACAACGACTACGAAAACAATGTCGATGACGACGCTGATACCTCTGCAAACGAAGACGAATGCACGCATGCATTCATGGATGGATGGGTTGAAGGGTGGATGAATGGATAAAAAAATAAATGGATGAATGTTTAACAATTCTCCTGCGAAATTGCTCCGAATATTTAACAACTATTCACCGAAGTGGAGGTGGCTAGTGGTAAATATCCACCGCTAGCCATTGACACTGAGGCGAATAGTTGTTTTAGTATATACTAAAACAGCGAGGTAATATACACCTTAAAAAATTAATTTTAATTCATATATTCCAGCAACGACTGCAATATTTTCCCGCTTGCAAAGGACTGAAACAACAAGCCGCCCATTTTCACGCTGACATATAAAATTTCTGAAAACATTAATTTTGTTTAGTTCTCGTGGCGACATTTCTTCTCTCTGTATTTGAAACCATTCTGTAAAAAAATATCATTCAACTCTGGTTTTCAGGCGAACAAATGAGGTTATGCAAGATTAATTTGCTTTTGTAAACGAAACGTTTCTCATTGGTTTTTATCGATAAACTCTGGGTTAAAAACGGATGCAAACCGGGACGCCATTTTTTTTTTTCGAAATTCACATGAGGGAGCACGAAACTCGCGAGTTGCTCGGAGGTAAATAGCAAAGGATATTCGGAGTTTGACCAGCCAATCAGAGCGCGCCTTCAACACTATCCACTGTTTTAGTATATACTAAAGCCTGATACTTAGCCGATCACACAGCGAGCATGATCGTATCAATTATTTTAACCCATTGGCACCCGTGCCGGCCAAAACCGGCCGTAAAAAACTCCCATGCTTCAAAACATTGCAACTTTCTCAATCGCACGAATATAGAGTGCTAAAGTGTGACGTCACAAATATTAGAATTTTTGAAATTATGCGATTTGTTGAGATTTTCAGAAAGAGCAAGAAGAAAGGTGTTAACTTGCCAAAAATCAGCATTTAAAGGCAAATTGGCTCTGAGATATTAGCACCGTTATGCTCTGCTGACTCCATACAAATCCTTCTAAATTTGACTCGGCTCATAACGTTAGGAACTGAGTACAATTTAGAAGGATTTGTATGGAGTCAGCAGAGCATAACGGTGCTAATATCTCGCTCTCAAACTGTAAGAAAATGCTGATTTTTGGCAAGTAGGTAGTTTTGATCGTGTCTATTCTGAATATTCGAACAAATCCCATAATTTCACAAATTTAGTTTTTATGACGTCATCACTTTAGTACTCTATTGCCTTAACTGTTAGTTGTGAGCACGAAATGGAATGCCCTTTAAATTTGGATATCCAATAAATGCAAGAAACGTAGCGATTTTTACCAAATATGGCCTTTTGAGTTTGGACAAGAACGAAACTGGCCGTTTTTAACGTCAAAGAGAAACAACAAGAATGCCCCTTTTTGCCTTCATGTTTTTTAGGGAAATCATCGTCCAAAAACCAAAATTCAACCATCATAACAAAATTCAGTCCTTTTTCTAGCTTAGAAAAGACTTTTTTTGTTCATATTCTTCTCCCGAGCGTAGATACAGCCTTTTGTTCCTGTGCATTCGGGCCTTCCCGACATTTTCAACCTCTTGAGCGCATTGCATGCTGGGAATTAACGATAATTTTTGACAGCGCCCGTTCCTTCCCCCAATTCTTTCAATTCTTTCATTTTCCGCCAAAATTTCCTGCTCGTAGTCATCTTCAGTACACAGAAATTCCAAAATATGTGGCGGTAGGTCGAGAAATTCATCAATAGTCGAGTCCCAAAGGTACTAAGTGTTCGACCGGCCAAATTCCCAGTTCGTCGAGTAACAAGCCAAATTCAACAACAAAGTACATCACCTTGCTCGATTCTTTGAGAAAGTGGACTCTTAGCTACCGTCACGCTTAATGATGCTCATCAGGCAGCCGCTAAAGATGAAAAAAGGCTGTAAATTTAGCAGAAATCGCAAGCAAACCGAACTTGGGCCATTGTTGTCGCCTCACGGATAAAAAATAGCTACGTCAAAATGACGTTTTCAGAAACCTTGAGCCTCCAGTGGCTTAGGACAGCACCACTTTTCCCTGGTAGTTCAAATAAAGAGTCACGAATTGTTATTCATCGTTTATAGGTGGAAAATCACTCCGAAAATGTAAAAACCTGCGGTAGTCAATGGGTGAAGACCCTGGTTTGTGGTCCGGTCTGGGGTTTCAAGTACGCGACCACTCGCTCAGCAGTCCAGTGCTCTACCAACTGAGTCAGCCAGGCAGTTGATACTGGCAGCGCATCAGTAAATTTAACGAAAAGTCATTTTTTCTACGTGCGGAGAAACAACTCAAAGCCGCACCTTACTAACGGTGAAAAAATTTCACTCATAACGGGGGTGTCTAAGCAAGCAGTTGTAAAGAAACTAATTATAGATTAACACGAATTCCGGGTGTGACTGTCGCACTTATAAGACTCCCTTCTGAACGCCTACATATTGTTTCTCTTTATCCTTCTTTTTGGCTTCTCGTAGCTACTTTCTTATTTGTTCGTCTCGAAGATATACTTAAAAATTAAGCTTCCGCTTCGTTGTTACTATTGGAGATTCATAATATATTATTTCATTCAATGTGCAAGCGTTCCATTGCTACAGTTGCTTTAACCGTTTCTTACACTTGCTCGACTATATATACTAGAAGTTAGTTATATTTGTCAACCAGCTGTATTCTGATAATGATAATAAAAAAAAATACCAAACTCTTTTAAAATGTTAAGTAAATTTCTGGCTTCATCCATTAAGAGCGGTGATATCAAGAGTAAGATAACATAAGACGAAAAAACATTTCTTGAACTTTGAACTGAGAAACCATATACAGTTGGCTTAATCGTCTTTCGATCATCCATTAATTAAATGGTGCTTTCCTTTTTCTATCAGCCACAGCGAAAGCAATTCAACAATCTTTTATATCCTCGTCGAAACGGCTCGTTGAAAACTGCATACAAACATGGGTTCAGCGCACTATTACTGTGAGCGAGGAAGAGGCGCCAAAACCTCCACGAACAAGGAATGCGATCGTACACAATTTGTGCAATAAAATACGTCAGCCAACAAGAAACAAACGCAGCTGTGATAGTCAACAACATGTAAAAAACTTTCCTTTTGGCTCGATCTTTAATCTCTTGCCCTGCTCCTCCTCTACGTCTGTCGTCAAGTAGTGGTCTCTTCCGTCGTAGTGTCACTACTATCGCTGAATACGATGCTATTATGACAATGAAAGGAAAGCCATAGAAGGCGACCAAGAGAAATATGTAGTATATTTCTCTTGCTTGGCTGTTGCCGAACGATCTACCGAGGTCAGCGCCACAAACGAATTCCCCTCTTCCTTTATTGTACGACAACTTCAAAGAATATAGATAAGGAAATCGAACCGCTATTGCCAACGACCATATGAAAGCGATGATAAATCTGGAGGTTTTTATGGTAACTTTCTTTTTGAACGGAAACACAATGGCAAAAAATCTGTCCACTGCCATTGTGAGCAATGTCAGAATAGAAACCATGATACTGACACCATGTACAAAGGGAACCGTTTTGCACAACACCCAACCAAACGCTCCTTCGACAAGCCACTTAGTTCCCCCCAACCAAATGACAATCGCTCTTGGCATATACATAAAGGTGATGGTCAGATCTGTGGCGGCCAGGTTGACAATGAAAACGTTAACTGCGCGTTTGCGCATGTTGGAGACCCGCCACACTATAGCAATGGTCACTGAGTTCCCTATCGCTGATATCACGATTATCAGACAGTAAACAACGACTCTTGCAACTTGATGCGCCCTGGGGTCATTACCGAAATTGCAGTCTTCTTGCGAAGTCGACCATTGCGTTGTTTCATTCTTAAAATCCTTTCCGCTTGAATTAACGTTGTCGTTGGAGTTAATAATAAAAGCCATGACTAATGCGTCGTGTTCAGCACGAATCACAAAGTAAAACCGAGGTTGAGCTGGACTTATATATATCATCCTACCTATTGAAGGAACAGAAAATTAAATATTAATAAGATTGAGTTTGGCCAGCCTGCATTATGATTTGCTTCCAAGCTGACAAAAAAGAGTTGGATATCAGTTCTGTTTCTTTTATTAGTAAACTTAGCTTTTAAAGATACAGTCGTCATCACCTTGATAGTAATAACCATTTCGCAAAAATTAATTTGCTGCTTCCTCTTAATATCTGTCATTATTTATTTACCATCGCAAAAAGGAAATTTAATTAATTAAGATTTCCAAGCGAAGTTTGAATTTTAGTATTTCACAAGGGAATAGTACGCTGTAAATGAGTTTCTTAATAACTACCATTCACAGAAAAAAAAATGGATTGAGCAGATGCAGTCGCGAAAGGCGTTATAATAAAAAAAGAACCAGTCGTTTGCACAGCTAATTTATTGAGAGTGGAGAGTATTCTATTGTAAAATAACAGTTGTGGAGGTTAAAAATTAAAGTTTTTAATAAAATAGCTTTAATTATCTGTACTTGCCGGGAATGCATCTTGTTCTATATAGTTTCATCTAACAGGGCTAGCGAAACGAAAAGAGAATGGCGTCAGTAATATCTTTTTCAACTTTTCGTGTTGTTTGCGGTTATCTTCGTGATGTTTTATTGAACGGAAATTGTTATTGTAGCTGACAAATATTGTTCCTTTAGCATCCTGTGATAAACAGCTTCTCTTTCTCATTGAGTGTATTTTTTTTATTAATGCAAATGTCAGAAAATTACTTTGTAAAATGAATACAGTAATCTCATGCATGAGAAATTGCTGAAATCAGTAGGGAACACGTTCATCACAAAATGAAGTGTTCTTGAAAAGGTTTGATCCTGGCTTTTCACAAACGAAGCAGACTAGGGCGGCGTAAATGATTTATTTCACGGCGATTTACCGAAAAATCTTAGGCCTTCATCGGATATAAGATATGGAAATGAAAAGCAAAACGATGAAATAAAACAAAGGCCAAAAAGTGTTTTGTTAATAACTGAAAGAGGGTGCTGCTTTTCAAAACCACAGCAAGAGTCGTGGTAGCAATAGGTGTGTATATAGGAAGAGTCTTTAATCTTGGACGTACAGTCACGATAAACGTTTTTATCCCCAACTACCAAAAAGGGAATGATAAATTAAAAGAAAAAAAAAAAAAAAAAGAGACTCGCTCAGCTAGGCAACACAGCCTAGAATGACAAATAAAGATAAAAGAGATTCGCTCGGCTTCGTAATTATTTCTTTGTCCTAATAATGCCGGCCTAAAAAATCCTTATCTACGTACCTCTGAATAAAAATAAACTGTTCTGAAAAGCATACCTCACAAGTTAATGTGATCAAGTAAGGTGAAGCCACTCTTAGGGCACTAAGGCCACAAGGTAGCGGGCATTACCCCTTAAATCTACCAAAGCAAAGATTGAGCCCAAGCATTAGCAGCCATGGACAGCTGTTTCGGCCAGCTTGTTAGACCTCATCAGCATGGCATAGCTAATGCTCAGGCTCAAGTACCCACATATCAATAAAACAAGCAATGGAAACGTAAAGCTTGTGGGATGTGGCTGGAGTGACAAGGATACCTCACAAGTTAATGTGATCAAGTAAGCTGAAGCCACTCTTAGGGCACTAAGGCCACAAGGTAGCGGGCATTACCTTAGTGCCCTAAGAGTGGCTTCAGCTTATGCAATATTAACATGTAGCCGGCTCCATTGCGCCATAATTTCTTTTTGAACAAAACACGACTGATTTTGACTTTGCTTATTGGTTAAGTATCCAGTTGTGCAAGTTTTGCCCACCAATCACAAAGTAAAGGAAGCAAAACCCAAGCAAATATGAATTACCTCCGCACTCAATAGAAAACCGCTCTAATTTACAGTGCTAAAACGCAGAACGCTTTCCGCAAAAAGGAAGGGAAGTTGCAGATGTTTCAAACACAAACGTTTTTTTTTTTCCCGGCTTTAGTGCTTTGTGTGTGTGTGTGTGTGTGTGTGTGTGTGTGTGTGTGTGTGTGTGTGTGTGTGTGTGTGTGTGTGTGTGTGTGTGTGTGTTTGTGTTTTCTCTTTCCTACACTTATTTTCCTTACATTCTATTTTTATTTATTTCTTAAAAAACTTACCTCGTAATTTTGTTTGGTTTTTCGGCATATACATAAACGTGATGGTCAGATCTGTAGCGGCCAGGTTGGCAATGAAAATGTTCACAGCGCGTTTTCGTATGCTGGAGACTCGCCACACCACAGCAATGACCAAAGAGTTACCTATCGCTGATATTACGATTATAACACAGTAAACAACGACTTTTGCAACTTGGTGTGTCCTGGGGTCATTACCGAAACTGCAGTCTTCTTGCAAAGTCGACCATTGCGTTATTTCATTCTTAAGGGGGAGCAGGGATGGCGTAGTGGTGAGAGCACTCGCCTTCCACCAATGTGGCACCGGGTTCGATTCCCGGTGGTGACGCCATAAGTGGGCTGAGTTTGTGTTGGTTCTCGACCCTGCTCCGAGGGTTTTTCTCCGGGTACTCCGGTTTTCCTCCCTCAGCAAAAACCAACATACGGCTTATTCGAGCTGGCTGTAGGTTGTGCTCCAAGGTCATACATGGACCGTATAGCGGCTGCCAGAGGCGCCTTGTATATGCTTTCGGTTCGACCTTGTTGAGCTGCGTCCTTGCTGTACTTTGCGAGGACGATTAGCACAGACAGTTATTTTTTGTTATTGTTATTAAAATCCTTTCCGCTTGAATTAACGTTGTTGTTGGAGTTACTAAAAGTCATGACTAATACGTCGTGTTCGACACGAATCACAAAGTAAAACTGAGGCTCAGCAGGATGTATATATATCATCCTACCTATTGAAGGAACAGAAAATTAAATATTAATAAGATTGAATTTGGCTAGCCTGCATTATGATTTGCTTCCAAGCTGACAAAAAAGAGTGGGATATCAGTTGTGTTTCTTTTATTAGTAAACTTAGTTTTTAAAGATACAGTCGTCATCACCTAGCTAGTAATGGCCTGATTTGTTTGGTCAGTAACCATTTCGCAAAAATTAATTCACTGCTTCCTCTTAATTTCATTCATTATTTATTTACGATCACAAGAAGCAATTTTAATTAATTAAGATTTGCACGCGAAGTTTGAATATTAGTATTTCACAAGGGAATAGTACGCTGTGAAAGCGTTTCTTAATAAGTACGAAAAAAAAAAGTGGATTGAATACATGCAGTCTCGAAATGCGTTGTAATGAAAAGTGAACCAGTTGTTTACATAGCTAATTTATTGAGACTGGAGAATATTCTTTTTGTCCCCGCAGGGTTTTGGCCCAGAGCCCAAAACCCAAGGAGGCACTCTAGGAATTTAAAAAATGTAAGAAATGTGTTTGTAGTGTGGGAAGCGTTCCCGATTTGATAAAACTAGGCGCGCAAGGTTGATCCGGGTAACATTCTTGCTTTCACATCAAAATGGCTACTATGCTAGCAGTATGCCGTTTTCAGAAGGAAAAGACAGCTTTTTAAAACGTAAATCAAAATAACAAGATCCACGGAACACTCAACAGCTTAAACAGTGCAAATGGGTAGTTCATAGCGATGAAATCCTTCTTCGAGGGCAAATGGTGGCGAAGAAACATGTGCTTTCACTGCGAATCATCACAATAATTATATAGACCTTTTCCGAAATGTTTGAGCGCTTGTGGGAGTTTATCTTTCCAAAAATTACAGGTTTGAATGTGAATTTATACCCTGCTTTATTTTTAATTGACCGATTTTTTGTATTTCAAGCAACGTCTTGCGAAATTTGCGAAAAAATGCTCAGTTCGATTCAGTAAATTGTCCTCGTATTCGCTTGCTTCGTCTTCGCGTAGATATACTCCAGGCAAAAATTACATTGAACGCATTTACTTTTCAGGCATAAACTCAGGCTTATCTGAATATAATTTTATTCAGGAAAGCTTACTGTCTGTTTTTCTGTGTGCCTTAAATCACGGAATTTCGTATTACTTGATCTATACGTAAACAAACCCGGCAGGCGAAAACCGCACAGCCATCTAAATCTCAATTGTTGAACAATGACACTAAACCAAATATTGTTCCTGCCATTGATGTACTGTAGAAATAAGCTTCTTCCACTTGAAATTTACAGAACTGCTTTATTTCACTAACAGCATTACGAAAATGAGCAACAATGTGTTCCGCATTTTAATATTTACAGCTAATAACTACTCAAAAATTAAAATACGGGGGAAACTTTAGTGAAAACTATTTCTAGTTATTAGATGTTATGGTACCTGACAAATATTGTCCCTTTAGCATCCTGTGAGAAACAGCTTCTGTCTCCCCTTTTGTGTAGGTTTTTATGCAAATGTCAGAAAATTACTTTGTAAAATGAATACAGTTATCTCAAGAGAAATTGCTGAAAATGAATCAGTAGGGAAGGCGCTCATCGAAATGATTTTTTTTTTCTTGAAAGGCTTTGATCCTGGCTTGCGGACTGGAACGAAGCAAATGATTTATTTCACAGCGATTCACCTTAAAATCTTTAAGCCTTCATCGGTAATGGATAAAAATGAAAAGCCAAACGCTGAAACAAAGGCTGAAAAGTGTTTTGTTAATAACTGAACGAGGGTGCGGCTTTTAACAGCCACAACAACAGTCATGGCAGCAATAGATGTGTAGGAAGGGTCTTTAACCTTGGACGTACAGGGACGATAAACGTTTTTATCCCCAACTCACAAAAAGAGGCTCAAAAGTGAAAGAGACTTACGCAGAGTCAAAGACAACACAGCCTAGAATGACAAATAAAGATAACAGAGATTCGCTCGGTCTCGTAATTATCTCTTTGTGATCTGTTAAAGTAAACAATGATATTCTCATTGTAATTGTAATTTTTGCTTGCGCCAGGTGACTTTGGATACATTATGTTTGTTATTAGGCGCAGACAACATTGATAGAGATTGTGGTAGCATATGAAGCAGTTTTAATTTAAGTGTCGTCAGTAAAAGCAAAACCAACGGAATTACTCAGGCCAGTCAGAACAGACGCAAACAGCACAACAAGACAATCACAATGCGATGCAATATTAACATGTAGCCGGCTCCATTGCGCCATAATTTACAGTGCTAAAATGCAGAACGCTTTCCGCAAAAAGAAAGGGAAGTTGCAGATGTTTCAAACACAAACGGTTTTTTTCCGTTGGTTATAGTTTGCCCAAAGTCTTGCATCAGTATTTCCTCCATGATGATGGTGTTATCGGTGTTCTCATCACAGAAACCTTTAGCTGTAGGACTTCGTTTTGTTGCTTCCTCTTTTGCGGCGTTGTACCATCGTTTCCTCAGATGAAGAGTTACCAGTAACATAATCACTGCGCTAATGAACAGTACACCAGCTAACACCAATGCCAAGATCATTGGGACTGCGAAAAATGATTCTTTGTGATTTGTTAAAGTAAACAATGAGATTCGCATTGTAATTGCAATTTTTGGTTGCGCCAGGTGATTTTGGATACATTATGTTTGTTATGAGGCGTAGACAACATTGATAG
This sequence comes from Pachyseris speciosa, assembly GCA_016490735.1. Classification (NCBI taxonomy): domain Eukaryota; kingdom Metazoa; phylum Cnidaria; class Anthozoa; order Scleractinia; family Pachyseridae; genus Pachyseris; species Pachyseris speciosa. The sequence goes on along the minus strand of JAEMWC010000233.1, from coordinate 468,033 downwards.
AGATTGTGGTAGCATGTGAAGCAGTTTTAATTTAGGTGTCGTAAAAGCAAAACCAACGCAATTACTTAGGCCAATCAAAACAGACACAAACAGCACAACGAGACGTGAATCACAATGACATTCAGTAACATGTAGCCGGCGCCATTACGCCACAAATTCGATATGAACAAAACACGACTGATTTTGATTTTGCTTATTGGTTAAGCAACATGTCGAGTTTTGCACGTTTTGCCCACCAATCCCAAAGCGAAGCGAAGCAAAACCGAATCGAAAACTGCTTTATTTAGAGTGCCAAAACTCAGGAAGGCTTGCCCCACTGGACTTGCATTTTTGTGTTTATGTTTTCTCGTTTCTACACTTATTTTTCTTTATACTTTATTTTCAGTTCACTTTTTTTAACCTTACCTCGTAGTATGGTTTGGTTTTTGGCTTAATAATGTTACGTTTTGGGCACTTAACAAACACAGTAATCAATTGAATATAAAATTGCTTGAGGTTTAGGTTTACGGTTTAATAATCCTGACAAACCATCCCTTAGTAGGAACAAAAGTCACCATTTCACTTTTCACTTTCAGATCAATCGGTTTATGTTAGTTTGCAGGACCAGATTACTTGAGAAGACAGGCCTCTTGGAGTCCCAAAATCCTTCTCCAGTATGTGATCGTCAACAAGGGATTCCTAAAGTAATTTCTCTTTCCCCCAACCCTATTCAATGTCGAATTTGGAATGCCGCAAGAAATTACAAAGGAAAACGTGTAGGAGGCGCAAACAACATTGATTGGGGGACGGGGGGCTATCAAACTCGACTGAGTATCGTTTGTACGTAGAAAGGCTTCGAAGCCGTCCGGTTACTCAGTGGTAGAGTACCGGACTACCGTGCGGGAGGTCGCGGGTTCAAACCCCGGCCGGACCAACACTCAGGGTCTTTAAAATAATTGAGGAGAATGTGCTGCCTTTGTAATGACATCTACAAACGGTTAGACGTTCTGGTCTTCTCGGATAAGGACGATAAACCGCAGGCCCCGTCTCACAACTCTTCATAATTCTGTGATTCTGTGGGACGTAAAAGAACCACTAGGGACGTAACAAAACTCTGACAGTGACCACCCCCTTAATTTGATATTGACCTTACGGGGCACTCATACTCAACTTCATTTATTGTAAACTGCGTTATAAGCAGTCTGGCAAAGTCCCCCGGCCAGTGTTGTAAAGCGCCTAGAACAGCTAGTGATATAGGCGCTGTATAAATAGAATTTATTGTTGTTATTATTATTATTATTATTATTATTATTATTATTATTATTATTATTGTTATTATTATTATTATTATGATTATCAACAATTATGTCCAAGATGGTAAACGTATCCAGCTCCTTTAAGAAGATGTACCAACAGTACGGACCAGCCTTTACAAAGTGTTTCGAAGTATATGGAGTGTTGTTTGCAGGAAAACTCTTTTAGGCTGATTTTCCCAGAGGAGAACGTGAAATGAATACAAGGACCGAGGAAGAGAAACTATTGTTTGTTTGTTTGTTAGTTCTGCTAGCATTTTATTTTCAACGCAAATATTTACTCTTCTTTCAGAGGAATCAACCAATCTCTATCTGTCCATGATAACAATATGCATGTTGACGTTGAAATGCACTAAATTGTCAAGGGATGATGCTTTTCTAACGTTGGAAAAACGTAGCAAAACCAGCAAGCGCTTAAAGCTAGAAGAGAGCATTATCATGCATAGTGCATAGCTAAATGCAATTATTAAACATGGTACAATGGTAAATTTATTGTCCATGTAGTCTGTGGCTTTACTGTAACTTCATTCAGAAATACGACGATGATTCTAGTAACCTTTGGTCTCCCTCTACTAACTATGACAAAACATACAAATAGACCTGTAAATACCAGACGAAAACAAAAGGTAATAAACCAACCAGAACTCTTCGCCAAAATATATACGTGTGAAGGAAAGCAAAGTGAGATATTGGGAAGTTGATCAATATCCTGCAAAATGTAAAACAAAATCCACCGTGTCCAGTTACGGAGATACAACAACCTTTTAAATCACATGTATCATACAGCTGTAGTTGCTGACTTGTCGTCAAACAAACTGTTCTTACATGAAAGAAGCACTATTAATAACAGGCAAAATTCAACTTCATAAGAAAAAAAAAAAAAGAAACGTTTGGACTAAACACAAACAGGAGCCCATCACCATGGGTTCCTGACACAAATGAAAAGTAACATTTAGATAAAATTGATTGTTGATATGTTGGACAAGCTTCTAAATCCTGAAAAAAAAAAAACTGGAATACTTGGAGCACCGTTGCAAAATAGAAGAGCCGGATCGTGTAATAGATCTAACCAGCTATAAAACTGTAAACTAGAAAACGGTAAAAAACAAGCAAGGCTGGTTACACGGCGAAGAAAAAATGTCAAAAATGTCATATACATGGTACAGTGCAATCACTGTCACAAACAATACATAGGCGAAACTAAACGACGACTAAAGGACCGTTTCAACGAGCATCGTAGAACAGTTGACAAAAAAAAACAACAGCTCTAAACCCACTGCAGTATCAGAACATTTTCTCTCTAACGGTCACAGCGCTTCTGACATGTAACTAATTCCACTAGAACTGTCCAAATCTAATCGTGACGGTGTACGAAAAGCCAGAGAAGCATATCTAATCGATAGAGGTCAAACTGTTGAACCTTTAGGAATCAAAAGAAAAGAAGAAATATAATACCTTTCTTTTTGTTTTCATGTTACGTATTTTTCAAATTTTCAAACTGTAAGTTTTTTTTATTTTACGTTGTATTGTTTACCTTGATTATAATATCATGTTGCATCTGCAACTTCTTTTAAATTGTAACGTCGTTTCAACTTATGGTCATAATATGTAACACAATGATGAAGGAAGGCTGTGCCTCCCGAAATATTGGTTTAAATATATATATTCCTCGCCGTGTAACCAGCCTTGCTTGTTTTTTACCGCTTTCTAAATCCTGGCCTGGTGCCCAAGCTGTAGAAGTAGTGTCAATTTACAAAGCCTCTCGGCCATAAATGTCTATGCTGTCGAATTTCAACTAGAGAATACTAGGACTGAAGACCAACGCAGTCACTATTTCATTGATCTGACTGACCATGCTTCACATGTTATTGCATCCATGGCAACCGTGTCATCCAGTGCAGCTTTCTTCCATCGCTGCCACTGGTAAAACGAAACTACAAAAACAAGTAAGGCGACTACAAAAACTGATGAACTTATTGCCATGGCTATGATCGTCAGTGAGGTGCCAAATTGATTTTCCCAGTTGCCGTTTTCTGAGGAGAGACCACAGAAAACTTTGTAAGCCATGTGAAACCTCACTATGCCTTTGCGCTTTGTCTTTAAAACCAGTTGTAACTCTAGTAATAGTTTCGACCAATTACTGCGAACAAAGATTTGGCCATCAAACATTTCGTGTTTTATATTGTTTTGGATCCCTTCATTATAATTAATTTAGCATTTTGTTTTTCTTTTAATTAATTTATTACTCATAGAAATTGATGAGTTCAATGCGAATATATTTCTACAACTGCATTCATTCAATTCAACCGAAATTAAAATTTTGCACGCGTTAAAAATATTTTTGACAAAGGACGCCACGTTCATTTGAAACAAATTAGTAAACAGGTGATCGCGACTTCCTTGACGACAAGACACTATAGCAAACCAACTCCTTTGCGGCTTTTTGGCCAGTTCGAGTTCTGATTGGTTTATTTTTGTTGATGCGCCAGCCTGGGTAGAAGGTGTTGTATAAACAAACAAACAAACAAAACAAAAAACAACAACAACACTAATGGGGCTCGCCACTCTAAATAGAGCCGAGGTCTCCCCAGCACCCTATGTATAAGATGAAAAATGCGCCTTTATAGGTTATAAATGTTATTGCTTAACTGCTGGACCAACTTACCCTTTGCTGTTGGAGCTGTGCTGGTCTCGACTAGGACAGAGGCTACAGCAGTCTGGGAATTCCATACATACAACACAAACCTATACAGCGTTGAGGGCCGCAATTCGGATACAGTCACGTGATTGTCTTTCAGACGTTCTTTCCCCGGCCAGTATCGAACGTTGTCTCCACAAGGCTTTCTGCAATGACGCTGCACACTGCCCCCCCCCCCCCCCCCACCCTTTCTTGGCATTTGAAGCATGAGAGTTTGTAATGGTCATAACTCGAAAATTCATGGGGGTGGTCCACTGTGCGCCAAGTAAGAACAGCTGTAGTATCATCAACATACGTTTTGACCAATACCATTTTAGCTGCAATCAAGAATAAATATAAGCCTAGGTAAAGACGATGGTAATTTCATTTCTTTATTTATTTTTGCTTTATTCCACCGGTGGTAGCATTCTTTTCACCATTATCGTTACTCTTCGACCATTGCCATCTTCATTAACATCACTGACATTATCATTACCACTTGACCATTCTCATTCTCTTATAATCACCTGAGCGACAACAATGGCCGTTTAATAAAACGGCCATTGTTGTCGCTCAGGTGAAATTTGTTAAATCAGATAGTCACCTGAAATTCTCCTTCCTAATTCAATTTCAGCAGTCCTATTCTTGTTGGATCCATGGAGATAACTCACGCCGTTTTCAGCAGTAATTCTTAATAAGTAAGAAGCATTTGGCTGTAAACCCGTAAGCGTCACGTGTGTGAAGTGGTTGTTGTCTTTTATTAGCCAATAGCGCAGTCTTCCTCTACAGGGATGCCGGTTAATGCAATTTCCGGTTGAGTCACATTGAAGGCAAGTGACGTCATAGAAAACATCCGTCCGCCCGCCCTTGTAGGAGGGTGGCATCCAAGCCACTACAATTACATACTGGTCTTGGAAGATTATTGATGCATTCCTTGGAGCCGATGGTGGAATTGAAAACAATACGTAACGGGCATAATTTAAAATCTATGCAACATAAGGTAAAATTTCACTTCTAGACTGAGTGGTCCACAAAGCTGTTCTTGCAGTTCTACTTTGACCTTTTTCGCCTCCCATCGACAGGATGCTAATGCAAAGCAGGGTGTGGTTCCCAAGAGCTTTCTGTTATCCATTTCTGTACCGGAATAACGTCGAATAATATGCAGTAAAGTTTCTCATATAAGCAATGAAAGCAACAACACAGAGACCCAATTTTTGAACAGCTGCATAAAATGAGAACTTGTGGTATGTTGATACCTGCGCATTTTCCTTGTTTGTTGCCTGTTGGTACTCGATAATAGCCTGTGTTGCAGGAGCACTGTTGTCTTGAATTGTTTGAATTTGTGTTTTCAGGACAAACAATACAAACCGAATTACCAAGGGTGGGCTTGTAAGTTCCTACTGGGCAAGCTGCAAAAGAGAAATCAGATTACAAACGGATCAAAAGAGTCTCGTTTGCATTGCTCCCAGTCCCACATTAGGGAGCTTTAACAACGATGACGGCAACGCGAACGCCACATTAAGTTTAACAAGCAAAAACAATCGCTTTGCTCGTGCGTTTTACATTTTGGTACGTATACATTCCAATGCCGTCCTCTGCAAAACAAACAAAGTGAAATAACCAAATTATAGGTTTTCTCAAGAACGTGAGCCCACGACGGTAAATTTTTTTTGTTCTTTTTCCTTACATTAACGCCGTCCTAACAATCTAGTCCCTGAATAGTTCGCCAGCATTTTCCAAGTTAAACAAATTGTAATAATCGCGAAAGAGCTGCAAAAGCGAGAAATCAGATTTTGAAACGACGCTTTCCTTGCCGTCGCCGTCGCTGTTGCTAAAGCTCCCTATTAATTCCGTTTGCAGCACCATTCATGGCTTCCTTAGAAAATAGATGAGTATGATAGGAATTGGCTTGTTTGGTTGATTTACCAAGTTGAGCACTGATGTTGGAAATATGCAGTGTGAGCCAACCACACCATGATTGGAATTCTGGCAAACCCACTGGAAAATCTGGACCATTTACAGAGTTAATGAAATGTCTGTGAATCTTAAATTTACAGATTTTTTATGAGAGTTCAAATCTGACCTACTTTTACATATCGCATACAAAATATCTGTAAAATCATTTTTGTAGATATTTTATACACTTTTTGTGAGATTCCTTTTAAGAATATTTATGAAATCATTATGAAATTTAACTGCTGAAATAAGAAGGAAAACTGAAAAATGTACAGACTTAACAAAATCTCTGAAGAATGTTTGTAAATTTGACATTTACAAAGATTTTCTATAGTTATTTTATCCACTAAAATCTCTGTAAATCGACACAAGTATAGTATTTTAAAATCTCTGTAAATTGACAGAAGCTGGACATAACCCCCATGATGCAGAGTTAAGTTAACTACGCAAGGTGCAGTTACTACTGTTGGAGTTATTATAACTCCAAAAGGGTAGTGTGCGGCTTTCGTCTTTCAACAGCGTTTGTTTGTAGTTTCACTACGGTAATTCAAATCAACAAGCCGGATGGGTTCGCGTTGCAATTTTTGCGTTGTTCGTGTCCGCAAGGCGGATACGACGGGAAAGTTGTAAGAGAAAAACACTTGTACTACTCGTAACAGACAATAACGAAACGCCTTTAAGTACGATTTTCATTACCAGCACTGTTTTTTTCTGCGTCGCTTTTGAGGGCAGTAAAACTTCTGTGACCAAATTACTGCATGTCTTACGGAGGAAAAAGGATGAAAAGAAATCATTATTGCATACCGATGTGAAAGAAAATTCACTGTGTGATTTTCAAACTTCAGTGGAAAGCAGTACGGGCGGCAAAGAAGGACGGCCTCAAAACTTTTTCTTCTTCAAGTGTTTGTGCTTCCCGGGCGGCTGGGCTGATTTCCCTTTCGGGCGCCATAAGCATTGGCCGTTTGGCCGAGAGGCAAAGTGTTAAAACAAAAGGTAGTAAAGTGCCAAAGAGTCGTTTAAAAAAAACATACTTTTTGGGCTTAGCCCTTCACCAGAGGTATGTAAATGATTTGAAATTACGTACTATATATGGGTTATTGACCAAGCGTTAGGCCAAGATGGCGGGATATTGGCCAAGTTCTTTTTTTGCGTGTTTATGGACCGAGACCAAGTCGAGGTCCATAAACACGCAAAAAAAGAACGAGGCCAATATCCCGCCATCTTGACCGAACAAGCTTGGTCAATAAAGGATTTATTATATGACTCATAGGACGCTATCAAGAGACAGTAAAACGCGGGACGAACGGGCTATCCCGAGAGGTCAAGATGGCTCCATTTTGACCTCGCGGGTAGCCAATCACAGCAGGAGAATTGCTACCCGAAATACAAGACTTGAAGATCCAAGTACCAAAGCTCGAAAAAGAAAAGGAAGAACTTAGGGCGAGTCTGGAGTCAACACAAGCAGAAGTTAAAGGTTTGAAGGAGCAAGCCAGCGTGACCGCGGAGACGCTGAAAATAACAACCAGCAAGATAGTCAAACTGGAGGAGCTCGAGCGCAGGGTTGTGAAACAAGAATACTTCAACAGAAGAAATAACATCAAATTCTTCGGCATTAGCGATAATGAGCAGGAATCCCCAGAAGATACAGAAGCAGTCCTGAGAAACTTTCTTCATAAAGAAATGAAACTTTCAAAGAAGCACCTTGATGATATTGAATTCGAGAGAGTTCACAGAATCCCAACCCGTGTACGCGAGGAAAAAAGAAATCAGCATCCAAGACCGATAATTGCCAAGGTGTCTTTCTTCAAAGATAAGCAACAAATCAAATCGCACATCAAGCACTTGCCAAGGGGGAAAAAGTTTGGTGTGGCTGATGACTTCCCGAAAGAAGTAGATCAAATAAGAAAGGAGCTTTACCCAGTGCTGAAACAGGCAAAGAGAGATCACAAAACGGCTTTCTTCAACGTCGAAAAACTAATTATTGACAAAGCTGTCTACCGAGGACCCGAAACAAAAAATTTTACACTCTACGGTCGAATCATGGACAACATTTAATTCTGTTTATTATTTAGTGCCTCTGTAGTGCAGTAGGAAGGCTTACGTGAATC
>JAEMWC010000233.1:397500-455000 GCA_016490735.1 Pachyseris speciosa | reverse complement strand
AGGTAGAAACTGCTGAATGAGTTTCTTTGTTATGTTTTGTTAACGATATATACTGTACCTGCAGTGAACTGCCTATAGGCATTTCTCTATGGTACAAATAAATGATTTATACTGTATTATGAGATGATATTTATCATATATATAGTATATTCACATAAAATTCATATGAAAATTTAAGAACCTATTTTAAGAACCTTGGTAGCCTAAATTTGCTTTCAGTACCATTTATATAAGAATCTTTTTAGGCTAAAATAGAAAATTCTGGTTCTTATACGTGGGCTATTACTGTATTACACATTCTAAAAACTAAGAGATGAAATTTAAACGTGGCCCAAAGCTAACCTAATCAAATTAAATCAAATATTTGTCTCTTACAAGTCACCCCTGCTTTGAGATTGACACTAAAAATAAAGAAGTAAAATTGAAATACAATCCAACACTAACCTAATTAAATTACATACTTGTCACTCACAAGCTACATCTGATTTAAAATTGACACAAATAATGTAATAGATAGGACTTAAAACTGCTTAAAGAAGGTGCATGCATGAAGTTCGATGGAACACCATTCCAGTCTGGTATGTAGCGATTATAAAAAGAAAAGCTGAAGGCCATACATATATTTAGCTAGGCCAAGTCTAGAATCGGAGTTGCACACTCTCACCGAGCAACTTCGCATGGCTTTATTTGGGCCAGTTTAATTTGTGTCCAAAACAATTGAGCAGCAGCAGGGAAAACGAAGAGTTTTCGATAGCAAACGTTTGCAAAAAAAAATACAGACATTCGTGAGTCCTAACTACTTTCAGATGAAAGCGTAATGGAATCCAAAGCGGATAGAAAAAAAACAAACACTACAAGCGAACAAAGTACGATGCGAGTGTTATCCTGGAAGAAGGAGGAGGTGGATAAATTAAACAAGACTAGCTCGTAATAATAATAGCTTGTACTGATTAGTCTAGAAAAATCGGTATTTATTTTGACATTAATGCCCGTAGAAAAGACAATAAAGGGTAAAAACTGATCGTTAAGAGCAGTCAACAGGAATTGACCGCGGTTCAGAAACAACAGAACAACAAACACAAGTATTACAAGAAAACAAAGCAGAATACGAATAAAATTTCTTCGAAGATTCTTGGAGAAGGTGGAGAAATTAGACAAGTAACAAAAATTACTAAGTAATTTTGACATAAATGTCCGTAGAAAAGACAAAAAAGAGGTCCACACCTGATCGTTTAGAGCAGTCAACAGGAATCGCTGAGGCAGCAATCACTCGGAACGCGACAGAGCTGAATAATAGCGCCATTTCCCACAAAATATTTCCTTTGCTGATACAAAACGCTAAAGAGCTTTGATAGTTTTACTGGTAATTACCATGTCTTCCGAAGAACCTTCTTCAATTAATGATTCTCAGTGGCAAAGCGTCATTCAGTTAACGAAGAAAGCGCTTGCCAAACCACACCAGCATTTCTCTCGCAGAACCGTCCAATATAAAATTTATCAAAGCCAGCCCAGCCTGTCAACCCATTTCGGTGTTTTTAACATCCAAACGCTGATTCTTACCGTTTCAAACAAATTAAGACGACATGTTTATAGACGGCCAAATTAATATTGTTGTTTACAGGCCGCTTTCGACGAAGATCTCTAAAACGTTTTTCAAATTTTGACAACTCTATGTCAGATTTTGAGACGTGCACATGCACATGTATTTGATCGGCTTTTTTTTACTCGAGTTTTAATGCTTAATTTTACGAGGACTCATTGTGATTATGTGTTATTAAGATAAGGGCAAAAGTTTCTTAACGCTGTTGAGGTACCAAGGTCGAAAAACAGTCAGCCAAGCCGAGTAAAAACACTCGTTAGCTTGCAAAGAAAACAACGTAACAAACAAACAAACAAACAAACAAACAAACAATTTAACTACTTCTTTGCGTCCAAAACGAGTACAGATGATTGTTATTTATATCCATTCGAGAGAAAAATACAAGTTTCATCCCTGAACAAAAGTAACAACGATTAAACCAAATGTTAAGCTTCTATTCATAACGAGCCAGAGGTTCTTAGCAGCCACAAAAATACCTCTGGATCCCGCTGAGATAGGGGGCAATTTGCCACCAATCTCAGCAGGATATCCAGCTACTCTGAACATTCCAGTGTAATCGAATCGCTTCTGGCACTCGTTTCTGTTTGCTATGGGGCGTCAATTTTCACGCTTATCTGTCATAATCCTTAAACGTGAACGTTTATTTATGGCGAGAGTTTAATTAAATTCTATCTTTAGACCTGATGTACACGAAACATGACTGCGGGAACGGGAAAACGAAACCCAATAGTTTGTTTTGGTTTTGATGAATTACTCTTGAGGTAGGCTCACCGGTTCCAGAAAATAGCACTAAATTACAACCAAATGCTCGAGTTTTCTTTGTTTGTCTTTCGCATGCAATATGGGAAAAACAATAGGGCTGTTTATACGAGAGAAAATAAGCCGCGGCTTACTCTGGCCGCGGCTTACATAAGACGCGAAAGGAACCATTGATACAAGTAAAAACACCAAGCTAGGCCAGGATAAGCCGGAGCTTGAGAAAGCCGTGAACATAGATTTTGTACCATTTATACGGAGTGTTCGCGTCTTATGTAAGCCGTGGCCAGCGTAAGCCGCGGCTTATTTTCTCTCGTATAAACGGCCCTAATGTGTTTTGTTTTTGGAGGGAGATATATCTCTTTTGAACGCTAATTAAAATTCGCTCGTATTCCTAAATCAAACATACTTGCAATACATGGTAATAGTGAACATATTTGCGAGTAATTTACACAAATTAGTCTGCAATTATTACCCTTCTTGAACACCGTGAAAGTAAATTAACATCACTGAGCTAAAATAATTCGCTTCAATATGTGATATCGTTGCGTGCTCATGAACAGAACTTTTACTATCCGTACGGTTTCCCTAGGAACTGATAAAATTCTCGTTGAATAATTCCTCAATAATCTCGGGAAACGTCGAAGTGGAAGTTTCAGTATTCGACTTCCGAAACTGACCTTGGCAGGAAAAGCGACAACGGCGACTGTATCGAAATCATCATTTCAAAATATAACTTCTCCTTTTTCTAATTCTTTACCCATTCTTAAAATTTGTTTAACTTGGAAAATGCTGGCGAACTGTCCAAGGACTAAATTACTCTGAAGGGCATTAAAGTAAGGAAAACGTTCTCGAAAAATACAGTCATCCGAACGCGTTATTGTTCTGCAAAGAAATGTACCAAATGTAAAACGTTTTGGTCATTAAACCTGCTTACAACATTTGCCTAGATTTTTATCTGCACTTCATAAAACTGTTCATGTTATATATCCCAGAAGCACTCAGGCATATAGTGATGCCAGGACCTCAACCTGGCTGAACCAGAAAAGATATAGAACATTTGCCTAAATTTTTATCTACATTTCCAAAAAAACCTGTTATGTTAAATAACTCAGAAGCGCTCAGGCATACAGTGATGCCAGGACTTCAACCTGGATGAACCAGAAAAGATATTGAACATTTTCCTAGATTTTTGTCTGCACTTCAAAAAACTGTTCATGTTATATATCCCAGAAGCACTCAGGCATACAGTGATGCCAGGACTTCAACCTGGATGAACCAGAAAAGATATTGAACATTTTCCTAGATTTTTATCTGCACTTCATAAAACTGTTCATGTTATATATCCCAGAAGCACTCAGGCATACAGTGATGCCAGGAGCTCAACCTGAATGGACCAGAAAAGATATAGAACATTTTCCTAAACTTTTATCTGCAAGTTACATATGCTAAATCACTTGAATATTTTACTATTGCTATTTTCCACGCACAAACAAACACAGAGTCCTAAACTCCTGGGTAGTTTGAAAAGGCTTTCAGAAGTTGTTTCTAGACGATAATAGATTCTCCAACGATAATTTTCAATTTTCAAACTGCCACTATTTTAATCACCACCATAAGTGGAAGAAATAGTCGCCATATAAAATATTTGTGCTTTGACAGAGGGCAGCTATGTAAAAGATATAAGTACCCATATCCAGTTATAAAGACAAAATAAGGAGCCGCCCACTTCCGCGCCCCCTCACCAGCCCGATCTTCATTATCGTGGATCGATGACGAGTGCGCGCGTATTTCGCGGCTTCATATTTAATTTGCCGCCGGAATATACATGAACTTTGCTACATATACATAAATACGCTTGAACAGAAAGATTACCGCTCAACAATGGTCCGAAACCGAAGGAATTCCAACTCAATCAAATCTTACAGAAAATTTACATTAGAATATAATCCCAGGGAAAATGTCGTGGGCGATTCCTACCAAACGTACCAATGTAACAAAATCGAAAGTTACGTCGATCTTACCTCTTACTTTCGTATTTCCGCTTTTAAAATTGTCTGAAGGCGATTTACTTCGGCTTAAAATATAGTTACAACTTACCAAAGTCCATTGCACGGCAATGAAATCACCCGGTAAAACAGAATTTCAGCCTGAGAAGGCGTCACTCTCTGTAATTTCTGTCCATCACATACCGAGATATGCCGATTATCCCCTCGAAAATCTCAACGAATCGCTAAAGCATAACATTTGACAAAACTACCGTTTCATCGTACAAGTAAAACCATAAAATGCCATAAGAACAAGGCGTAAGCGTGCCGCGTACCGGTAAATTAAATTCTGCCACTGAAGCGCAAAAACAATACTTCTTTCAAGGTGTGCTAAGATGCTCCTGCAGTGAAACCACAAATGGAGTACGTTGACGGCTCTAATGCAGACCTATAACGTCACTCCTTAGCAACCAGAGTTGGGAGATTTTTTAACTTCCGGTTATCTCTGGCTCGTTATGATTTAATTTACCTCACTGTCCTGCGCTGTGTTGTAGAGGTTTCTACCACTTGAAAATACGTAAGCTTCAGTAAAGTAAAAACAAGCATCCGCAAAAATAGCAAACGGTTTGTCCAAAGAAAGAGCTTTTTCCACAGAGTTTGAGCTACTCGTTCCTCCCATTAACACAGGTGAACTGTGAAGTGACCTTTCTTAGTGAGATGAAAGATGTCGCGGTAAAGTGAAAGCCCTTGAAGCGTTGAATTATACTGTTTTCAACCGCACAATCGATCCAAGTTTGAAGCTTTTCTTGAGAAAAATCGCTCTTCCCTTCATCACTTGAAAATTCACGTTCCGGAGTATCTTTTGACAAGTTCTTGATTTTTATGCTTTTTACGCGAATTTAAAGACAAACTTCGATCGAAGACGATGAAGTTGTTTTGCTCAAAATGAAGAAACCAAGTGAATGTGTAATTACGAGCCGCGGAAAGCGCGCGAAAAATTAAGCCTCGATTTGGTTTGGGTGTCCCACACCTGGCTTGCGCCTGCGATCAAATCGAAAGTAAGTACCTGGTCAGCGGTCAACTTCAAAAAAACAGCTGACCTCGATGAGGTCTCACCTTGAGCCCGCGATATGGCCACGTGACACTGGTCAGCGGGTACCTTGTTTTGACAGGTGTCAATTGGCTATAAGATGGATGTCCAGTATCAAAGACTTACGCTGTAAACTAGCTGGTCAGCTGGGCCAGGTGGAGTATGGCCGCCATGTTGGATTATTATGATTATTATTAGGATATTATTAGTTATTGGGCAACTCCCCCGTCGTCGTCGTCGTCGTCGTCGTGCGCGTCCACGAGCAATACCGCTAGTCATTTTTACCATGAGAAAAGCAGTTGACGGGTTTCTATAGGTATGGTGCTCTGCTTCGCGGCCCTTCGGGCCGCTGGAGCTCCGCTATTAGTATCGTTCTTAGTAGCAATAGTATCGTATTGTAAGTAGTTTTCGTATTTCTTCAAGTGGTTTTTTTTCTTTTTTCGTGTTGTAAAGTAGTGCACGTATAGGTAGTGTAAGTATAAGTAGTATAATTAGCAAGGCCTGATATTGTAAGCGTAAAGGTTAGTGTAATATTAGTAGTGTAAGTAGTGTAAGTGTTGGAATTTGTAAATAAAGTTGCTTAAAAAAATAAAAATAAAAATAAAGGAGAATTGATTCATCTTGACCGCTGCAAGAGCCAGTCATATAATAATGTTCTTTATATCTTCTGACCGAGAGGGAGCTCGAGGGAGTTGGGTTAGACTTGAGCATGCGCAAACGAGTTAATTCCCGTTAGGCTATTCGTTTTGGCGCCCGTTTCAACTCAAACTTCGACTCGTAGAAGACAGTTTGGGAAGAATTTCTCCCACTTCGAATGGCTTTTTACCTCAAGATCTTAGAATAATGGAATTTAATAGCGGAGCTCCAGCGGCCCGAAGGGCCGCGAAGCGGAGCACCATACCTATAGAAACCCGTCAACTGCTTTTCTCATGGTAAAAATGACTAGCGGTATTGCTCGTGGGCGCGCACGACGACGCCGACGACGACGGGGGAGTTGCCCAATAACTAATAATATCCTAATAATAATCATAATAATCCAACATGGCGGCCATACTCCACCTGGCCCAGCTGACCAGCTAGTTTACAGCGTAAGTCTTTGATACTGGACATCCATCTTATAGCCAATTGACACCTGTCAAAACAAGGTACCCGCTGACCAGTGTCACGTGGCCATATCGCGGGCTCAAGGTGAGACCTCATCGAGGTCAGCTGTTTTTTTGAAGTTGACCGCTGACCAGGTACTTACTTTCGATTTGATCGCAGGCGCAAGCCAGGTGTGGGACACCCAAACCAAATCGAGGCTTAATTTTTCGCGCGCTTTCTGCGGCTCGTAATTACACATTCACTTGGTTTCTTCATTTTGAGCAAAACAACTTCATCGTCTTCGATCGAAGTTTGTCTTTAAATTCGCGTAAAAAGCATAAAAATCAAGAACTTGTCAAAAGATACTCCGGAACGTGACTTTTCAAGTGATGAAGGGAAGAGCGATTTTTCTCAAGAAAAGCTTCAAACTTGGATCGATTGTGCGGTTGAAAACAGTATAATTCAACGCTTCAAGGGCTTTCACTTTACCGCGACATCTTTCATCTCACTAAGAAAGGTCACTTCACAGTTCACCTGTGTTAATGGGAGGAACGAGTAGCTCAAACTCTGTGGAAAAAGCTCTTTCTTTGGACAAACCGTTTGCTATTTTTGCGGATGCTTGTTTTTACTTTACTGAAGCTTACGTATTTTCAAGTGGTAGAAACCTCTACAACAAAGCGCAGGACAGTGACGTAAATTAAATAAATAGAAGCTTAACATTTGGTTTAATCGTTGTTACTTTTGTTCAGGGATGAAACTTGTATTTTTCTCTCGAATGGATGTAAATAACAATCATCTGTACTCGTTTTGGACGCAAAGAAGAAGTTAAATTGTTTGGTTTTTTTTTTGTTACGTTGTTTTCTTTGCAAGCTAACGAGTGTTTTTACTCGGCTTGGCTGACTGTTTTTCGACCTTGGTACCTCAACAGCGTTAAGAAACTTTTGCCCTTATCTTAATAACACATAATCACAAGGAGTCCTCGTAAAATTAAGCATTAAAACTCGAGTAAAAAAAAGCCGATCAAATGCATGTGCATGTGCACGTCTCAAAATCTGACATAGAGTTGTCAAAATTTGAAAAACGTTTTAGAGATCTTCGTCGAAAGCGGCCTGTAAACAACAATATTAATTTGGCCGTCTATAAACATGTCGTCTTAATTTGTTTGAAACGGTAAGAATCAGCGTTTGGATGTTAA
Source organism: Pachyseris speciosa (assembly GCA_016490735.1). Taxonomy (NCBI): domain Eukaryota; kingdom Metazoa; phylum Cnidaria; class Anthozoa; order Scleractinia; family Pachyseridae; genus Pachyseris; species Pachyseris speciosa. Next base: position 447,288 of record JAEMWC010000233.1, on the reverse strand, counting down.
AAACACCGAAATGGGTTGACAGGCTGGGCTGGCTTTGATAAATTTTATATTGGACGGTTCTGCGAGAGAAATGCTGGTGTGGTTTGGCAAGCGCTTTCTTCGTTAACTGAATGACGCTTTGCCACTGAGAATCATTAATTGAAGAAGGTTCTTCGGAAGACATGGTAATTACCAGTAAAACTATCAAAGCTCTTTAGCGTTTTGTATCAGCAAAGGAAATATTTTGTGGGAAATGGCGCTATTATTCAGCTCTGTCGCGTTCCGAGTGATTGCTGCCTCAGCGATTCCTGTTGACTGCTCTAAACGATCAGGTGTGGACCTCTTTTTTGTCTTTTCTACGGACATTTATGTCAAAATTACTTAGTAATTTTTGTTACTTGTCTAATTTCTCCACCTTCTCCAAGAATCTTCGAAGAAATTTTATTCGTATTCTGCTTTGTTTTCTTGTAATACTTGTGTTTGTTGTTCTGTTGTTTCTGAACCGCGGTCAATTCCTGTTGACTGCTCTTAACGATCAGTTTTTACCCTTTATTGTCTTTTCTACGGGCATTAATGTCAAAATAAATACCGATTTTTCTAGACTAATCAGTACAAGCTATTATTATAACGAGCTAGTCTTGTTTAATTTCTCCACCTCCTCCTTCTTCCAGGATAACACTCGCATCGTACTTTGTTCGCTTGTAGTGTTTCTGTTTTTGTATCCGCTTTGGATTCCGTTACGCTTTCATCTGAAAGAAGTTAGGACTCACGAATGTCTGTATTTTTTTTGCAAACGTTTGCTATCAAAAACTCTTCGTTTTCCCTGCTGCTGCTCAATTGTTTTGGACACAAATTAAACTGGCCCAAATAAAGCCATGCGAAGTTGCTCGGTGAGAGTGTGCAACTCCGATTCTAGACTTGGCCTAGCTAAATATATGTATGGCCTTCAGCTTTTCTTTTTATAATCGCTACATACCAGACTGGAATGGTGTTCCATCGAACTTCATGCATGCACCTTCTTTAAGCAGTTTTAAGTCCTATCTATTACATTATCTGTGTCAATTTTAAATCAGATGTAGCTTGTGAGTGACAAGTATGTAATATAATTAGGTTAGTGTTGGATTGTATGTCAATTTTACTTCTTTATTTTTAGTGTCAATCTCAAAGCAGGGGTGACTTGTAAGAGACAAATATTTGATTTAATTTGATTAGGTTAGCTTTGGGCCACGTTTAAATTTCATCTCTTAGTTTTTAGAATGTGTAATACGGTAATAGCCCACGTATAAGAACCAGAATTTTCTAATTTAGCCTAAAAAGATTCTTATATAAATGGTACTGAAAGCAAATTTAGGCTACCAAGGTTCTTAAAATAGGTTCTTAAATTTTCATATGAATTTTATGTGAATATACTATATATATGATAAATATCATCTCATAATACAGTATAAATCATTTATTTGTACCATAGAGAAATGCCTATAGGCAGTTCACTGCAGGTACAGTATATATCGTTAACAAAACATAACAAAGAAACTCATTCAGCAGTTTCTACCTTTACACTTTTAGAGCAACCCCACTGATAAGAACCTAACTTAAAATTTTAGCCTTAATAGCTTCTTCTGTTGAGGGGGATTAAAATGAAACTTTTAGCCTAACAGGTTCTTATACGTGGGCTATTACTGTATTAGATAATATTCTTTGTATGGGAATTTACTTTCTCTCAATTATTCTCCAGTCATGCACTTTTTTTGTATCAACTTAGATGTATTCGCATGACAAAGTATTACTAAACTTAAAGTAAGCTCTTTCTCATTAATGTACACATCCTTTGGACTTCCTTCTCCTGCATGCAGTCTTTCAATTAATTTTATTCATAGCTGGTCACACCAATCTTGTGGTATGTTTGGATGACATTTGGCACTAATGTGTAATGGGATTTTTGATGTTTGATGAAGTATGTTGTGCAATTTCAAATGTACATGGAGAAATGTGAGACTAGTCCTTACCTTTCTTGCAAAATAGAAACTCAAGTTAAGATTGCTAACACGGATTTCCAGCACTTTTGCTTTGGTGAATCATTACCTTAAATCCTCATACTACATTGTTAATTACCTTGATAGTGATATCGGCCAAATGCCCAATATTTTATTATCAAGTTGCTTAGTCTTGCACTTGGCTGGCCAGAAGAGGAGCTGGATTTCTTTTTGAAAACACTGTAGGTGCATTGATTGATGAGCTTAATGTCAGCAAGCAGTTTTTTTGCGATAGTAAGGTCAAGAAGTAACTGATCAAAAGAAATATCTTGGCCTTAATGCATATCATCTAAATATTTTTATTGATTTCGATTCCATGCATCTTTCTTTCTTAAATTTTTTTGATGCATACATATATCCAGAGGATACATAATTTCTGATTTCCAATCGTCTCATGGGAGGCTTTGGATAACTGAAATTGCATTCATTACGAAGTGATGATCTGAATCACTATATGTCTGATGTCGGATACTGATTCAAAATAGCATTCACCAGGCTTCTCCACCAATTTCTAGTGGCTCTGAACCATAACTAAGTAGCCTACAGTTAAACGGGGAAACAGACCTGTCCTTAGGTATTGCTCTAAGATGTTAAGAAATGTTTTGTTTTAAAAATTTATAGATGCAAACTAGCGTGGCAGGTTCTTTTTTACACAAAGTATTAAAGATTATTTTTTTTTTTTAAAGCCTACCTCAATATATATTTTTTGCTTTTTAACATCTCCAAACTCAATTTGCAAAGGAATTTTTATTACCTTACTGAATAGAATGCTTGTTTTTAGGAGGGGTGGGGGTCCAAATCCGTAAAAGAGGGTTCATATCTGCTAGCAGTTCTGGACTAGGGGGTCCAAATCTGATCCACAAGCAGATCTGGACTGGAGGGTGCAAATCTGCGGGGGGTCCAAATCCACTGTGACACTGACTCAGATCACCTTTCCATACTATTTTTTACAGCCTTGGGTCTGTAGCTTGAGTGAGGTCAGATGGGTGATATGACCAGCACACTATATGTAAATGCCAGTAGAAAAAGAATGCTTTTGGAGCTCCGCTTTTAGGCTTGGCTAAATATATATATTAGTTTTACAACGTATATGCGATCGGTTGGCAAGCTTCTTCCACGGTAATCGAGTGCTGTTGGTTCAAGTTTTGGTTTTCATGTTCAGTGATGGTTGCCTTGGTCTGCTGTAGATTTTAAAGGTAATAAGCTTATTGGCTATTTTAGACTGTAATGTTTCCAATATATAGTACTGGCTGGGTATATGTATCTCAAATAGCTTGCTATACGAAGAAAATGCAAGTGACTAGTGGTATTTTTCATGGTATACCACTCGAAAGCATTGCATAACTACAGTAGTACGTGCAGCTGTATAAAATTATGCTATCTTGCTAATTCATCACCGTGTTTGTTCTTAATATAAGCAAGGGTTAAGCTTACTGCATGTGCAGGTAAGGAATCGTAGCTAAAATTGTGGCAGACAAGGTGCTCAACTGGCTTACACTTGATTAGATCTACTGGTTTACCTGTAGTTGGTGGCAAAGTGAGCTTTTGGTGTGATCATAAATTAATGTACATGACTTGTGCTTAAACTCAATTATAAATTTTGCTTTCCAAGTGTCTCTAAATTGGATGGCAAGACTCCACAAAGTCCCATCCACTAATTATGTATACACTTGTGACCAAAACGCTGTTTCAGGAGCAGGGTTAGCACAACAGTAATACAATGATTGTATTTGATTATGTATGGAATTGTGTGGACATCTTTTGAAATAAGCTTTCCAATTTAAAGGCCTATTTTTCTCCCTTGATCCAATGTTGGCATCTGTTTTTGTTTTGAAATTGTGCTGTTGTTAGAGGAAGGAAACATTTAGCTCTACACTGAAGCATACAGCTGTAGGTGCAAAACAAAGCAACACAGCAGTGTAGACCTCATCGCAGAGATCTCAACAAGAAAGAGAAGTTATCACTCAGTTTAGACAATTGTAGAATGCTCAATGGCCCATGAAAATTGCAGGTCACAAAGAGACACCATGACAAGTCAGATTGAATTTATACTGAAGAGTGGATCGGAGCCACATAGTCCATTATGCAAACTGACCTTGAAGTAAAAACATCAAACATGAGGAAAAAAGTTATCCAGACATATACATAATTTACTCATCATCAAATCAGTTTCCAAATTGCAGTAAGTTGGCCCCAACAAGCTCAGTGAATTGGTGGAAACTTCAAGGTAAAAGCACCCAACACGAAACCTCATTTTCTTGCTACAGTACATTTAAGTACTCTAAAATTGGTCATTAGCATGTTACCACACTTGACTCTTCTGACTTTAAATGGGGCAAAATTTACCACTAAATATACAAACCTTTCCCAAAGTAATAACAGAAAAATGAAAAAGAATAAACAGAAAACATATTTGCGGCCATTAATTATGGGTTAAAACAAGGGCTTAAAGGTCTAAGGAATTTCGTGTCACACAAAATTCATGAAAATATTGGTCACGGCATGTACAGCCCTGTACTGCATCAAGGCTGAAGATGGGTCTTTTAGTTTGAGTGTTCACATCTTCATTGAAGTGCCTACTGTTGTGGTAATTGTGTGCAATTCTGTTATAACCTAACCTGCGTCGCAGACGGAACAAAACTGCGGTTAGTAACGTCTGCGAAGCAGCGCCAAATTCCTTGTTCTATACCAGAATTTGAGTACGCGTTATGATTGGCTCCTTAACAAAAGCCTTTTGTTGACGAGCCAATCATAATATGCCAATTAAGTTACACTGTAGTTGGCTTGCTTTATTTACCGTGTATCATGTACAAATGACCTTCAAAGGCTGTTTTTTTTTTCCATAGTACAGTGCTTGTGTCCAGGCAAGTATCTGGGGTGTTAGAACATAAATCTCTATCCTGCTTGATTGTATTTGAAATGCTTGGAGCCTTACGTTTGTCTTGCAATAGTTGTGCTAAACAGGTACTGAGTATTGTATGGCATTTGCCTCCTTTTACAGACTGTAGTGATAGCTCACCCAAGTATTACAACTGTCAGTGAGACCATCACTGTATGAGAGCAGATCAAAGGCAAGTGGAACTATCTAAAATTTTTAAAGTTATTTTTTTTTTTTTGCATCATAAAGTGGTATGTTCACTGCTTTTTGCCTTTTTTAACTTTTACAATAATTAGTCATTTAACAAGCTTCAGTTTATGGCTTGTAATGAGAATGTGCAATGAAGACCGTAGTTATTCTCCTGCATTTCTGAAATTTCATTACTGCTAGGGTGTTTTTCATACATAAAGACTGTATGATTGTCTATTTGTTGTGTGTAATAAAGAATAACATTCAAGATGGCTTCATGTTCATGGCACAAGCCTAAAACTCCTAAGTCCAATCATATACATGTACACTGTACGCATGTGCCATTGCAGCATGAACACCAATCCTTTCAAAAAAATCTCCCTAAATTTTTGCATCATCCCTGCAAACTGCAATGATGCTTGGTCTTGAGAAGGTTAAGACACAGTGTTGACATGCTTGAGCATACAAAATAATTATAAGACTGTCTTCAGGCCTGCCGTCATGGCTTTCAACACTTAAAAGTAGATCATGTTTTCCAGAGACCTACAATGTAGCGTGAGCAGCTTGCAAAACTATTTCATCAATTCTACTGTAACTGCCATACCCTAACTCCATTTGCTGCCTTAAGGGAGTCTTGACATTCTGTTAAGCAGGTTGAATAATATTCTTCTTCAGAGCAACAAGACCATCTACATGTACATGTAACAGTATTGTTTGGGAGATCATGACAGTAATCATCCTCTGGCACTCAAGATTTGAATCTTTGAATCTTTCAGCCTGGCCACTGTACATGTAGCTTTTTGTATTGTGTTAACATGCACATGTTTTTCAATATTTAAGCTCATATTAAATATTTTTCATTCTGGTTTCTGAACTGTACAGTACTGTGTATACTTGGCCTTGACATCTGCTTTTTTTTGTTTAATCTTCAGGATGAATACATGTACAGCTGTAGTTACGTGTGCAGTATATGGCAGACTACTTTACAGTGTGTGCTCAAGTTGCAAAGAAAAGTAAAACCTTTTAAGGTAAGAACTTTCTGTAACATACATGTAGCATGGTGATGGAATGTGACCATTATTGAACCTTTTGTTGTCTTCAGAATTTGTGTTCCACCTCATGCAACCTTGATCCAGTATAACATAAAAAAAGATCACATCAGCATGATGGGCTTGTGATTTCTTTTAGCCCTTGTCAAACTATTGAACAAAGTTGGATTTAACGTTGCAACATTGTTTGACCGTTTGGCTGCCCATGTTGGATGATGTTTGTCACACAATTTTTGCTAGATCAAGTGTTGGATAGAGTTTTCTTTTTATCAAACATTATGCCCAACAATTCTGCTCAATGAAAAAAATGTTGCAGTGTTTTGCCACTCTTCCAACAAAGCTGTATCCTGATGCAAGTCACATTCACCCTGCTAGCCAACCATAAAATACATTATATTTGTGTATTTGTCCATACCCTATGATCATCAGTTAGGTGAACTATCTAATATTTACCGATTTCAAATTGGAAAGTTTGTTACTTTTCAAGAAAGGCTTCCTTCCTGATGCATTCAGAGAACTGTGTTTGCTGACAAGTCATATTCATCGTTACAATACTAGACATTGCAAAATGTTCTATTTACTTATTTCCTTGTACTGTGTAGAACTAATATCAGACAATGATAGCTGAGTTAATCTTTTGTCTCACGATTGCGTCACAAAGATGTGGATCGCAACGTTTCGACTGCTATACTGCTGGTCTTCATCAGGCGATGGTGTCTGCTGGCTGCATGTGAGTATAAGAAGCACCGTGGCTGGTGGTGATTGGTGCGTTTCGATCCTTGCTTAGGCTGTTGTTGATTGGAGGATTTTGACCCTTGTCGTTCAGACTAGAAATTGTTCCCTCTGCGGTCCGCTTTGGTACTGATCGGCTGTTGTGTTGTTTAATAGTGGGCATCCACGCTTCAGGAATTTCAATTCCACTGTCCCTGTTAATGTTGTTAGGGTGAAGTCTTATGTGAATAGCCTATTTAACCCTACGGGTGTACCAATGTGGGTCTTGCTCAATAAATTTAACTTCGTCCCAGAGCAGATAATGTCCAGTCACGTTGCTATGTTCTGAAATGGCGGAGGATTGGGTTCGAGCAAGCCGTACAGATGTACACTGTATGTCTCTATCATGTTCCTTAATCTGTTCATCAATTTTATAGATCTTCCCCTCAGGAATTTCAATTCCACTGTCCCTGTTAATGTTGTTAGGGTGAAGTCTTATGTGAATAGCCTTTTTAACCCTACGGGTGTACCAGTGTGGGTCTTGGTCAATAAATTTAACTTTGTCCCAGAACGGATAATGCCCAATCGCGTTGGTATGTTCTGAAAAGGCGGAGGATTGGGTTCGAGCAAGCCATACAGATGTATGTCTCTATCGTGTTCCTTAATCCGTTCATGCATAGATCTTCCCGTCTCTCCAATATATAGTACCAAAGCGGACCGCAGAGGGAACAATTTCTAGTCTGAATGACAAGGATCGAAATCCTCCAATCAACAACCGCCTAAGCGAGGATCGAAACGCACCAATCACCACCAGCCATGGTGCTTCTTATACTCACACGCAGCCAGTCGACACCATCGCCTGATGAAGACCAGCAGTATAGCGGTTGAAACGTCGTGATCCACCTCTTTGTGACTCAATCGTGAGACAAAAGATTAACTCAGCTATCATTTGAAACCATGATGACGAACACCTTTCATAGTATAATATCAGACAGTTTGCAATAATTTTTCAGACCTAAACTGTTTAATTCCTTTAATTCAGAAATTCAGAATGGTTACAGTATTTCTTTGTTGAAATCTAAATTAAAATCTAAATTTCTCCTATTGACTACTCTTATTTTGAACGTGTTGTTTTATGTTTTGCTGCCGGTGTGTGTTTGTTTGTGTGCTTGCTTTTTACACAACCTACTGTGTAAATGTATTGATTAATTAAATAAGCTAAGCCTAAAAATCTTGATTTCCAAGTTGTAATTTTTTAGGGGCCCATACATGTAGCTTGTATAAGCCCCAATGGTTTCTCTATGGGGCATCCTCGCCATATGTTGCTCATTCTTTTGTTATTGATTTATCTTTTATATTGTAATATATATTTACATGTACATTGTATCTTGTAACAATGTGTAAGAAATATGGCAAAAAATAAATTGAAACTGTTCAAATTGCCTGCTCCAAAAAAAAAAAAAAAACGTTCATCTCTTCTATAAATAAAAATTAATGGGACCTACAGTACAACCAATTCTTCTTCTAGCCAATCTGGTATCATACATATGTGCTACATAGAGTCCTTTGAAATGTACCCCATAATAGTAATTTCCTTTTCATACCTTATATATGCTAACAGAGTAAGGTACTTGTCATTGCCACCACATTAACTCTACCCATTTTTTTGGCCTTTATGCAAACTGTAATAAGTTAAGCCTACAAAATAATACTAAGCATGAAATAATGTAGCCTCCACAGTGAAGTCTTATTGTCCATGCTTTTCCTTGAAGGCATAGTGTATAATATGGCAATGCATGTACATGTAAGTTAAGGAAGCTTTTCCCAGCCAATAACAGTCCCTATTCCAGGCAAACCAAGTCAATAAAATAATAAATCTTTGTGTACAGTTGACCCACTGAATCTTTCCTTATTGATGGTCTCTCCAGTGTTGGCCAATTGATGCACACACACTGTGATAGCCTACTACGCAGCCGTTACTTACATGTTGGTCGTATTCTCCCTCCCCACCAACATCTCCTGAACAGAGCCAGGCATTCCCTTCCCAGGAACTGACTAATCACATCATGGCTGTTAAATTTTGGTGGCTAAGTTCCTGTAGCCTCCTTTGCAGCCATTTTTGTCCGTTCTCTTCTCCCTCCAGATTGGATACTCAGACACAAAAGGGAATTCCAGCTCAGTTCAGCAGACATTGGTGGGAAGGGATTACGGACAGACCCAAGCAACAGCTGCAAAGGAGACTAATGCACATAAGTGACGTTTTCAACTTTAAGGAATACATGTACATGTATATCATGTATATGTATATGTATATGTATATGTATATGTATATGTATATGAACCGCCAACCGGTTAGCTCAGTTGTAGAGCACCAGACTACCGTGCGGGAGGTCGCGGGTTCAAACCCGGCCGGACCAACACTCAGGGTCTTTAAATAATTGAGGAGAAAGTGCTGCCTTTGTAATGACATCTACAAACAGTTAGACTTTGTAGTCTTCTCGGACAAGGACGATAAACCGTAGGCCCCGTCTCACAACACTTCATAATTCTCTGATTCTGTGGGACGTAAAAGAACCACTAGGGACGTAACAAAACTCTGGCAGTGACCACCTCCTAGTGTCTGTCTTAATTTGATATTGACATTACGGGGGCACTCATAACTCAACTTCATTAATTGTAAACTGCGTTATAAGCAGTCTGGCAAAGTCCCCCGGCCAGTGTTGTAATGCGCATTTGAATATTGCATAGAAAATGCCCAATATAAATGTGATATATTATTATTATTATTATTATTATTATTATTATTATTATTATTATATCTATTTGCATAGATACATAACTATATTATGTGTTTTATCATACAAATCAAATGAAAGCATTTTTTCTTTGTTCCTTCAATAATTTTAGCTCATTTAAAGTCTTTTTTTTTTCTTTTACAGAAAAAAATAGCACATCAGAGTATCAAGGACACCAACTTCATTGCCAAAGGATTTGTCTTGGGTGGTCATCTATTTGTGGTCTGAGAAAAGCCATCAGTATAATTTTATCTTGATGAGTGGCAACTCTGTGATCATCTTTCAGTCAACTGCAGAAAGCCTGTTGACATCCTAAAACATTTTGCTTTCTTTAAACCAGGATTTTTCATACTCTTAAGGGTGAAAAATTAAACATCTTAAAATGACATGTATATCATAAAGAAAACCTTAGCTTGTTGAAACCTCCAGTTGAATAGCACTTGGTTAATTGTGTCTGGGAGGGTGCTGCTGACTTCTATTTTATGTAAATGTACATGTACAGTATGCCTCTGAGTGACCCCTCATAGAGTTCAGTTTAACATAAAGAAAGGTTGCTCTTTCTATCTGGTTATTCCCTCTGAACACACCTCATACAATTCAGTGTAACATACATGTACTTGTTATCTCTCTTTCTGTCTATCTAGTTTAACCCCTCTGAACTGGCGGGTGGCACGCTTCATACAGTTCAGTGTAACATGCATGTAATCTCTCTTTCTCACTATCTAGTTTAATCCCTCTGAGCTGGCAGGTGGCACGCCTTATACAGTTCAGTGTCACATACCTGTAATCTCTCTATCTAGTTTAATCCCTCTGAACTGGCAGGTGGCATGCCTCAAACAGTTCAGTGTAACATACATGTAATATCTCTTTCTCTCTCTCTATTTTAACCCCTCTGAACTGGCGGGTGGCACGCCCCATACAGTTCAGTGTAACATACTGTACATGCAATCTCTCTTTCTCTCCCTCTAGTTTAATTCCTCTGAACTGGCGGGTGGCGCGCCTCATACAGCTCAGTGTAACGTACATGTAATCTCTCTTTCTCTATCTATTTAGTTCAATTCCTCATTACTAGCGGGTGGCCCGCCTAATATGGTCCTGTGTAGTATACATGTACATGTAATCTCTCTTTCTCTCTGTCTAGTTTAATGCCTCTGAACTGGCGGGTGGCACGCCTCGTACAGTTCAGTGTAACATAAGACATTAGTAACTCCAATTGTAAATTACAGTATACCAGCAGCCGTTTGGAATGAAAATATAATGTTCCGGTGTTAATAAGAAACGATAATGCTAAGGGACGTAAATTATACAAATTCTACGGCAATTGAAAGAGAAAGGATACCTTTTTTATGCCGTTAAATGTTCAGTGGCGATGAACTGGAAAGCTCGGCCCTGAAAAATTCACGGCCACTGACGTTTATAGCGTTTTTCAGATCGCTTTAGTACCAGCTCTTTTTTGCAAAGAAAACGTTAACATTTTGCAATAAAATACATACCTTTTGAAGATATTGTGTGCATTTTATTTATCGACAGACATTTTGTGGTCCAGCTTTTGTTCACTTTTTACAGACATTTTGTTGTTTTGGTGTTCTGGCGTTTTTATCATGGTTTGTTTCCCTCTGTCTTTCACATAGAAAATATGAACATTTTGCTGAGATTTCATGTGGTACTCCTTGTATATTTTACGAACATTACACCCACTTTTGATTAACATTGTGTGCTTTTTATTTGTGTACATTTTATTAACATTTCATGCAGGTATTTTGGTTCGATTTTTACGAAGATTTTAGGGACATTTTATGTTCTTTTTTTTGCAGAGTTTTTTCTTAGAGTTTTTTTTTGCAGAGAATACGTTGAGATTTTACAAGGATTTTTACAAACTTTATGAAATCTCTGTAAATTTTGCGTACAATTTACATAGAAAACATGGAGATATCACAGACATTTAATGGGGTCTGGACGCGTAAAATTCGGTCGAATCTACAGACATTTTATAGGGTTCATAAAATCTCTTAAGTGTGCACGTTTACAGATATTGCAATTTACAAAGGAAATGTATACATTTTACAGAGATTTGACAAACTTTTTTGAAGTCTGTAAATGGGTCAAGTTTTCCAGTGACCTACTGAACACAAGTACTGTAACAGATACTACCCGACACAGGGCATTGAGGTCAATCCTCTAACGAAGTTGTTGTTGTCGTTGTTGTTGTTGTTTTTAAGATCCAATTGATTTAAAAACTTAGCTTGACATCCTTGTGAAGTAGTTTGGTATCCAGGTTTACAAAAGCAGGTTATGCGATAACTAGGGTTACTCCAGCTTCCATTGCTGAAGCACTCTATGTACATCAAGGTTGCATTTTGAGAACTCTCCGAGTTTAACCCGCATTTGCCGTACACTCTTAACGCACTGCCAACAGAAGGGGATGATGTTCGAGCATAACTTACCCCTCCGATTATTTGAGCGGGACAGAAGTTGTAAGAAACGCGGACCTTCCCTAACGCAATACAACCACCTGTGTCCTGAATACCCAAGTAAAGTCCCTGGCGCTGGACACTAAACTGTACTGTTGCATTGTTATAGATTCGAGCGGTACCCGAAGACCACACGTGTTGTGCCTAGATTTTACCGATGAAAGTGAAGTGCCCATTAAGGATCGTCCCCTTCTGAACTCCGGACGCGATCATGCTATCTATCTGGTAGTAATGTAAATTGAAGGATTGCTTGCAGAATGGAAGTGATTGGAAGTCGCACTGTCTTGCGGTGAACTCTAGGTTAACAGTCACCGATATGGCCCCTTGCAGGTCAATAAAATTTGATATCAGCCAGCTACTTGTGCTCTTTGTTGCCGTCTCTGGTAGGTCGCATACAAGATACTCTCCTGTTTGTGAGCTGCGGCTCCACTGAAAGGAATATAAACATTTCTCTCAATCAGCTGATATAATGATTAACGAATCGGCAAACTATCAAGCTACTTTCTTGTTGTGTTTAAGAGTTTGGGTTGGTTCGCTCTCAGATCAAAAAAGGATATACCACTGGGATCTTGAAACAAGCTCTGCCTTAAGTGCTTCATAAAATGAAATCGGAATGCGAAATGCGAATATGTAATCTATCAAAGAGTATTGCAAACTGCAATTAAAATCAACCAATGATTCGTGAGTAGAAACGTTGTTTAGATTACTCCCAGATTAAACGTAACACGCTAGTCTCTCTAGCAGTTGGTTTGAGGGGTGATACTACCCTCTGAAAGAAAAGAGGTCAGTAATTCAACTACCCTAGAATAAATCATGTCTAAAAAAATGTCATTTCTGGGAAGCTAAACTGGCTAATTTTTGGCATGGCAAAACGTAGTTCCCAGCAAGTGGCACCGCGTTCACAAGTAACTAGAAAAAAATGTTTGCTTTACAAGTAATAAGTTGGTGACTGTGGATATTCTAATCTGGAAACAAAAAAAATATATATATTACGTTTGCCTATGGTTGACCAGACAAAGACCTAGTCTGAACTTTCGCGAACGTTCCAACACTTATTTAACGCATGATAGTTTCTTCGCATGGAGTAACAACTTGAAGTGTCAGAGAGATACTAAAAGCATGAATCTCAATTTAGCTTCCTTACCATACGCAATGACATTTATTATTGTTATTAGTTACTAGCAATAAACATATGTAATTAGTCAGTTGCATTTTCTAAGTATTGTTGTACATTTTTTTTTATGAATGCTGATTTTATGTTATGTAAGTAGACCGGTTTATGAATTTTTTGATCCATTGTAAACTTAGCAAATTCAGCCTTTGGCTGCAAGGTTTTAAGTGCAATAAACTATTATCTTTGTCTTTATCTTGATCTTTGTAGTCATACTTTAATTAGTTACAGCTCCTTTAACATACGTCAACGTTACCCTGAAAACGTCAAACTTACCCCACTGCCAGTCGCCAGTTCATATGTAGTTAGCCAGTCCCATGATTGGTGGTAACGTGAGTGGGCGTTCAAAATAACTAAATTGGAGAAGAAAAACACGACATGCTGAAACAAACTATCTGCTATTCTGATACTCTTAATGCGATAGATTAATGTTTTATAGCGGAGCTCCGACGGCCCGAAGGGCCGTCAAGCGGAGCACCATACCTATAGAAACCCGTCAATTGCTTTTCTCATGGTAAAAATGGCTAGCGGTATTGCTCGTGGGCGCGTACGCACGACGACGACGGAGTCGCCCAATAATTAATAATATCCTAATAATAATCATAATAATCCAACATGGCGGCCATACTCCACTTGGCCCAGCTGACCAGCTACTTTACAGCGTACATCTTTGATACTGGACATCCATCTTATAGCCAATTGACACCTGTCAAAAAAAGGTATCTGCTGACCAGTGTAACGTGACCATATCGCGGGCTCAAGTTAAGACCTCATCGAGGTCAGCTGTTTTTTTGAAGTTGACCGCTGACCAGGTACTTGCTTTCGATTGGATCGCAGGCTCAAGCCAAGTGTGGGACACCCAAACCAAATCGAGGCCGTTAAAATTTTTCGCGCGCTTTCTGCGGCTGGTAATTTCACATTCAGTTGGTTTCTTTATTTTGAGCAAAACAACTTCATCTTCTTCGATCGAAGTTTGTCTTTCGCGTAAAAAGCATAAAGATCAAGAACTTGTCAAAAGATACTCCGGAAGGTGAATTTTCAAGTGATGAAAGGAAGGACGGAAGATTTTTCTCAGGAAAAGCTTCAAAGATTGTGCGGTTGAAAACAGTATAATTCAACGCTTCAAGGGCTTTCACTTCACCGCGGCATCTTGCATCTCACCTAGAAAAGTCACTTAACAGTTCACCGGTATTAATGGGAGGAATGAGTAGCTCAAACTCTGTGGAAGAAGCTCTTTCTTTGGACAAACCGTTTGCTATTTTTGCGGATGCTTGTTTTTACTTTACTGAAGCTTACGCATTTTCAAGTGGTAGAAACTTCTACAACACAGGACATTGAGGTAAATTAAATAAATAGAAGCTTAACATTTGGTTTAATCGTTGTTACTTTTGTTCAGGAATGAAACTTGTATTTTTCTCTCGAATGGATATAAATAACAATCATCTGTACTCGTTTTGGACGCAAAGAAGTAGTTGAATTGTTTGTTTGTTTTGTTACGTTGTTTTCTTTGCAAGCGAACGAGTGTTTTTAGTCGGCTTGGCTGACTGTTTTTCGACCTTGGTTCCTCACAGTAGCGTTAAGAAACTTTTGCCCTTATCTTATCAACACGTAATCGCAATGAGTCCTCGTAAAATTAAGCATTAAAGGGGAGACTCGAGCTCGAGTAAAAATAAAAAATCCGATCAAATGCATGTGCATGTGCACTTCTCAAAATCTGACATTAAGTTGTCAAAATGCTGCCAAAACAGTCAAAACCCAGCGCGCTTCACTTCGTCAAGTCTTTAAGAGATCTTCGTCGAAAGCAGCCTGTAAACAACAATTAAGTTTCGCCATCTTTAAACATGTCGTTTGTTTGAACCGGTTAGAATCAGCGTTTGGATGTTAAAAACAGCGAAATGGGTTGACTGGTTGGCTGGTTTTGATAAATTTTAAAGTGGACGGGTCTGCGAGAGAAATGCTCGTTTGGTTTAACAAGCGCTTTCTTCGTTATCTGGATGATGTTTTGCCACTGAGAATCGTTAATTGAAGAAGGTTCTTCGGAAGACATGGGAAGTAACAGTAAAACCATCAAAGCACTTAAGTGTTTTGTGTAAGCCAAGCAAAGATTTTGTGGGAAATGGCTCTATTATTCAGCTCTGTCGCATTCCGAGTGATTGCTGTCTCAGTGATTCCTGTTGACTGCTCTAAACGATCAGGTACGGACCTCTTTTTTGTCTTTTCTACGGACATTTATGTCAAATCTGCTAAGGAAATTTTCTAGCTTAATACAAGATAGTTGTGTTACCTGTCCAATTTCTGCACCTTCTCCAAGAATCTTCGAAGAAATATTATTCATATTGTGCTTTGTTTTCTTGTAATAAGTCTTATGTTTGTTGTTATATTGTTTCTGAACCGCGGTTTCCTGTTGACTGCTGTAAACGAAGAGTTTGTACCCTTTATTTTTTTTTCTAGGGCATTTATGTCAAAATAAATACCGATTTTCCTAGCTTTATCAGTACAAGCTATTTTAATTACTAGCTAGTCTTGTTTAATTTCTCCACCTTCTCCTTCTTCGAGCAAACACTCGCCGGCATTGTACTTTGTTCGCTTGCAGTGTTTTTGTTTTGTTTTGTTTTGTTTTGTTTTTGTTTGATCCGCTTTGAATCCCTTTACGCTTTCATCTCAAAGTAGTTAGACTCAAGAATGTCCGTCTTTTTTTTTTCTTTTTTTGCAAACGTTTACTATCGAAACCTCTTCGTTTTCCCTGCTGCTGCTCAATTGTTTTGGACACAAATTAAACTGGCCCAAATAAACTCTTGCGAAGTTGCTCGGTGAGAGTGTGCAGCTCCGATTCTAGGCTTGGCATGGCTAAATATATATATGGCCTTCAGCTTTTCTTTTTTTAATCGCTACATAACAGACTGGAATGGTGTTCCATCGAACATCATGCATGCACCTTCTTTAAGCAGTTTTAAGTCCTATCTGTTACATTATTAGTGTCAATTTTAAATCAGATGTAGCTTGTGAGTGACAAGTATGTAATTTAATTAGGTTTGCTTTGGATTACTTCATGATTTTTACGGTCTCAATCTCAAATCAGGGGTGACTTGTAAGAGACAAGTATTTGATTTAATTTGATTAGGTTAGCTTTGGGCCACGTTTAAATTTCACCTCTTAGTTTTTAGAATGTGTAATATTAGATAATATTCTTTGTATGGGAATTTAGTTTCTTCCAATTATTCTCCAGTCATGCACTTTTTTGTTTTGTATCAACTTAGTTGTATTCAAATGACAAAGTATTATTAAACTTAAAACTTAAAATTAAACTAAAGTAAGCTCTTTCTCATCAATGTACACATCCTTTGACTTCCTCCTCCTGCATACAGTCTTTCAATTAATTTTATTAGTAGCTGGTCACACCAATCTTGTGGGATGTTTGGATGACATTTGGCATTAATGTTTAATGGAATCTCTGATGTTTGATGAAGTATGATAAGATCAAGTTAAGATGGCTAACGGATTTCCAGCACTTTTGCTTTGATGAATCACCTTGATAGTGGTATCAACCAAATGCCCAATATATTATTATCAAGTTGTTTGGTCTTGCACTTAACTGGCCAGAACAGCATGCAGCTGGATTTCTTTTTGAAAACACTGTAGGTGCATTGAGTGATGAGCTTAATGTTAGCAAGAAGTTTTTTTTTGTGATAGTAAGGTCAAGAAGTAATTGATCAAAAGAAATATTTTGGTCTTAATTCATGGCATCTAAATATTTTTATTGATTTCCATGTATCTTTCTTTCATAAATTTTGTGAGGCATACATATATCCAGAGGATACACAATTTCCGATTTCTGACTGTCTCATGGGAGGCTGTGGATAATTGAAATTGCATTCATTATGAAGTGATGATCTGAATCACTATATATCTGATGTGATACTGATTCCAAGGAGCAATCACCAGGCTTCTCCACCAATTTCTAGTGGCTCTAAACCATACCTAAGTAGCTAAGTATGTAACTAAGTTGCCTACAGTTGAACTGGGAAACAGACCTGTCCTTAGGTATTGCTCTAAGATGTTAAGAAATGTTTTGTTTTAAAAATTTATAGATGAAAACTAGCTTTGCAGGTTCTTTTTTACACAAGGTATTAAAGATTATTTTAAAAAAAACCTACCTCAATATTTTTATTTTGCTTTTTTAACATCTCCAAACTCAGTTTGGAAAGGAATTTTTATTACCTTACTCAATAGAACGCTTGTTTTTAGGAGGGGTGGGGGTCCAAATTCCTAAACGGGGATTCATATCTGCTAGCAGTTCTGGACTAGGGGGTCCAGATCTGATCCACAAGCAGATCTGGACTGGAGGGTGCAAATCCACGTGGGGTCCAAATCCACTGTGCCACTGGCTCAGATCACCTTTCCATACTATTTTCTACAGCACTGGGTCTGTAGCTTGAGTGAGGTCAGATGGGTGATATGACAAGCAGACTATATGTAAATGCCAGTAGAAAAAGAATGCTTTTGGAGCTCCGCTTTTAGGCTTGGCTAAATATATATATTAACAGAGTAAGAACTTCCACCGGCAATTAAAACCAAGGAAAGTTCAATGCACCTAAACTCTTACTCCGACACTACTTTGCTGGGCAAACTGATAAACAGAAAAAAATAGCTTACTTTGTCAAATGTTATCAATTTTAGTGATAGATTGAGAAATTTGTCTTTCGGCAAATCTGCGAAGATACGTCTTAAAGCGTATGAGGTAGTTCCGAGTTCCGACTACGTTTCACTTGGTTCAGTGTTGACAGCAGACATTTGATCCCAAATACGCTGATTGCGGTAAATGGAGAATTCGTCGCACTGGGTAAGGTGTTTTTTTTTTCCTTATCAAAGACTGCCATGCCGGGAGCTAAATATCATCATATTTATAGCGAAAAAAATCAGCGAAGGTGATGTTAATAAGCCAACCAACCAGCCAACCAACCAACCAATCAACCAACCAACCAATCAACCAGTCAATCAATTGAAAATATTCGTATTCTCGGTATTGAACTGGATCTAGCATGAAGTGGAGGCTCTTGCAGGTAAATACATTTACATCTGAAAAGGTTCCCCCGCATTAGCCTCCACTTCATGCCAGATCCAGTTCAGTACCGAGAATACGAATATCGTCCATTAATCAATCGTATTCTTGTGTGTAAGCTTTCTTCATTGTGACTGCCTCGTGCAAGTGTTTTCTACACGCGACTACTCCGTATGTGACAAAGGACCATTTGCATTTGACAGAAATATCCAGTCAATAGTTCACTAGAAGAGATTTAACAATTTAAAAAGCTTTATTATTAATTTCCCTTGAAAATGGCTTAAGCCATGATTAGAATCTGTCATTTTAGATCGAAACTCATTATTTTAGCTATTCAACAGAGTATTTCAAAGATCGCTCCGGTTCGCCAGCGTCGACTTTTTTTAACCTGTTCCAGGCTCTCTGGCGAGCGCAGGAGAACGAGCGAAGAAAATGTATAGCAGTCCCCGCTCGATTCTCTTCCCTCTTTCTTCGCTCGTTGTTTCGTGTTTCGCTTTTCGCAGCCCCAAATATCCGAGAGCCTGGAACAGGCCACGATATTTTCAAAGTTGAAGCCGTCAGAACTCATTCGGAAGAGGTAAGGAGCGTTTGGACAGGAGGATGGAAGAGCAGAATCGAGTGCACAGGAAATACAGATAAGCTTGACATACTGACTGACCCCTCTCCTGACCATTTTCAATTGCACTGTCTTCTCGCGGACCTTTTCTCTGCTAATTAATACTCTTTCTGAAATTTCGCAATGTGGACACCACGTATCTTTGTAGCCCTGTAAAAGGGTTGATGAGTTGTGGGCCTACTATAGCAAGGGGAAAGTCACTTACCTGTATCAGAGGAGACGAATCGTGCAATGAAGACAGCGTGGATCCACAAACAAAGAATAAACGTTTAAGATGTGGACTTCAAAGGTATCATCGTTGAAGGTATCATGGTGGTAACAAACCCATATGCTTGATCAAAACTGGGGAACTCGATATTCCTAAGGGATACAAAGTAAAGAAAATACTTGAGAAACTTAGTGATGTGGATTTACATCTGGTCGCCGAAATGAAGGAATACAGCGTGGCATGACAGGCTAAAAAGCTATACGATACAAGATCTCCTATAGCTTCTTATAACGGTGTGGATCATGTTTTTCAATTATCAACTGATTGGCTTTATCTCCTAAATAAACAGAATTGAAAAGGCGGTGTTGTTTTAGGTTCACTTTTTTTGTGTGTTTTCTTTTTTTCCTTTTTTTTAAAATACCATTTAGCCTATCTGCTTACCCTCTTACTTTGGGCACATCTCTTTCTACGAGTTGACTCTTTTAAATATGAACATTTTAACTGGACAATTTAATGTTTTGAATTTTCTATTCTTTAGCGGCGTTGCGATTTTTTCCTATTATTCATGAAAATATTCAGATAATCTGCCAAAGGATCAGAATTTCGCAGTTGAACAAATTGTACTTACATGTGGACTGCGTACCAAAATCCTTTTGCGACAAAAATACTAATTAGTACGTACTACGCTGCGATAAGTTGTTGCGGTTAAGTTTTCATTATTTTGTTTCTTTTTCTTTTTTTTCCCGCACTTTTACATTGCATATAATGAATTTGTAGCATGTTTAGTCCATTGAAAGCGTGTTCCGTAATAAGTACTCTCAATTTAGCTCGAAGTGCCTGATTGCAACATATGAACTAGAGAACACTTTCTCGACTCTAGATTCAGAACACCAATGTTTTCATAACCACGGTAAGAAGCAAAATGGCGCTGAATTGCGTTTGCTATACGGCTCGAGGAAAGGAAATCCTTCGATAACAAGGACCGCAACCACCTTTTATGAGCTCGCGAGAATGAGCACCCCCCACAAACCTATGTTTTCACTGAAGCCGCTGATCACTGAATCTGGTCTAGTCCAGGAAACAACTCAGGATAATAACTCGATACGAAGAATACAAAACTAAAGCTTTTACCGTTCAAAAACAAACGTAGAGGGTTAAGGATTTAGTCATCACAAATAAGAAAAGTCTCTAGCAGAACTGCATCAAGTGTTACTTAAATTATTTGCAATAAGAGTACCCCGGCAAAATTCAAGGACATACGCAAGGTTTACTCAATTAGGCATCACTGAGTAACTCAGATATGAATTATAGTACACTACCTAAAAATTATAGTACACTACCTAAAAAAAGCAGCCACAGCATACCAGAGATTAGCACCGAAACGTTGGACGTTGACTACTTACCATCTATCGTTTCAAGCGTCAGATGCAATGAGTAACCTGAGCTGGATGTCCCGACCTGATTAAAGACGTGCAAGGACAGTGAAATTGGAATTGAGCGCGTAAAGTTCTAATTTTAGTTGAGATGAGAAAATTATGTCTGTTACTGCAATCAGTGACGGCCGGCATTTATAAGTTAGCATCAAAAGATGAAGTTGTTGATTGAATGTGTATCACTGCGTAAGAAATTTAGCTGATGATCAGACTTGCGTTGTTCATTACCCCGGTTTCAGCCATAAAACGCTTTTGTCATTACCGGTCAAAGAAAGACGTCTCGAGACAGAGCCCGCCAATCAAACAATAAAGACAGTACGTGTTAAGGTCATCCTTGAAAACGGCATCCTTTTCTTGAAGAATTGTATCACTAGCCTGACCCAATTATTTACGTCATGTAACTAAACTCCTTTGTTACGGTTTGCCGACATTAAACTTGGTTTGCAAACGGATAAGACATACAACAAATTCTTCGCTTTCCAAGCAACCATATGATTATTTGTTGTTGTGAGTCCTGTTGTTGATGCTGTTATGTTTTTGTTTTGTTTTGTTTTGTTTTGTTTTGTTTTTTTCGTTTTTATCCTTGTTTATTATTTTTTTTCTAAAGACCTCAAATTGAACGATATCTTTTAAGCCCAAGACTATGTTGTAATCGAACGGTAAGGCAGATGGATGGAAAAACAAACAAACAAACAAACAGACAAAAATCAAGAACAAAAAACAAAACAAAACAACAACAAAAACCGATCAATTTAGGTAATTTGCATTTCGTAAGTTAATTGTCTTTGGTGCTCATAGCCAATTTGGTGGGGTGCACTGGAACGCCATAGCCCTTATAAGAGCCTTGTACTAGGCAGTCATATGCATTACAGGGGCACACCAAGGGCTCTTTCCCAATAAACCTTTTACGACGGTAGTTTGCCGTAGTAAATAGCTACGAACACATAAAAGGGAGGTGTCCCTGTAGAGTCCATCACATTTATTGTGGTAAACCGCTGAAATCTTCTCATACCCGAGATAAGGTAACCAAAAGGCAATTTTGTATATAACTACGTGAAGTTCAGTTTTCCCTTTTCATTGCCAGCCTGAGCGACTATACTGTCAGGTAGGCGAATTTTTGCTATGATGATGAGTCCTATCAAGGACGAAAGAGCTGTCCATGGCTGCCACTCATCTGGTTATAATAGGGCTGTGCGCATGCGTAAGTACGGGTTATTTACTTTTTGTCCTGTTCCGCTTGTTGTTTGATTTCAAGAAGAGCCTCTTTAATTTCCCCCTTTTTAAGAAAAGGTCAGATTTTCACTGCCAGTATAAACAGGTGAGCCGAAAATGATTTCACTAATCATAGCTACCATAAGTTTAAGCACCACAAAGGAGGTTAGAAAGGCAGCTTAGAGTGCCTCTCAGGAAAGTCAAAAGTGCGAATTATCAATAGCGCGAATTGAGCCCTTCATTTTCCTGAACCAGTTGTAAAAGCTAAAGACCAGAAATGAGAATATCTGCTCTACTAAAGAGGTATTCAGAATGCGTTTTGTGTTACAAATGCTGGAAGAATCATCCATTTTTCTTCTTAATTAAAAATACGATATAGTGGAAAGCATTCGCGTAGAAAGACTGCTATGTTGTATATATCAAAAACTCTCTCGCCGGGTCTCTCATCCACCTAGACGTTTTGCATGTTTGGTTTCGAATGACCTGACGATTTCTTTTAACTTTCTCTCCAGATGGAATATGGTCAAAATGATTTGCTTCTCTTCATCATAACTGATTTGTTTTACCTTAATAATCTGGTGATATAATAGGTTAAACACCCCAATTAGCCTGACGACAACATCAGGTTTTGACACGTTATAGTAAAAACATTATTGTGCTTAGATGATGGCAAAAGCAACTGGGCAAAATGCAAAACAAAGGAAAACTTAATAACGCAGTTTTCAGAGTAAAACGAAAAAAATATTTTTAGTCATCCAACTGTTGGGATATATGCAATTACGCATAGACGTATACGTACAGAATATTATCCTCTGAGTTGGAATGGGTGGGAAGTTGGACCTGGATATTGGTTTCATTCGGAGAAAGTTCAGCGATCGGCCATAATGGATCTACATAAGCCAACAGCATTTTTTTTCCAAGCTTATCACTGTCTTCTTGTGACTTTTTTCCTTGAGAATTGATTTCTCCCTCGCTTTCGGACAATAAGGATCAAAAGAAAAAATCCTCAAATCATTTCATTTTATCTACTGTCTTAAAAGCACCCGCAAATCGCAGTGATTATCTAGAGAAACCGCTTCTAGCTTGTTTTAAGCTCATCTATTAGTTTCGGATGTCGCAACAATCACTGTTATCCATGCGTTCACCAGGGTACTGTATAATTAGGTTATGAAAGAAAGCTGTTGATGCCTTTATCTTTTCTTCGGCCGTTGAACAATCAATGTCTTTAAAGGTCGTTTCTTTCAAAACTAATGTCACAAAAATAAACACACAAAGTCTAGGCAGAGTCAACTATTTGGTTTTCCACAACAAAACTGAAGATATTCAAACTGACAATAATTTTCATGGCCTTTCTTTTACCTGACACAAGGATCGTTGTAACATTTCGTGAGCCCCTTGTGCCGCCTAATCAGCAATTAACAGCTAGATTAATTTGTTCTTTTTAAAAGAGCGATTTCCCAAGAGACGTTGGTGAACCAATTTACTCAAAAGTTACCCGTTACCTTACTCTGGAATTTTTCTCTGCGAAGAAGTTTAGATCATGTATTGTCCTTTAACCCTCTCACCGTCCAAAATGCGTATTGGACTTTAATGGCCGCGAATGGGGCTTTTATCGCCTGTTTCAAGGATCACTTACATTCGCGATCTCATCAATTACATCACTGCAAACAATTCATTACCCGACGCATTTATTAGCTCTTCGAAACTTAATTTGCATAACCCATGATTACAAAAGTCTCGAAATTAAACAAAACTGGTCAGTCGTATTGGTACCCACGACACTGAAGCAACACAAGGTTCTCAGACGCCAGAGTATCGGCAAATCGGCATTGTTAGGAATACAATTTGTGATAATCTCAGAGACTGGTTGGGTTCTAAACCAGTATTGCTATTACTTGTAGTTTCGGGTATAAGGAGACGCGAAAACATTTTCGCTTGTTGGTGTTGAAATTAATATAATGACAACAGAGCAGTACCAAAGTCGACTGAGCCGATTTCTCGGCATAGTCATCGTTCTTTTCACCTTGCTCTGGATTTCAAAGATTGATGGAGAAAGAGGTTTGTACAGAATAATTCAGTTCGATCTTTTTCAAACGCGTTCTCGACCACTTACTAACGACTCACTTTGTTTTCTAATTGGCATTTATGTGATTCGCTTTTCAGTTATTCTCTTACACAAAAACCAGAACTTGTCCTCCTGGCACTGGCTGACACGGTTTGAGTTTGGCCTGTGGAGTGGGGTAAGCTAAACGTCAAATCGGTGTCTTTTTATGGCTAGATTAATTTAAGCGCGCTAACTCAACACGCTTTTAGCATGTGTGTTGCCTAGGGAGGGCTCGTCCCCTTTGAGAATTTGTTCCAGACAAACTGTTCTTCAACTATATTTTCATTTCGTGACAAAAAAAAAAAAGGAAAAAGAAAAAATTAACGTAGTTTTTGAGCTGTTGTGATTTAATTCACATTGTTTTGCAATGGTTTGTGGATCGGCTGTGGGTACGCACGAATTTTGCTCGACAAACACAAAGACATATCAATTGTAACAAGTCTGCTTGCGTTGCGGAAAACAACTTCAAAGTAAACAGCGGAATGACATATATTGGAAACATGAGTGATATTCTTTCTGGCTAATTTAGTAATTTCCCATGGTGAGTGTACCTTGGTGTCGCGTCTATGACATTCACAAAGACTAATAATGACAAGCGTGGCGATAAGTTATCAAACCAGGACAAGTAGACCCCTGCTTTCAAGGTAACACGAATTGAGTAAAAAAATTAATTAATTAATTAATTAATTAATAAGCTATTAAACTGTTATCCACAACGAGGACGCCTTGGCTAATCAAAGTATCGCCGAATTGTGGATCCACTAAAATATCTACTGATATATTTGTCTTCGAAATGTAAACATTCACGAAAAGTTATCGTTTGTTGTACAAAGTAAGATCGGGCGTCATAAACGTTCTTCATGTTAAAAAAGCCATGTTGTCTTTTCTCAGTCTTCTTTTACATCTCAATTTTTGTTCAGAACCAAAACCTTTTCTTTTGTATCAATTTCAGTAGGGTTTCGACTTAAACAGGCAGACTTAATTGTTTATTTTTCCTCACAAAGTACATGATGTCATATTTTGGGTCATTAATTGCCACTTCGATGATATAGCCTATGATCGATGGGTACAATTTAAGAAGAGGTATTTTTTTTATGACATTATTAACTGAGCGTAACCTACACTGAGCGTAAACTACTTTCCATTTTCCAAGAAAAATTACAATGGCCAAAGCATTAATTGCAAAGTTACGGTCTTTGACTCGTTGACATTTCAATGCGTCAGTACCTCTGTCGCCTCATTTCTTTGATAAAAATCCTTTACCTATGAAATTAGAGAGCTAAACACATAATTCTATTGCAATCATTGTTGAGCAGATTAAAATCTAACGACCTTGAAACTCCCATCCCCAATCTTGAGTCAATGAACTAATTGCAATGAACTAATTCCAGCCCCACTTTGAATTTTATTGTACCTTGATACAATACAAGAGAGCTCTAAAACATGATCTTTTGTAAAAGCTACAAAGAAACCCAAAGCAATCCGTGTAATTTAAAAATTTGGATCCTGAAAGGAAGCAATGACCCTGTTTTTGAATATCTGTTTTTTAGATATTTAGCACTGAAGGAAAAACACTCACGGTTTAAAATTTGCGGTCGGGGGAGCCTGCTTCAAGATAATACAATGTTTGTTTGCGTAGCTAAGTATACAATTACGAAACGCATTTATGAAGTAATCTGGTCATCTAATATATTGGCTTCGTATGCCTTTTAATTTTACTAAGCTTGCTGACGCAATAGACTGTAGCTGAATAAGGCAAACAGTTTGATGACAAAAGACTTGCGAGCCATTTTTCCCTGCTCTTTGTAAAGTTCAATTATTGTAAAGTAAATAATAAGCATACGAAATGCCGTCACGTTCTGAGGAGCTTTACTTTAACACTTACTCTCTGCACGCAAAACGAAATGTACACCAACTGGCCTAAACAAGGGTTCTATCATTGTTTTCTGTTGTTCCAGTGGTACAAACGGTGTTTGCTCCTTACTACAACTGGAAAACGTTTCTAGAGTGAAAAACTTTAGAAAATCTGCCTATAAATATCTACACTGGATTAAATGTATTGTACTTCAAATCAATTGCTTCGATAATACAATATGAAAGTGACTGTCGGTGCTTCGCTCTGAATTTCCACGAGTGTGTGCTTTCCGTCTACATTGCGTCTGAAAAATTTCACTGTTACAGTGGCAGTAGTACTTTGTTGGAGTCTCCTTTAACCAAGCATCTTTTTTCTTGTCCTAATTGGTCTTTGTCAGTAAGTCACCCCCATAGACTCTGACCACTCAACATTTTTTTTTGCTCACCACAGTGTTGAACTCAGTATGGCATATTCCACTTCTTAATAGATGCAGTTAATTGGAAAGTTCTGAGTTCAAGCGGTTAGTTGCCATTATGCAGTCATTCAAATGGAATTTATTAAGGTACTCCTCATTAACACTATTTACCCACTCAACTACATTGCACGGAAGAGATACCACTCTTATATACTTAAATGTTCTTTATGCATGGGGTTGGAACATTGAAAATGGATTCTAGTGATAAATCTCACCTTTATCGTCACGTTTTGTGAATGACAGTGAAATTTTCAAAGGCAAATTTACCGCGAGAGTCATCTGCATGCTTCCTGTGTTTTATAAACAATAGACTCGAATGGGCTGACATTATAGGTTGCACATGCGCTGAACCGTGAACCTTCCCTTTAAACATCTGGTTTAGTGTGATAGAAAGGAGCAAGGTACAGTAGTATGACGTGCTTCACTTTCACTTTCACTTTATTTCGTGCTTGTGATTTCACTGAAAAATAAAATCGCCTTGCTCAATACCATGAACAGCATCGTAAATAAGTATCTCTCAAATTTGGCGTTAATTTATGAGAACGTTTTACACAGAACAACATGATTTAGGGCACTCGAACAGCGTCAAATAAAGCAAGATAACCAACGAAGAGTATTGCTTACCAGAGTCTTTTTGGAATGATTTCAGCCTTTTGAGATACCTCTTCCTCTGATCACCACGCATGGAAATTTTAATCGCAGCAGTATGAATTACCAGGCAATAATTGTCCCTTATCTTAGAGGTTTTTTTCCTCCAGGGGGTCAAAGCGCTTTTAATTATTAAAAATCTTTATTTTCTTTCTTGGTGCATTTTTGTCTAGCTAGTGAACCATAAACCGCCTGCATTGTGAAAATAATAATAAATCATTTCAATTCTCAGTCGGCTTGTTAGATCTTCATGGGTTGTTAGGTCGACCAGTACAACCTTAACGATTTCAATTCAATCCGGTTTGAGTTTGTACATTAACACTGAAACGTCCGACTGCAGCCGCGCTGCTTCTCCGTCCCTTTTTCGTGTTCAGTACCATGATTTGTGGCCTGTGGTCACAAGAAAACAAAATCCTCCTGAATGTAACTAGACCAAATACTCTGCGTTCAACAATTAATGAAGACGAATTTTCACATACAGAAATATAACGCCAGCAAACGTATCCCACCCCTTACTTTTCCCAAAATAGTTTAACTCTGTAACATTAATTTTAAATTTGCTTTATCTCTCATTGGAAGCACCGTCCCTTATTGTCGTGAATTCCTTCCAAGTACTTTTCACTTTTCTGACAGAGTTCGACGTTTGGAATAGCTAAACACACTGTAATTTTTGTGACATGAAATTGTGAACCAAGTGCTATATACACAGCCCGGAAAAGTTGCATTGTTGTTGGCCTTACTTGCAATTATCATATTGCCGCTCAATTAAGTTACTTTATTTCGTTTCTTTTTTCTTTGTGTATCATCTTATTTTAATTATTTGGTTTATTATTTCAGAGATTAATTGTTTCGTTTGGAGGGAGCCATTGTACCTGCCTCCTTCTCTAACAGTAGACCTTCATTTATTTTCGAGTCTTTAATTCAAGCCATTATTTTTTCATTAATTGCAGTGGTCACGTGATGGTAACAGTGGACATTACGAGGTATGCGATGTGTCGGAAACAGTGGCTAACCACACCAACAGCTGGCTGGTCTCAGAATACGTGGACTTACATGACGCCAAAGAAGTTCACGTGGAGTTAGAATTCGTCGCTAGACAGTGTCCTCCGTCAGGGTATCCATACTGTAAACAAAACTTTAATGTTTACGCACTGCAAACGAACGGCCCAGTTATCGGCGGAATTACAAAGAGTGAAGTTGAATCAGGAAACTTCGTTTTTGTTGACAGTGTTAATGCTTCTAGTCTGTGGACGGCTGGGCATGCCCCATATATAAACCAAGCCAACATTACCTTGGCAGTAAGCACTGGTGCTGGCCTATACGTTGGATTACAAGACAGGGGTGCCTGCATAGCGCTTGTGTCAGTGACGATATCGTACGCATACTGTCCCAAAGTTGTAAATTACGGTGCAGTGTTCAAGAAAACCCCAGCGCCGCCAACCAGCTGGAACAGCATTGCAGTTAATGGAACTTGTTTTGCTGGAGCTTTGGCGTCCCCTAGCAACAGTGAAGTTGCCCTGACGTGTCTCAGTTCTGGCCAGTGGTTGGATGATATTAAAGCTACTTGTTTGTGTTCTGTGGGATTTGAACTGGTTGGAGACAGTTGCTCTGGTGAGGCTAACACCATTTAATTGTAACTATATTAGATTTGAGGATCAAATATTTGAACTGCGGATTAAAGAATGAATATGTGAATGATCATCGCAGCTATGACATCTACTTAAGCTGAGTAGTGAAAATAAACGACCAGCTCCCAGTTGTCTTGTTAGTTCAGCTGGTGGAGCACTGCACCGGTATCGCAGATGTCACGGGTCCGACTCCCGTACAAGCCTGATATTTTTTCAGGCTTTGTTCTCACTATTGCTTAAGTAGTCGTTCATAACTGCGATGATCATTCGCATATTCAGATTACAGTTAAGTTAAACAAGTTGGAAAAATCGGGAACAAGTTGCGATAACTAGAAGTTATATTTTCAAATAATGTTTTCGTTGTCGTTGCCGTCGTTCGTTGGTTAAGCTTTCTGGTGTTAGGATGACGGCAGTGTATTCTGGGGAAGATTCTCTATTCTTACTTCCAGCAGTTTCAAATACTCGCACAGTCGTTGGAAAAAAAAAGTAAAACAAAACAAAACAAACGGACCAGCCAAAAAATAATGCTTTCGCTTGAGATCGGTGTTTCAGTAATTATTAGTCCGTTCCATTTTTATTGCAGCCTGTAGTGCAGGTTACTACAAAGACTCAGTTGGCAATGAACAGTGCATTGAATGTCCTTCTAACAGTCAGTCCAGCCCTAGCCGTGATTCATGTCCCTGCCAAAGTGGATTTTACAGAACGCCCCAGGAAGCAAACAGCGACAGCTGCTCAGGTAATTGACAGTAACTGCATTGCTTCCGTTAAAGTTAGCTCGCACTTGAACTCGATCAGTTGGTTATTGTTTGCACCTAGAAACGCTTCAGATCGCAATTTTCTCAACACCTTTGTCCAAGAGTATACTGCTTTTCTTTGACCAAGTTGGAGACTCGTTGTTGATGATGATTGTTTTCTTATTTTTCCTTGTCAGTCAAAATGAGGTCATTTTTATTATTTTCCTCTGATCCTACATTTCTGTGTTAACATTTTGAACTTAACACGCCCCTTAGAAAGTTGCTCATAATACGAATAACATTATTCAACACTGAATAAAACAACTTATGGATGTTCAAAGCTTTGTACTAGCTAACGCCGTTTTCACATGCCTGTACTCTGCAGCGCCGCCATCAGCACCGAGGGATATCAACATAACAGTCGTAATGGACAGTGTAGCCGTAGTAGCATGGTCCCGCCCTGATTTTGACGGTAGTCGTAAGGATCTCAAGTACGACCTGCGATGCACTGCATGTCCTAGCATGGGTTCTTGCTCAAGCATTTGTTTGGAGGCGCTCTTCTTGCCATCAGCAACAGACCTTGAGATAGCTCAAGTGATGATGTCACAGCTGAACACGGACGTACTTTACAATATAACAGTGTTTTCCAAGAACGGAGTTAGTGATCAGGCTGGGGTGTCGGCCCTTGGATTTTTGCACAAGACCTTTTCCTTGACTAAGGTGGCGACTAGCAATCCACCGTCGAGTACAACAACGCCAGTTATCCTAACTACAACAGAGGAAAGTACGAGTGGAAATCTAAAAACTACAGAGGGTAAGCAACAACGGCGTCTCAAGTAACTAAAACATAGCAACTGGTTCCTTTTTGTGTGTGTGTGCCTCAATTTGGAAAAAGCGTTTGTCCTGGGCCCGCCTGTTCGAAAATAGTAAAACCTTAGCCAACCTCGAAATTTAAATGAGAGTTGCACTTTGATCGTTAAAATATCTTTAAGCTCATGATGAAGGGCACTCTTTGTAAAAGCTGAGATGCAAGATTATTCTATGAAGGTCTCGCTAATCGTTCACGGTTAGCTTAATTAATTGCGTTTTGATAAACGGAATCCTGGGCTTTCATGATTTTCTGTTGTCTAGAGATGGTTTTCAAAATGTTTCAGCATATAATTCCTAAAGAAGCTAACAGTATTAAACAGGGTATTTGCAGAGGAAAAAACATGCGATGGCTTATTTTAAGATCCAAAAACGAAAAACAGTATAGCAAAGACACCGGCACACTTCATGTTCCAAGTTTCCTCCGTGACATTACTGTTCTAATTGCTTCGTGTTTGGCCTTCGGACTTCTTAATGTACAATTATGGCAAGGAAGCTTCGAACTGATGTCATTCTAGTACTTCTGGCGTGATTGGAGTGAAAAGCTCTCGTGATATTCTTGAAATCACGGTCCATTATGAAAACGGACTGTGAATGGTAACCAGGTGGATTCTTAAAGTTTTATCTTGTCACGTATAAAATAAATTCCCTCAATTACCAGCTTTACTTGAGTGTAAATCATTGATTACTTTTTTTTTAAATCTCTTTCTCTTGTTAGCTTCAATAATTCCAGGAAAAGGAACTTCGCCCGCTAATATATCCTCCGCTATTGGTATCTCTGTGGCAGGGACGTTCGTTATTTGCTTTATAGTGGCAGCAATCATAATCTTTTTACTGGGGAGAATCTGGAGGAAAAAACAATTCAAGCATGAAAGCCTTCAGAGCTCCGTTACTCAACTTACTAAACTACCTATGTACGCCACTCAATTGAGAAAAGTGCGATCAGTTACAACTACAACAGAACTCAGTGACATCGGTAGTGATGCCCAAATGCAGGACAGAGAGGTGTCTCCTCCCCCACTTATCGAGGACGCAATTTCCAATTCGAAAGCTGATTCTTCAGTAAACAATATTTTTTTTCCACTGCCAAGCAAAAAGCCATTGCCTTCCATTAACATACAGGAGACAAATTCCGATTCAAGACCTAGTTCTGCTGACAGCAGCAACAACATGACGCCGTTGAAGAAAAAAGGACGGTTACCCGTCTTAAACTGGTCTCCCCCTCGAGCCATCTCACCTATATTGCCTCCAAGAGAAATTAGAGGGAAGAATTCAGCACCATCAAGTCCTAATCTCAGCCCAAGAAAGTCTCCTGAAGGTTCTGAGCAGGATCGATGTTCTTCTGTAGGCAGCTGGTTTCCAGCAGAGGAAGTTCAGTACAATATATAACCTTGTAATGTTGTAAGCTGTAAATTGTCTACCCCAACTAGTAGCGTCTCAAGAATTGCTCTGAAGATAGGATAGGATTGGGGCGTGGGATTGAGCTAATTTTTGGTGGGGTAATGCAGTCCGTTTGTTCCAACCTTTACCCTATTGCAATTAAAAATACGTTTGCACGTGACACCGTTTTTCGTGCAAAACTTGAACACTTCTGTATCATAAGATCGCAGGATATTTTTGGTAACATTATTTTTTTGAATAAAGGAAAGATGAACGCATACTTCACATGCATAGTTTCAGAAAAATATGGAAAGCCACACCTAATTAAAAAAAATTCACAGAAAACCTACACCAATTGACGAGGAATATATTTTTTTGTTATTTTGTTTTTAATTCATGCATAACGTGACTCCCTCTTCTGCATACAGCTTACATATGCGGATATTATTAAATGCGAATAAATAATTGTACTAGATTAGAATAATTTAAAGTCCTGAACTTGTGCAGACAGCCGGCTTACTTTCTAATTGACGTTTTACCACTTCAAACAGAAACAATGCAAGCATTACGCGTAATTCGTTTTTGAAACGCAACGAGCAGGTTCAAAATTATGCTTTCAATACCAAGGTCGTTAAAGTAGTATGTACACAATAGACAATATATTATCGCATAATATAAGTGTTGACATCAAATTAAAAATGAAATGGTACCGAATCGTACCAATATGTATCCCAGCTTGCAGTCCTCCCAAGAACGACACGGGTTAGCCCACAGATGACTGAAGGCCCGGGTAAACGGCTTCAACATTTGCGTCAACATCCGTTCGATTTTGTTGAACAGCGTTGTCGAAACCGTTTGTCACCCCCTTTTAACCGCGTTGAAACAGATTGAATGAAAGTTGAATCGATGTTGAATTTTCTTCACACTTCCATTCAACATTTCTATTGTTATCGCGAATATTGAAAATGCAACATTGTTAGGTATGCACGTGATCGAATAATCGGAAAAATGAAAACGCGTAACCACCTATTGCTATTGTGCACGGTCCAATCTCCGGTCAACCTCCGGTCAAACAAAAATATAGAACAAAGAACTTTGCTAGGTTTACTTTCATAACCATTTCACTCTATGAACTATACGCAGACGGATAGAAAAGCGTACCTCTCTGACTACGATACTCTCACCCAACTATTTCCTGTCATTGCGGTCTGACATCCTGTTTCTCTGATGGGTTATAATGTTTAGCCAGTACAAGGCTGGTAAAGTGACAAAAGGAGCAGTTCGGAGCAAGTTATATTAGATCATTCCATTGATAATACTCATACACTTTTCCCCATTAAGGTGGCTTGGCCATGATTTTGATACGAAAATGAACCCTCCTTAAAAGCGCCCCGTTGCACGTTAGGACCCGGCTAAACTAGGAAACGTTATTGCGAAAACATTGCTGACGAAATAAATTCCAAGTTGAGCCGCGCGGGAAACATTTGTTGCGGAAACAAAATTTGTGTCTAGGAAACAAAAAGCCGAAACACAAAATTTGTTTCTGCAACAAATGTTTCCCGCGCGGCTAAAGTGGGAAACATTTGCGTCCTCAACAATGTTTCAGCAACAATGTTTCCTAGTTTAGCTAGGCATTTATGTATCATTGAGAGGTATTCCGCGGGACGTCCTTAAGTATAATGTATTTAATTATCTCTTGAGTGCTTTAAATAACTAATAAAGAAGCAAACTTGGAAATAAAACCAAAATAAAAAGCAAAAAAAAAAAAAAAAAACAAAACAAAAAAAAAAGACGGATGCGAGAAGTTGTTAATTCGCAGATCTGATCATTTAGCAAAAGCGCAAGAGACTCCTATTAAACCGTCATCCTATGAGTCTCATTTCAGGAGGTCTGCGTAGGAGACTATCAGCTTATACTTGCAAGGACCAATGGAATCTGAGCCATTACCCCCGCCCCCTACTCACAACAGCGATTAACGGACTCCCCAGTAAACACACAGATCTACAAAATGACCATACATTAAATGTTATACTGTATTTCTTCGCCCGTAAGAAGAGTACTAATGCTTCCGAATCTAATCCAAGAATATAAGGTCTCCTTAAAACGCTTGACACCTTTTCTCCAAAACTGCAAGGAAACTAAATATCGTTGTCACGATGGATATCATCACCAAAAACTATTTCGATTGTACTCTAAACTGTAGCAATAGAGTTGATCTCTTTTCCAAGTATCTCCAAACAACTCGTTTACTTTTTTCTAGTTTTTAGTTTTCAGGAACAGTGTCCTAATGGTTGTGACGTCTATCCTTCGCTATCGCATTTCTCAAGTTGCTTACGGGATCAGATCCAAAGGGTTTTTACAAGCAACCGTATTAAAATTGTTTTGTAATGAAATTTCTATAAAAACGTTCACTGGCTAAAAAATAAAATAAAATAAATAAAAAAGAGAAGAACATGAGCTTTCGGCTATCGATTTACAGCCTTCGACGGATAAAATGGAACTCAACATACTACTAGCTCTTGGGTCATGAAGAGTGTTTGTGATTCGCCTCTTAGCATTACCACGGATTTTGCGCGCGAGGTTTTGTACACTTGGCAACTCAAAAGATTAATGACTGGAGCTGAACCCCGTCTTGGTGTCGCTAAGTAGGTATCACACACATTACCAATCAGGCAAATTCAAAATTGACACAGTTGATATCCACCAACTTAAACACTGGATTTAAAATTTAAAGCTGTGCAAAAATGCAGTGGTCTAAGAAACCCAACGGCAAATTGAGGCAAGGTATGGACAGGGAGTGACAACATTGTACGGCACGCAATATAATAATGATATAAAATTTCCAAAAAACAAAATTATTAAATTGAGAAAAAGTGTCAAAGTGACATCTCGTGAAAAAACTCAAACGTTTCGGGCATAGCCCTTCTTCAGTGTGAAAACCGTTAAATGTTTGCGCGACTGTAAAATTGAAAGAAACGTTACTAAGAGCTAAGCGCGCGGGAAAAAGGACGCGCGCGCGCCATTTATAAGAAATGAAAAACATTATTTAGGCCGTCTGGTTGCATAGTGCTGAGCCTAAAAATGAGTTCCATTTCTAATTGTTTCCGTCTGGCATTGACTCCAGCACATTTCCGCAAACCTCTAACAAGGAGGTCAGATAGACTGTGGCCGGGAGAGTTAAAGTGCTCTGCGACCGGGAAACCACTAGTGTTCTTTTGGACGCTTCGTAGATGTTCGCCGAAACGTTCGCGTAGAGTGCGACCGGTCTCCCCAATATATAACTGGGGACATCGACGGCACGAGATGCAGTACACAACGTTCTCCGATTTACAGGTGAAGTGTTCACGGATGGTGGTCGTATTCTTGGGTCCACGTACATCGATATCGGACGTTGTGTACAAGCAAGTGCGGCAGCGGGGATGTCGACATGCGAAAGTTCCTGGGACCTCTGTCTGGAACCTGTCAGAGGTGTATACCAGAATATCTCTCAGGCTGCGACCACGTCGATGTGGAACTACAGGTGGAGCTGGAAAGATTGCTGCAGTAGCAGGGTCAATCATCGGGATGTTAAAGTTGCTGAGCAGAATGTGCTTAATACGCGAACTAAAGGGGTGGTAGGTCAGCACCAGAGGAATCCTTTCTTCGTTGTTACGGACACGTTTAAAAAGTGCCTCTTGTCGGGTAACGGAGGACACCTTTTCCCGAGCATTACGCAGTAAATCCGAGGGATAGCCACGGCTTTCGAAAAAGATGGCTATTTCTTGGCATTTCTGTAGGAAATCATTGTCCTCGGAGCAGAGACGGCGGAGGCGCAAAAACTGGGAGTTTAGGAATACCATTTTTGCAGTGCAGAGGATGAGAGGAGGTGTAGTGTAGGTAGGTGTGGGTGTCGGTGTCTTTGTAGTGAACGGAAGTACTGATTCTACTATCCGAGATGCTTAAATTGATGTCAAGGAAAGGTAGCTGAGTTTGAGAAATGGTGTGAGTAAACTGCAAAGCGGAATGGAAGGTGGATACATGGGTTATAAAGTCCTCCAGTTCTTCACGACGACACGAGGCTGCTCCTACGATTTCATCAATGTACCGCTTGTAGAGTTGTGGAATGTACCCTGTATAGGTGGACAAAATGCGTTCTTCAATGTAGCCTACAAAGAGACAAGCGTAGTTAGGGCCCATTCTACTACCCATGGCTACCCCACCAACTTGGCGGTAATACTGGTTGTTGAAAGAAAACGCGTTTAAAGTAAGTACCAACTCGGCTAAACGGGTTAGTGTTGAAGTTGGGGGGTCGAGCACCGGGCGCTTGTCGAGGAAATAAACTAACGCCTGTAAACCGCTGTCATTTGGTATAACCGTGTAAAGTGACTTCACGTCCATAGTGAAAAGGAAGCGTTGATCAGGGTTAGAATTGTTGAAATTGAAGGAGTTGACAATTTCCAGGGCGTGGTTGGTGTCCTTAACATAACTGGCTAAGTTCGTCACTTCGTCGAGGAAGGCAGCGATGTTCTCCGTTGGACAGTTACAAGTCGATACAATTGGTCTTCCAGGATTGCCGGGTTTGTGAATTTTGGGAAGCAAGTAAAAACGAGAAGTTTCGGGTGTGGTGACAATGAGATTTTTTGCCGAAGGTGGGAGTTCGTCCTTTGAAATCATATCATCAACGGTAGCTTTAACTTTGCACTGGTATTGCTTCAGAGGATCATTGTCGAGGCGCTCGTAGAAACGACCATCCGATAAATGTCGTAGTGCCTCTTGAATGTACAAAGGGCGTGACCAGACGACTACTGCTCCTCCTTTGTCAGCAGGTTTGATGACAACATCGTCTCTTTTCGATAGGTTCTTTAGTGCCTCTTTCTCAACTTGTAGTAGGTTATTGTGAAAAGTTTTTGCCTCAAAGGTAAACGAATCAACAGAACGGCGACAGCGGTCGATGTAATGATCGACTGCAGAGAATTTACCATCAGCTGGAGTCCAGGTAGAGATTTTGCGATTAAATTTGTCAAAGCCATCGTCTGGAGTTGCTGTGGTGTCATTCTTCTCGCGACCATGATAATGAGCCCTAAGTCGGAAGAGGCGGTAAGACCTTTCACACTCGGCTTTTAGTTTTGTACACATTTATGTTTCTTTCCACTGGAACAAAGGTTAGGCCTCTACCAAGCACTGATTTCTCAGCGTCAGTAAGTTCAAGGTCGGTAGGTATGGTGACAACAAGTTTGTCGTTGTGCGAGACGGTGTTATTGTTGATCTGACGTGGTAGTTGCTTGTTACATAACTAGACCAACTTATCCTCTTTAACAGATTTCATCTCAATATACAGTCGTGAGTTCAATTCATGAATCACAAGTCTAGTGCGATAACGGTCTGTAGAGGAACAAACTTGCCCCAACTCAAGAGTATAGTGCGTGATGGAAGCAGAAAAATTAGCCTGTCTCACCTTTAGTGATATATTTTATCTTTAATAATATCATTAATATTTTTTTGTTGATCATTGTAAATTGAATCATGCTATTATGGTCAGTTTGTATTTCGTGGAAACAGAGCTCAAGTCATGTCAATCGAGCTCGACTACCTTAAGTTAAAAGTATTCAACTGAGCAGACTAGCAACTCTTTGCAATCGCTTAATTACTCGGGATTCGTAGAGTGCCCGAGGTTAAAATTACTCATCGAGTCTCGGTCATGTTGGTGTCTCGCAAAGTCAACTTTTTTCACGTAGTATCAGCCTTGCTTGTTACATGTATATTCGATTTATGTTTTGGCTGATTAGCTCTCTTGTAGATCCTACGTTTTACAGCATTATCGTTGGCGGTCCTTTGCTCATTACTTTCACTTTAAAATTACCGTCCGTTCTTCTTTTTCTTCATCGTCGAGTTTCATCCACAAAGCTCTCTTCCGGCGTTTCTGCGCTAGCGCTAACTAATAACGGTCATTTTGGAATAAGTGAACTATTTTTACCTCATTAGCTGTGCTGAATGACCGCTTGTGATTCAGATGTTCCGGGTTCGATTCCCGCTATCGACACCTTTTTTTGTTTTTGTTTTTGCTTTTTTTTTTTTTTTTTTTTTGGGGGGGGGGGGGGGGTCCTTTTTTTTATCTCCTTTTTAAATATTTTTTTTACAAGTGTTATAATCATTGTAAGTTATAAATGGTTGAGCTGTAAAGCAATTTTCAAACACTGCAAATAAACAGACACGAACCGATGAATGATGCCTGTTGTCACGTATCGGAAAACGTCGATTCACCATGTGTCTTTGAAGTCTGAACAACTAATATGGTAAAAGAAGTGTCCATACGAATGTTTGCAAGTTCAACTACGAGGAGAAAGCTTTTAACATGACCGAACTTACCTCCAGATGTTTTTAATTAGACTGCCGTGTTTCCCCGTGTCCGCTCCATTAAGAAGTAGCACATTTTGTTGAATAACTCAAGTACGGGATATCATACACCCCTGAGACTTTGAGAGGTAGTTTATTTATATAAGCGATTAGTTTTTACTTGCCTGACTTGAAACTGACCGCAGAAACGTTCGGCTTTCTTATGTTTCAAATGACCCTGGATTGACGTATTTGTAAACAGTTTCACTCTGTTGATTATTTTTCTCCTTACATTTCACCGAGACCCCATTAATGTTTATGCGAAATAAAACTACATCGTTATATAAGCGCTTTCTTTCTCAAACAAATATCCACCAAGTGAAAACAAGTGTGCTTAGTTATTGAATCAATACACTATTTTATCATATTCCATTGCGATGAACCTCTGTGGCCCAGAGGTCACTGTTCCTGCCTCTGTTCAGCTAACCCGGGTTCGATGTCTATTAGTGGCATATATCGCGGGCTTTTTTTTTTTTTTTTTTCGTTTCTCTTATTCTGTTTTACAGGTGTTACAATTATTGTTCTCAATGATTGAGCTGTAAAGCAAGTTTGTAATTTTAGGGGGATAAATGTTTATAGGGGTCTAAAGATATAGACTCCAACACAAGCTAAGCGCAGTGCGTCCGATGTAAGAAAGACAGACTTCTCTCTATTCTTTTGTTTAGTGCTAAATTAGGGATACGATGCTGTGTTTTGCAATCCCGATTTTAGGCTAATTGTAGCCTCTTGTTTAATATACCCCCAGCGTAGCAACCTCAGCTGTTTCTATGGCTAGGAGCACAGCTGACGTATTCAGTACCATTGCTTAATGTCTTGTGTATTTCAAACTCAAGAGTATATGCGACCTCCCGAAATTTGATACACAACCTTTCAGACTGTTAAAATTGGTGGTTGCGATTTTTCAGTGTTTATAATAAGACTGCTACAAGCTTACTCGCAACTGAAGGATCAGTTGTAGTACCACGCCCTTGGCTCCACCAAACAAAGCGGCAGGAAGAACCTGGCTGCAGCCGTAAGGGTCAATGATATATACATTTTTTTCTGAGGTTTTCTAATAGTTGTTCTCTATATAATTGCCCTAAATTTCAGCGCTCGAGATTAATACAGACTACATTAAAGCATTCGAAAACAAGAGTTTGTGAAGCTAAACATACACTAACACACTAACTGATAAAAGATGACTTTTTGAAGACATGTAGGAAAGAAATAATTGACTCACGTGGCAAAATATGATCCGTTATGACGAGTTCCCGTATCACACAAAAGCCCGATAGTTTCTTTGTTGGGTATCAGACTACATATAGTTACGAGGAAAATAATCGCAGCTTGTCATTTATACCCTTAGGGTTTAGTGTATCAGCTTCAACATCGTTGAATAAAGGTCAACGAAAAAGGGGTTAGCTCTCACACCAGGTAGGGCAGGGAATTCAAAGTATATCCCCCAAGGTTGAAGAAACAACTCTTTTTGGCGATACGGTATTCTGATTTTTCCAAAGTATCTAGGCACTGCAAGAAGTTTTTAACAGTGTTTTTTTTTTCCTTTACGAGCTTAAGGAGCCCCTGAATTCATTATCGTGTTCTTGTTGAATAACTTAGTCGATAAAGAAGTAACTGATACCTCCCCAGTAAAATAACCTATTTGCGTTATCCTGCATAGCACTGAGAATGATGGTCTGCGTGAACAGACTACCAGGACCAATTGGATTAACCCCACCAGTAACAACCGATCACGAGTGTTATCCATTGCAGTAGCAACAACACGCGTTATTTTCCCATTTAGGTACATTACAGACATTTAATTAATTTAATTATAAAAAAGGAGAAGGGTACTGGTTACCTGAAAATAAGCCATGGCCAACTATTTCAAACGTTCTCAGGCCTAAATTCAGGATAATCCTGAAATGTCATACCATCATGAATTCGCTGATACCATGAATCTTGGATTAACTTACTCCAAAGGTATTATGGGTGTAAAGGGCTCACGTTTCAAAATTTCAAAATCGCGGAATCGGGGAAGAAAAAGAGGGTGCCTGATCAAGCTGAAAAAGAATTGCAACAAGTGCTGCGAGATTGTCGATGGCTGACATAAAACCCCCCAAAAATCAAAGAAGCTTACTGTAAGCGAAACCGTTCGAGAGCCGATATCTGGGCGGAAAAATCTAAATATTTTTACAGACCTCGCTTCTCCAGTGCGGGCAGTAAGCTTACATCTAATTTACCTTGTGCGTCGTCAGCCAGCGTTAGCTCGAACTCCGACTTTCAACCCGGTAAGCTTACCCTAATGTTGATGATCATTCATCTGAATGTGACGTTACGTATCATATATTTTCCCCCGCCATAGTTAAGTTCACTTGCACAAAACGTACATAAAAATGAA
Source organism: Pachyseris speciosa (assembly GCA_016490735.1). NCBI lineage: Eukaryota > Metazoa > Cnidaria > Anthozoa > Scleractinia > Pachyseridae > Pachyseris > Pachyseris speciosa. The sequence continues at coordinate 407,044 of JAEMWC010000233.1, read as the reverse complement.
AACCGATTTTTGTACTTGAATATTCCCCCCAATTTGTTGCAGTATCGAGTCCGAATGACTGTGCCAACGATGATGAGATGAGCTCGCGCGATTCTGATATATCTTCTACTGGAATCCTAGCCTCCTACGCAGACGTTCTTTTGGCTCGTCACGCAAACTTTCCTCCCCAACAACGTCTGCTGAAACGAGCGGCATTGTACGTAGACCAATCAGAGCGCACTTCCCAATCCTGGACTTGGACAATTTCCCGCGCGAGAGATTTCAAAACAACACGGTGGATGTCAACGTCGCGTTTCAACGAGTATGACTGTCGATCAGAGAGAGGCTATGGTGTATTTTGTGGATAAAAGGATGGATGTCTTCGTAAATTTACCGACCGGGTTCGGAAAATCACTAATTTATCGGTCTTCGACGTGATACTCAACATTACGTGCCATATCTTACACAGTGGTAGCAAGCGTTTGTTGACAGTTTCACTGGGATAGTGAATAGATATTTTCACTTAACAACTTTCGTAGGACTAATAATCAGTCCCCGATTTTCAGAGCAAGGCACTTTAAATCGGAGTAGATGTCAAATAGGCACCGAAATAGGTGTTAGCGGCGGTGTTTGAGGACTGGATCTCCTCGGCGCTTGACAAAGTGATACCACATTGACTTCCGCAACCTTCCGATAATGCAGAACTTTCCCCATTGTCTTCTAGCAAAGAAAGGAAAGTGGTAGGGAAGGTGACAGATTTAGTGATGTTGCTTTGGTACGTTTACTGAAGGTGCGATCAGCGCAGTATAAACATCCATCTCCGTTTTAGTTAAATCTCGCATAATCTCGCCGTTCTTTTTGCAGCTTTCTTAAATTCCTACCTAATCTGAACTGCTCGCAGGTCTGCTTTAATTTATTTTAATTTATTATTATTATTATTTATTTTTTTTTTTTTGGAAGCGAAGTAACCGCTTTTAACATTGGGAACAGACGAACGCGTCGCTCAAGAAAAACACACTTTTAAAAATCGACTTCCAAGGGATTTCCGATCTGCCCGGTATATATGTCCACAGAACTCTTGCCGAACACTGGTATGCTCGCAGTAGGGATTATAATGGAACTACAGAGGGAAAATTATTTCCAATATGTGTTTTTTGGAGAATAAAAGTTATGATTGGGAAAGGAATTTGGGGAGACACATTAATCGCCTCAAGGGGTCCCAAGGGAGCATTTTAAACGCGGCTTTTGATTGATATCGCACAAAAACCTAGCTCCAATTGGCTCTGTAGTAATTTTCACGTGGACTCCGACTGATCTTTGCTCACAATGGGAAAGGAATGTGCCGCTCGTTTCAGTAGACGTTGTTGAGGAGGAAAGAATGTGTGACGAGCCAAAAGAACGTCTGCGTAGGAGGCTACTGGAATCCCAGGCACGCCCTGTCAGCTGTCACCAAAAAGGATCACTTTCAAACTAGTTTTTTAATTTTCAACCGTTTGAGCTGAGACTTTGCACAATAATAGAAATTTGTATTCCCAACAATCGTGTGTTTTTGGATTTTTGATTTTAACGGTTTATGGCGCGAAAATGACGTCATAAGATTGAGAGCAAAAAGTTGTTTTCGACTTATGGCATAAAATACTATAACTTTTAAAAGAACTTACAGAGATGAGCTCAACTGTGAAAAAAATATTTGTAAAGCTTAATTGGTTGAAAAGTTATTGAGTTGTGAATTTCGTATTTTTTCGCCATTTTGTTACTATTTTGAATTTGGTGATCTTTAGAATGTTATATCTTCTTAACGAAGTGAGGTTTTCAAAAAAAAAATTCACATTTAAGTTCTTCTTTGAGTACTCTTTCAAAATTGCTAACCTGTTATGGCATAACTTAAAAGTTATATTTTACTGTCAGTCTCATGACGTCATTTTCGCGCCAAAAACCGTTAAAATCAAAAATTCAAAAACATACGATTGTTGGGAATACAAAGTTCTATTATCGTGTAAAGTCTCAGCTCAAACGATTTGAAAGTGATCCCTTTTTGATGACAGCTGACCCGCCGTGAGGTCGCTCAAAATGGATATGAATTAGTTATTGTTATTGTTATTATTCCTGATGTACCACAGGACTGGGGAACATCACTAGCTCTATTTCATTCATAAGACACTTCTCAGAATGTGTGATGCAGACAAACAAACATACATACACTTTTTTCAGTCTCCCTTTACAGGGCTTTTCAGGCACAATGATTAAAATTTGTAATAATAATGAAGGTTGCTTAAGCCCTGTGCACGCTAAATTTGGAAGAAGTGTCTTAAAATAGCTGTGACAGCAAGAAAACCTTTTTAAAGTAAGTGACTGTAAAGTATTTTTATTTAAAATTTCAGCATTTCAAGAGTTACTTAAAAGCACCTTTTTTTTCCGGTGAATAAATTTTGAGTCATTAACCCTTGATATCAAAATGTTTCTACTTTCCTTTGGTCAGTGTTTCCATACATCTCTTACGGTGCTAGTGAGGAGAGCTTGCTTAAACATCAGCAGTGAATAAATTATTTCTTTTACTATTGTGGCTTAGAAGTAGTGACAATATAAGAAGTCTTTGCTGGTCAGCTAAAGCTGTAGGCAAGTATTTCAAGGGAAAAAATAATAATATAAAAATAATAATAATAATAATAATAATAATAATAATAATAATTAAAAAAAAAAACAGTTGAATGTGGAAGTTCAGCTTCCTGATGTATTTGCGCGTACAGTGCGTATGTTCAAAGTTCTTTATTCCTATGTTCACTGCACTCTGCTGCCCTAAACAGAACACAGAAAGTCCCCACAGCATTGATTATTTAATACAAAAATTCACCTTCATAATTAACTTGACCATCACCATCAATATCTGCCTCTCTGATCATCTCATTTACTTCCTCAACTGTAAGGTTCATAAGGCGCAGCTCAGCAGCACTGATGAAGCCATTCCCGTCATTGTCAAAAACACGGAAAGCTTCCCTGATTTCCTCTTCAGATTCAGTGTCTTTCGTTTTTCTTGCCATTATGATAGGGAACTCCGGGAAGTCGATTTAGCCATTACCTGTTGACGAAAGGATTCTAAAACTCATCAATTTACTAACAAATTAATAAAGTTGCCAGAACACAATTCATGTGTTTATAGGTTAATTCTTATTTTAACAAAATTTAATTTAACAGAGCAAGTGTGATTGTTTACCATCAGCGTCACCCTCATTGATCATATTTTGAAGTTCTTCTTCAGTTGGATTTTGTCCAAGAGATTTCATCACAGTTCCCAGCTCCTTTATGGTAATTGCACCATCGTCATCCTTGTCGAAAAGCGAGAACGTTTCGTTTAATTCTGCAAGCGAGAAGTAGCAACAAATAATTGCCTCTAATATCTCGACAGAATCAACTGATAAATTTCCATGAACAATGAAGAGAGTCGTGTTTAATAGCAGAGCAATAAAGATGCTCATCAAAATGTCTTTTCCTAACAAGGAGGGCGCTGGCACCTCGCCCACCCCCCACCCGCACTGATTTCTTACACTTACCAGCTCTTTCGTCGTCTGCCATTGCAACAAGAATGGAAAGCAAAGACAGCAGTTTCAACAAAATCATTTTTGTTTTTCTGTAGAATAAAGATAATGAAGAGGAACGTCAATTCGTGCAACACTGACTCAATTTCTTTTTTGTTCGTTCACAAGTTTATTTCGTACGGCGCCAGTCTAAGGTATCTTTTTTGGTCACTCTTAACACAATTCACGCGAAGGAAATCACCAGCATCGATCTCAAACATGTTCAGGCATGGCTCATTCTTGGGTTAAGTTAAAACTAAGATTCTGTAACAGCTATGTTGTTTGAACTCCCAGAATTGCCAGAAACTCAAAATACAAGCATTGTAGTAGCCTTAAGATCATTAACTCTTTTCCAACAGGTTTACCAAATATGGTGCATTTTTGCACCCTGCTTTGAAAACCCACAATTTTCTCAAATCCCGGACTATGTTTGAAATGAACCATTATTATTGCCAAATAATCAGTTGTTTAGACTTAATGACCCTCTAAACTGGTGAAATCTCCTAATTTCCAATGAATATGAACTTTTATTCTGTTGTAAAACCAAACACGCCCCTGGACAACACCGTAAAATACGTAACTTTGTCTTGAAAATTTTAGGGCAAAAATTCCTCTGAAAGCTAAAAGTCTACATTGCCAGCAAACTTCAATTCCACGTCGTACCATCTGTTCCACAATTTCCTGCTCACTTCTTTAGCAAGGCGTAGATAAGGCGTTTGATTTCGGTTGCTCCCACAGGTCTGTCATTTTCGCGTTTGTGACCCAAGGGAAATATGGGAAACTCTTGTAGACCGGGCGAGTGAAAGTCCGCCAATTTCCATTTCAGGAAATTTTTACAAGTGTCGAGCCACCCGGTCCTGCTGACAAAATATTGCACCGATTACGTTATTTACAAGTCAAAACTCGAAGAAATTGCCATGCGAGGTCCCGGTATCCACGCACAAAACGACTAAAGACACAACTTCACTCCATGAATTGCCAACATTCGCTCGAACACTTCATGTGAAATCGCTTCTCACCTCTGTTTTATTTCAAAGGATTGCCTCTACCCATCAACCCAGCTTTATGATGCCAGGCAGGGGGCTTCTGCGGTGGAAAATGGCTCGATAAATGGCACTTATAAATCAATAAGCAACGAATTGTAGCTGCAGTGTTCGTTTAGAAATAAACGACAGCTAGCGTGACAACAAAGATAGAGCCTTCGGTGTTGTGGACCAGCGAAATCGTCGTGGTAACCCCATATATGGAGTAGCCAGGTCGATTTGACCTCTTACCCTCCTAAAATTGCAAAAAAAGGCGACCAAATCGACCGGTAGGGAAATAGTTAAGGAGTACATTTGCTGGTCACGTGTTTAATTACGTCATAATCGTGCTCAGAATGTCTTTTTCAAACAGGCCAAGAATGGTTCGTTGAGACTAGGAACTAAATGTGTTTACTTGTTTGCTTTGTCAGGTGAACACTATATTTGTACTGAATGGTGTAACATCTAATTTCATTAAAAAGGTATTAAGATATTTAATAGGTCACGTGACCTATTTTTCTGGTAGTCCTTTAATTACCAATTAAGGTCAACCATTAAGGACAGATTCATGGACAGATTAACCACACAGTCATAAAAGCGTTGCTTGTGATGTACATTATATATCATCTCAGTGGCCTATTTTAAATTATTGATTTCTATAATTAAACGCACAGTAGATCATGCGATTTACGATTTAAAGACCTTAAGACGTTAAGGTTATCAAGTTTTCTATCACTGCCAAGTTTGGTGTTCTTTCGATGAATGTCTGGGGAGTTATGGTTGTGTTTAAATTTTTCCTGAATTTGGATCGAGACATGTCGTAATATGCTTGAAATGTGATCTTAATTTTTCAATTGCACATGCTCGTTTTCTGGAGTTTTTGTGTGACTTAATTTTGCTTGGTAGTTTAGGAATTTGAAACCTAATGAAAGGAGCTTTGGATACTGTTTTGTCTTGTTTGTCGCGAAGAGACGAATTGTGGACAATGTAATAGCCACTTAAAGAAACAAGGTCTGGTTATTCTCACAGTTTTCTTGCAATCGATTCAGATCAGTCCGAAAGCCCAAGTACTTTCATACTAGCGAACAGCGTGATAAGAAGGAAGTTCGACAAGGCCATCAATCATCTTTGGAATATAAGAGAGCTTGGAACAAAGAAACCTTCAGAACCTACCAAAATTTATTTATTTATTATTATTTTTTTAACCAATTGTTAACTTTCCGCTACGGATAATCACTATCTTCATGATAATCACCAAGAAAGTTAAATGCCTTTAACAAGTTTGTCATCAAGATTTTTACGCTCATTTAAATTTAGTAAGCGTGACATTATAGCGCGACGAATGCGACAAAATATTTTGGTCAAACATCGTTCACCTAACGTCATTCCCTGTGGTGATGCTCAGCCATTTTGTCGATGAGTGTAACTTGTTATAACCAGAAAAGTGACTATGCAAACATCCAGTTGAAAGCGATTTCATTGTTCTAAGAGAATTATATCCCAACAATAAAACTAAAAAAAACAGTACTTATTATTATCATCATCATCATCATCATCATCATCATCATCATCATCATCATCATCATCATCATCATTATTATTATTATTATTATTATTATTTTTATTACAAGAGTCCATCACTAGGAGCGTACAACTGCCCTATATTCCTGTCACGGCGTTTTCACAGACCAATTTATTTTTAGATTGAATTTCCCGCCAATATAAGATTCCCGCAGGAACCCCGATGACCAATCAAAAGTCGCTGCACGTGCCACAACAATCTGCACGTGTTTCGCTCCTTAAAACTATTGTTATGTGGCGTTCTCGTGGCCGTTACCGCCCTCGTTGCCCTTTTTCGCGTGAAAAGATAGTCTAAAAATAGATCTGTCTGTAAAAATGCCGTGAGGCTTAGCATGGGAGTTGTACGTTCCTAGTTATGGGCTCTTGATTAATATTATTATTATTATTATTATTATTATTATTATTATTATTATTATTATTTTATTTATTTAATTTTTTTTTTTTGATGTATGAAACATCTTCAGACAAATCATATTTTTTCCTTTGTTTTGGCAACTGAAAAATTTGGTATCAGATTTGTATTGGAATTCATTGCAGACGAACTTGAAAATCTAACAGCAAACAAGTAAAGTAAATTATAATGACCACTTTTGAAACAGTTATTTTTGAGGAGGCATTTGCACCTCGAGCTCTTGCTCGTATACTAGCAAATACGACCAAACGGGTAGACAAATGGGTCATTTCGTAACTTCTCTCTGATGAAAGTGTCATTGTAAATTGACTAAGAGAACTACATAGTTACCGGGAAAGTACAGAGGAAGAGCCGTCGAAAAAGGTAGCCTCTGAAACATTACAGTTGCAATAGGAAATAGCGCTTACGGACTATATTTAACCCATTGGCGTCCAGCCGTTTTTACCTTTTCGGAGTGAATTTCCACCTATAAACAATCAATGGTATTTCCTGACTCTTTATTGAAACTGCCATGGAAAAGTGCTGCTGTCCTAAGGCACTGGAGGCTCAAGGTTTCTGAAAACGTCATTCTGACGTAGCTACTTTTCAACCGTGGAGCTACCACAACGGCCCAAGCTCGGTTTGCTTACAATTTTGCTAAGTTTACAGCCATTTTTCATCTTTAGTGGCTGCCTGATGAGCATCATTAAGCGTGACGGTAGCTAAGAGTCCACTTTCTCAAAGAATCGAGCAAGGTGATGTACTTTGTTGTCGAATTTGGCTTGTTACTCGACGAACTGGGAATTTGGCCGGTCGGACACTTAGTACCTTTGGGACTCGACAACTGATGAATTTCTCGACCTACCACCGCATATTTTGGAATTTGTGAGCACTGAAGATGACCACAAGCACGAGTTTTTGGCGGTAGGTCGGAGTGGCTGTAGACTTAGTTTATAAGTGAAAGAATTGGGGGGAGGAACGGGCGCTATCAAAAGTTCTCGTTATTTCTCAGCATGCAATGCGGTCGAGATGTTGAAAAATGGCAGAAAGGCCCGAATGCACTGGAACAAAAGGCTGTATCTCCGCTCGGGAGAAGAAAAAGCTAGAAAAAGGACTGAATTTTGTTGTAATTGTTGAAGTTTGGTTTTACGACGATGATTTCTTTAAAAAACTTAAAGGCAAAAAGGGCATTTTCGTCGTTTCTCTTTGACGTTAAAAATGGTCAGTTTCGTTCTTGTCCAAACTCAAAGGCCCTATTTGGTAAAAATCGCTACGTTTCTTGCGTTTATTGGATATCCAAATTTAAAGGCTATCCCACTTCGTGCTCACAACTGACAGTTAAGGCAATATTCGTGCGATTGAGAAAGTTGCAAGGTTTTGAAGCATGGGGGTCTTGTGCGACCGGTTTTGGCCGGCACGGGCGCCAATGGGTTAAGCGAAAATATATTATTCAGGCTCTGCAAGTTTAGTCACAGGCGGTCCAAGCTTCCGTGGTGTGATGGGTGTCTGTGTCATGATCATCTTGCGTAATAACGGTCAGGGCGAAATTATAAGAGTGTGTATGGGAATATTTACCATCGGTCTTAGAAAGCAAAAATACGGTCAAATTCTTAATAAAAATAGCTGCCCTTACTTCCACGCTGTTTTGCTTGTTGTCTGTTATCCTGACCTTTCTGTTTTCTCTGTTACGAAAATGAAGTCAGACATTGTTTATGCTAGAGCTCAAGCAGCCATACTACGATCATCTGGTCATTCAGTCAAAGAAATTGCTAAATTTTTTAACAAGACAGTACGTTGGGTGAACAAATGGTTGAAAAGAGAGTGCTTCGAAGACAAACCAAGAACAGATCCTCTAGTTTCATTTCGATTCGCTAGGCAACTCAATCCTCTTCATGAACCCGTGGCCAAGCGGCAGTTTGCTTCCAATAATTACAGCTCACAAAATTGTAGAGACCCGAGTACACATTCACCTCGGACACACGACCGTTGAAAAAACGCTTGGTAACCCTGCCTTCTTTTAAAAAATGAGCCTCCCCAGGGAACACACCGTCACTTTTTGTTTTCAAACCACGGGTCCTCTCAGGTCGAATCGACCATCGGGTCATTGTCTCGATCGTCCATCGGTTCAGTGTGCCCTTTTCCGCTATCTGCTGTTTCGCAGATTAGTCAGTGACAACTGGTCGACTGCAGTATTTTGGGACCATTTGGCCGGTGTGGTTCCCAGGACTTAAAAATGAGGCTTTGCAAAGAGAGCACAGTACCTAGAAAAAACACAGAAGTGACCTTCATCGATGAGGATTCATTGGACTCCCGTAAGATAATCAGTTACAGCACCGGATATGGTCACAACCTAATGTAAAATACAAGACTGTTGAATGGTTTTTCACGTTTTAGCCCTTGTTGGATTCTCACAAACCTCACACCATTTCAGAACCACTCTTGGACACAAAAATCATGAAAACGGGAATTTAACTTACCCAACCTTTCGTTCCGCTTAATATTGTTGGTCTCGCGCAGAACAGAAGACAAAAATCGATAACTTCGATTTTGAAATCAAAGTTTCGCTCAAGTTTTCAGAGGTGGATAAATAATAAATAATTAATTGGACTCCTTAGCTAAATAACTGTGTTAAACGCATGCATTCAGGTCAGACATAACAAACGAAAATATTTAGCTAACTGAAAAACATTTAATTTATCAAAGAGTTTGCCCTTATGTCTTCTTCAGACATATGCTATTTATTGCCGTTTTTTCTGAAAGTGCTGGCCTTCTCAACTTAGATGAAACTCCTTAGTCTCTCGTATTTGCACTTTTCGTCTTTAATGTATGTAAGTCGTAATAGAAATCCATTTTTAGATTAAGTTGATAAATATTGCGAATGGGTATATATGTTGCTGTGAACTACTTATTCACAGCTGAAAAAACCGGTACCGGTAATCGGGAGGTCACGGGTTCAAACTCCGTTGAAGTCCTGAATTATTTTCAGGCTTTTTTACACA
>JAEMWC010000233.1:387500-392500 GCA_016490735.1 Pachyseris speciosa | reverse complement strand
CCTCCGGCAACCTCCCCAAGTCACTAAGCACCTGTAAAAAATGTTTAGTGTCCCTAATGTAGGATGGTATTTCAGGAACCAAATGTTTAATATGAAAATCCACAAATTCCGAGACCCTCTCCGTGCACGTCCCACACCCCGAGATAACCGGCCTCCGCGGGCAACCCTTCTTATGTATTTTAGGTAATAAATAAAACCGACCCGCCCTAGGCTTGCTGTTTATCAAAAGATATTCAAGCGTCTTGTCATCAATGTAACCATCATCAAAAACCTTCTGAATTCTATCATTAACCAGTTCAGAAATCCGTTGAGTAAGATCAACAGGAGTCTCCCTATAAACATTACGGTCCTCTAGTTGTCTAAAAGCCTCAGTAATATATTTATCTTTATCCATTACTACAACCCCAGACCCTTTATCTGCCTCTTTGATAATAATTTCATCATACGATTTAAGATTTCTTAGCGCATCGCGCTCAGTCTCTGACAAATTGCTGTAAATACCTCTCTCATTAATAATGGATGATAATATCTCTTGCTCTACCGCCTGAGCATATGCTTCAATGGCCAACTCCCTTCCCCGTTCTGGGCACCACACAGATTTATTCCTAAAGGCGGGAAAACTCGAAAAATCCCCCCGACATTATCCCCATCATAGAAGTAATCCTTAAGTCTTATACGTCTAATAAAGTTATTAATGTCCTTACGTAAACTATATCTATCAAGGTCTCTTGGAGTTGGGCAAAATTTTAAGCCCTTAGATAATAAAGATACCTCACTATCAGTCAATTCCCGAAGTGAGAGATTCACGACCGTATTCAATCCCAACGTAGTTTCTGCAAGAGTTTGCATCTCTCCACGAGCATCCAAGTAAGTAAATTCTTCATTAACTGCACCTAACTGACCTCCGTCATTGTTATTCGCTTCAATATCCGTGTATGTCTCTTATCTTTCCTCCCCAGGATATAGTTCACCATCGATCCGTTCGCGGCTTAATTGATTCACTACCAAATTTAAACCCGCCGTTGTTTCCGCAATAGTCCGCGCTGTCCCTGGATTCTCCATTTGTCTTGTTTCAAGCGAGGTGTACGATCTTGGTGCATTTTGCGCCTGAGAAAAATTCGGCGGAACCTCGAGACCAACATTCGGTGCAGCATTACCGCTAGCACGCACATCTTCCAATTCGCAGAACAACCTCAACTTACGTTCGTGTTTATCCTTCATAGTCGCATCAACTCTCGTTATAATACTACGAATTTTTTCCATGTAATCAGCATATTCTTTCTCTTGTCAACGGGCCACAAGTGCTTGCCGTCGTTCCTGTAAAGATGTCATCACCACAGAGAGTTCAGCCGCTAATAATCTCTGTAATCGACCAGAGCAATCTTCAAGTATTCCGTCCCAGTCATCCCTAAAAGTTAGGGAAACATGGCCAATATTTGCTGACTTCTTCAATCGAAAGCCCCTGGATACAACACTGCGAGTCTCACACTCCTTCAGGTAGTTTAGATGATTCCTGTACTTTGCGTATTTCTTTTCCAAAGTCAACAACTTGTAGATTAGAGATATACACGGATATTGAGGAGGGGTTAAAGGCTTTGGGGAAGCTTTGACTAGATCCACCCACACTACTGTCCCTCCTAATGTTTTAGTGGATTTGGCTAGGTTGGTGCTCACTAACAACAACCTTACTTTTAATGGTAGACATTTCCTACAGGTCCTGGGGACAGCAATAGGGACAAAAATGGCGCCGTCTTATGCCAATATCTTTATGGGTAAACTAGAATCGGACCTATTTGAACAAGCATCAATAACGCCGCTTTTCTGGCGTAGATTTATAGATGACATCTTTTTTATTTGGACGGAGGGAGAGGAGAGACTCAACGAGTTTATGGGGCTTATGAACTCGTTTCATAATACTATTAAATTCACTTTTAGCTGGTCGTCTGAGCAAGTCAACTTTTTACATGTTAGTGTTTTGTTAAACGAGGGGGTAATTTCCACAGATTTATATCGTAAGCCTACGGACAAACACCAATATTTGCTTCATTCCTCTTGTCACCCTAATTCATGTAAGAAAGGTATCCCTTATGGTCAGGCCCTTAGAATAAGACGTATATGTTCCACGGATGCTTTGTTTGATAAACGGGCTGAGGAATTGTGCAGTTACTTGGTTAAAAGGGGTTATAACAAGAAGCAAATGGAGGGGCAAAATAGATCGAGCGCGTAGGATTCCCAGGGAACAAACCCTTAGGGATAAGCAGCCTGCTTGTAATAAACGTATTCCTTTTGTGGTCACATTTCATCCGGCACTCCCTTGTATTTCTAAAATATTACACAGGCTTCATCCTGTTTTGCAATCTTCTAGGCGTTGCCAGCTGGCCTTAGAACAGGTGCCCATGGTGGCTTTCCGGCGGCCTAAATGCCTTAAGGACATTCTGGTACATTCCGAACTTAAGACACCAGTTACTGTTAAGGGTTGTGGTAGATGTGGGGATAGACGATGCAGGATTTGTGATTTCTTGGATGAGGGCATTTGTTTCAAAAGTAGAGTTACTGGGAGAGATTTTGTGATTAATTTTAAGCTGGATTGTAATTCAGACCACGTAGTGTACCTATTGTCTTGTGCAATGTGTCGAATGCAATATGTGGGATCTACTATTAACAAATTTAGGACTAGATTTAATAACCACAAGTCTAGGATTAATGCGCACAGAGGACTATCCTCTGAAAATAAACTTAAAGACGATGTTATATACAGGCATTTTAATCAGGCAGACCATCATGGTTTGAGTGATGTTAGAATACAGTTAATAGACAAGTGTTCAAGTGAGGAATATCTTAGGGATAGGGACTACATTAATAATTAGAAGAAGAGAAAGAAACTGTCCCTGACTTCAACTTTGCATTAAGGTCTTATCCCCACTCTCCCCTTCCCCCTTCCCTCCAGTTTTATTTGTCAGTTAGTTTCCACTCTCTCTCAAAGAAAGAAACGTGCATTTGAAGTCTTCGCGCGGTCAGTTAGCTCGCAATGGCGTCGTTAGAGTTTGACTTTCCGTTGGCCTCCTAGCGCAGAGTATTCCTTAGGACATCATTAAGTCCAGTGAGGGGGAAAGTCTTGCGAGCTGCAGTGTCTGCCTCGTCTAATATCCTGCTGTGCAGTTATTTGCTAAACGAGTACTTTGTTTAGCCGGGCGGTACTGCTGGAAAAATGCAGGGATATTGAGAGCTCTGCTTTGAGAGGTAACAAGTCTTTAGCCTCAGAAAGTAGGTGTCGGTGATCATTTCAAGGCTCAGGGAGAGAAACTGGTGTAGAATTTGGAGCATGCTAAAGACTTAGTAAAAATGCTGTGGCTAGATGGTCGTCAACAGCTCCTCGCTAACACGGACAGTAAACATCCGGGACCTCAAAGGCATGGCTGGGAATTTGTCTGCAAAAAGCGTAAGTTTTAACATTTTTTTGACTAGTTTCCGCCCTCGCAACTTCGATCTTAAGCTAGTGATTTGAGCTAGTGATTTGATAGTCTGAAAGTGTCATAATGACTGGTTTCCGGTGTCAGAAGTGATCACAAAATCGAGCGATAATTTACACAAATAAAATTCGACAATAATTAGCTGTGATTCTTCATAGCAATCACGAACGCTCGGTTGAAAACGCTGCTAAACTTCGGCTAAATCGATGCCACTAATTCCAAAGCTAACTTTTCCGTCAGGAAGAGCCTATTCTAGAGAGATTTGGCCGACTAACGCACCAAAATTCTCATGTCAGAGGTCACGTCAATTTCATGTCTAATTGCAAGACAAATAACATGTATTCTTCGTCTTCCCTTTGACAGAGACTGTAGGCTCATAACGGGCCTAAATGCAAGCCTCCCTTTTGATAAACCGAGGTATTGATAAAAAAAAGTTCTAAAACCCCTCAAATTTTCATGAGCCTGGTTTTCAAAAAGTCGGCTAGAGAATTTGAGGGGTTATGAAGATATAATCATAAAGCAACCAGATAAAGGTTCTGCGGTCGTTGTAATGGATAGGGACGCATATATAGAAGAAGCCATGCGACAGCTAGATGATTCGGAAGTATATACGTTATTGGACAGAGATCCTACTCGGGACATGATGAAAGAGATCAATACGAAAATAAATGAGTGCTACAGCAAAGGGAATATTGATGAGAAAACGCGAGATTATCTTTTGGCGTCTGAAGATGTGAAGACTGGTAGGTTTTACCTTTTACCGAAGATACATAAACAGGGTTGTCCAGGTAGACCAGTGATTTCTGGATGCAAAACTCCTACAGAGAAGATCTCTGAATTTGTGGACCATAAAGTACGACCACTAGTGCAAGGGATAGAGTCATATATCAAAGACACCAATGATTTTCTAAAGAAGTTAGGAGAGCTGGGGAGGCTGCCGGAGGGGTCCATTTTGTGTACAGTTGATGTGGTTGGCCTGTACCCCCACATTCCACATGATGAAGGTGTGGCAGCTTTGAAGGAAGCATTACTGAAATTCGATGGTTTCAATGAGAGTAATTGGGAAGGATCATTGAATGAGGACGTAGTCACTTTTACAGAGTTCGTGTTGAGAAATAACAACTTTGAATTCAATGGCAAACATTATCTACAAAAGCTAGGAACAGCGATAGGAACAAGAATGGCTCCTTCATATGCAAATATCTTTATGGATAATTTGGAAAGACGTCTACTTCGGGATGCAGAAGTCAAGCCCTATATTTGGTGGAGATACATTGATGATATATTTATCATATGGACGGAGGGTGAAAGGAAGTTGGAGGAATTTATAAAATATTTAAACAATGCCCATAACACGATCAAATTTACTTCAAAGTGTTCTGTGAATGAAATAGAATTTTTAGATGTTAGGGTGATCAACAAGTCAGGTGTATTGGAGACGGGTGTATTCGTTAAACCAACGGACAGTCACCAATATTTACATGACAGTTCCTGTCATCCGGGTGCCTGTAGGAAGAGTATACCGTATGC
>JAEMWC010000233.1:207500-380000 GCA_016490735.1 Pachyseris speciosa | reverse complement strand
TGTAAAAAGTTTCGCTTTCATTCGCTGACACTTTATGTTTTCACGTATCTGAATGCTAACAAATGATCGTGGTGTGATCTGTTCAATCATGCGTAACGCGGTGAGATCTCCTGTGAGATGCGTCTCTGACGATTTTCCGTTGTCAAAAGATTTTAAATCTTGTAAACCCTCTGCAAAATATACCTCATTTATTTTGTCTTCGTTCTGAGCTGCTGTACTTCGAGCAAAATAAAATCGAACTAACTTTGGCTCACAAAATAAGCGTTTCGTTACCATATTTAAATAAGGGGACATTTTGTTTCGTCTGTATGCAAATCTGGCGTCTGTTCACAGAATATCTCCGGCAGTTTTATTGCAGTTTATCCAGCCAGTTCATCGGCGGTAATTACTCGGGATACTGTAAGTATCACGAGTTATAAAATGTGTTAGATTTCAGTCTTTTCCTTTTTTTCTTTTTCCTGTGCAGCAAAATACACAATACAATTACGTCCCGGTGTTTTGATTGGCCAATGCACAATAGCAGGCACGTGGCGGTGTGTTCATTGGTTAAAGCAAACCACACAGTCCAAAGGTCGAAAGGCTAACATCACGCGACGGTTAGTTGTTTTCGTAATGTGATACCTTCCATTTAATACGTGACCGCAAGTGGACACTCAAGGTTAAATAATCCACCTCGACCGCCGGAACAAATTTCCCTGCACATATCTTTGCAAAGTTGTGAAGCTAGATTTAAATACAGTACAGACTGACCCCGTGAAAATGCTTGCCGAGTTTAAGAAAAGGTTGGAAGCCTCGCACGTGCTGTGAGTATCGACTCGAATTAGAGCGTTGTGACAGTTCTATATTAGAAAATCGCAAAGTTGCTTTGATTTAATTTGATCCGGATGTTGTTACAACTCTTTCGCTGTCGTGAAGACTTAAATCCAGAATAGTTTGTCCGCGTGAAAAGGCTTGCCGAATTTAAGACAAGGTTGGAAGCCTCGCACGTGCTGTGAGTTATCGACTCGAACTGACAGTTCTATATTTAGAAAATCGCAAAGTTGTTTGGATCGCTGTGACAGTTCTATATTTAGAGACAAGTTTGTGAATTTTCGGTTTTCACGTGACGTCAGGAAAAAACTAAAATTAAACATTTAGATTTTTACCTTCAACAGGTAAATGACATTTTAAGGATATATCTGCTGGCCTGTTTTCAGCCAAGTCACGCGCGTTGTTTTGAAAATAGAGCAGTTTGAATTTCGAGGTTTTTTACAATGCGTGACCTCTGGATCGTTTCTGAGAAACATGTCACATACACGGAAACGATTCGCCTTGTGTGTTTCGAGTTTTGAATATCCAGTTGTTAATAGAAAGTGTCTATGCGAATGTTTTCAAGCTTAGCAGAGAGAACTGAAATGTTTTGAGGGAGCCAAAGTTAAGTCCAGATGTTGCCACTTAATTTACAAGTAAACAACGACAGCTGACAACGAATATGGATGGCAACTCTCAAAAATGTTTAACGAGCTTTGCTCGTAAGTGATCAAAAAGGCGTTATGCGAACCCAAAAGCAAACCACTAGCCGGATAGTTTTCGAGAATCAGAAAGCGTGCGTCCGGCTTCTGCAGCACAAAAGTATCCGGAGTTAACGCTCATAGAGCGTCTTGTTCAAAAGGAACTGTGATAGGTTATTTGCTTGTTTATTATTACAACGGCATGGACAACAGCCTTTTGAAGACGGTCTTGTTTATTGTCCTGTGTATCCTTTGTTAACCACACGGGTATGTAAATGAGGGAAGCCGTGATCAACAAACAAAAGGTTAAGTGTATAACACGCAGAGTTTCATTAAGAAAACCTTGGGAAAAAAGTGCAAATTATATACGGGTAAGCAACCGAGCTAGATTGTAACAAGTACAAAAATGCTATAAAAAGTAAAAGATGTGAAGCAAGTAAAGAATATTTACCACACTTAAAACCTCTTTTCACTGTGGCGAACTCTCGAGGCATTCAAAATGGCGACTGAAGAAAGTTTGGGCGCTGTCCCGTTGATGATGT
This sequence comes from Pachyseris speciosa, assembly GCA_016490735.1. Classification (NCBI taxonomy): domain Eukaryota; kingdom Metazoa; phylum Cnidaria; class Anthozoa; order Scleractinia; family Pachyseridae; genus Pachyseris; species Pachyseris speciosa. Next base: position 377,968 of record JAEMWC010000233.1, on the reverse strand, counting down.
AACACTGAGGATGCGTATTATGAGCAAAGTCGTTTTGTGCGCCAACTGCATTTCCATGCTCGAGCTAAGCCCCGAGCAATTATGCTTTTGTCCAGGTTCGTTGTGGAGTAATTTTGTGGCTTCAACGGTCTTACAGTTTTTATTTTTCTCCCTAAATTCTGACTTCAATTTAATGGAAAAGATCGCAGACGAGTGGGGGGTCGAAGACAGTCCGCCTGCGATAATCTACGATCGTCTGCGATCAGTTACGATAGCGTCATAAAGTAGCATGCTTTTTGCGGTCATTTGAGCTGTTGTCGGTTTTTCCGATTTGATTTTGCGACCGTTTGCGATCATTATGCTATATAGAATCGCAAAGAAGGCCGGTGGCTGGAGTTTTTCAGCGAGTTGGGTATTTAGCAGCAAAACCTAACTCTACAGAAACAGTCTAGAGGCAACGGCTTCACAGAGGCACAAAAGTTCAACCAAAGTCTCGCTACTCGTTAAAAAAGGATTATCTGCAAAAATTGAATATTTATGCACATGTTCACACTTGCATCTATAAATAAACAGCTTCCTTTTTGGTCGATCATCTCAGTTCTTCAGTTCGACGATGACTGTGTTTTTCATCATCACTCTTTAAAGACGAAATTCAGAAAAGTCACTGTTCGATTTTTCTTTGAATCCTAGTGTTTTCATCGTGCTGTGTGGTTTAAAGGTGTACATATAGCTTTCTCTATTTGAAGGCACTTCCCAGAAGGAGTCATTTTACTCCACTGAAGACTGTCCATGTAAAGTACTTCTAGCGTAATATGACTTCCTCGAAGGAAGGAATTTGAAAGTGTTCCCGTCCTATGATTTTGCTTAAGTAGCTACGGCCTATGCAGAGACACAGGCTTTTCTCTTTCTTTTGAAAAATGTTATGAGGATTTCTCGCCCAGTTAGTCGGTTTGTCTACTTAGGCAATACTCGCGTTAATTATTCCCTTGGTCAATTTTCTCTTTCAGCGGGTAGTGCAAGTCACGCGCTGTGGGCTTAAATTGTCTTAAATAGTAATTTGATACGGGTCAAACTTTCTCAGGCCTGTGAATACTTCCTTTTATACCATACCATAGAAAATACAGCCAATCAGAATGCAGGTAAAAGCCGTTGTATATTCGTCAGTATTCCACCAAACCTTCCCAACCATCAGTGCAATTCAATGGTATCACACCCAACCAACACTCAGGGTCTTAAAATAATTGAGGAGAAAGTGCTGCCTTTGAAATTACATCTGCAAATGGTTAGACTTTCTAGTCTTCTCGGATAAGGACGATAAACCGGACGACCCGTCTCACAACCCTTCATAATTCTCTGATTCTGTGGGACGTAACAAAACTCTGGCAGTGACCACCCCTGGGATATTCCACGTTATAACACTCGAAAGCGTTGCATAACTAGTATCTATTCGTCTAGATACGTCTTCGTTGTGAGCCGATTACAATTAATTGACTCGACCTACCGGCTCGCCAAACTATATTGCGTTCCTTCTAAAAACTTTCGACCGTACTACACATTAATCTACCGCTCTACTAACAGATTTAAATTCATCTTGTAGAATGCAGATTACTGAATACCCAAAATAGGTACAAATATATTGACGGGATATTTAAATTCTTCAACAACGGTTTGACGGATGCTGGAGAATAATGATTCTCTTTTAACTTTCGAAGCGCAGAAAGACATTTTGATGACTCTCGGGAACGTAACTGTGAAATTATATTTGTCCCTGTGACAATAATTATAAACATAAATTATAATTATCATAAAACAATTTCAAAGAATCCCTTCACTCTTTTTCTAACTATCATCAAAATAATGGTCGTAGAAGACCAATGCTTTGAAAACCTGCAACCTTACCAAATCTCGGAATATGGTTGAAATGAAGCATTTTTATTGCAAACTGATAAGTTTTTCAGCTCTTATCACTCTGGAAACTGACCGAAACTCCCAATTTTCGCTTAATATGACTGTTCATTCTCTTTGAAAACCAAAATCGCCCTCGGACAACACCAAAATTCTCGCAACTTTGTCTTGAGGTTTTCAAGACAAATATTCCTATTGAAGTTAAAAGTTTACATTGGCAGCAAACTTTGACTCAGTACCTCTTGCTATCTGTTCCACATTTACCTTCTCACTCCTTTAGCCCGACCCTGATAACGCTGTTTGATTTCAGTTGCTCTCACAGTCTGTAATTTTCACGTTTGTGACCCAAGGGAATTCTGGGATATTCTTGCCTAACAGCAGCATGGACGTCTACCAATTTCCATTTCACATATTTTTTACTGTCGAGCCACCCGGTCCTGCTGACAAAACATTGCACCGATTGCGTAATTAACAAGTCAAAACTCGCTAAAATTGCCATGTCAGGTCCTGGAATCCATTCACAAAACGACTCAAGACAACTTCACTCCGTGGATTGCCATCACTCGCTCGGATACTTTGAGCGGCCCAATTCGTGTAAAATTGCTTCTCACCTTTGTTTTCTTTCAAAGGATTGCCTCCATAACAGGCCAGAGGTTCTTAGCAACCACAAACATACCTCTGGATCCCGCTGAGATAGGGGGCAATTTGCCACCAATCTCAGCAGGATATCCAGCTACTCTGAACATTCCAATGTAATCGAATCGCTTCTGGAACTCGTTTCTGTTTGATATGGGGCGTCAATTTTCACGCTTATCAGTCATAATCCTTAAACGTGAACGTTTATTTATGGCGAGAGTTTAATTAAATTCTATTAAATTCTATCTTTAGACCTGATGCACACGAAAAGTGACTGCGGGAACGGAAAAACGATACCCAATAGTTTGTTTTGGCTTTGATGAATTACTCTTGAGGTAAGCTCACCGGTTCCAGAAAATAGCACTAAATTACAACCAAAGGCTCGAGTTTTCTTTGTTTCTCTTTCGCATGCAATATGGGAAAAATAAGAGGGCTTTTTATACGAAAGAAAATAAGCCGCGGCTTGCTCTGGCCGCGGCTTACATAAGACGCGAAAGGAACCATTTATACGAGTAAAAACACCAAGCTAGCTCAGGATAAGCCGCAGCTTGAGAAAGCCGTGAACGCAGATTTTGTACCATTTATACGGAGTGTTCGCGTCTTATGTAAGCCGTGGCCAGAGTAAGGCGCGGCTTATTTTCTCTCTTATAAACGGCCCTAAAATGTTTTGTTTTTGGAGGGAGATATATCTCTTTTGAACGCTAATTAAAATTCGCTCGTATTCCCAAATCAAACATACTTGCAATACATGGTAATAGTGAACATATTTGCGAGTAATTTACACAAATCATTCTGCAATTATTACCCTTCTTGCACACCGTGAAAGTAAATTAACATCACTGAGCTAAAATAATTCGCTTCAATATGTGATATCGCTGCGTGCTCATGAACAGAACTTTTACTATCCGTACGGTTTCCATAGGAACTGATAAAATTCTCGTTGAGTAATTCCTCAATAATCTCGGCAAACGTTGAAGTGGAAGTTTCAGTATTCGACTTCCGAAACCGACCTTGGCAGGAAACGCGACAACGGCGACTGTATCGAAATCATCATTTCAAAATATAACTTCTCCTTTTTCTAATTCTTTCCCGATTGTAAAAATTTGTTTAGCTTGGAAAATGCTGGCGAACTGTCCAAGGACTAAATTACTCTGAAGGGCATTAAAGTAAGGAAAACGTTCTCGAAAAATACAGTCATCGGAACGCGTTCTGCAAAGAAATGTACCAAATGTAAAACGTCTTGGTCATTAAACCTGCTTACAACATTTGCCTAGATTTTTATCTGCACTTTAAAAAATGTTCATGTTATATATCTCAGAAGCACTCAGGCATACAGTGATGCCAGAACCTCAACCTGGATGAACCAGAAAAGATATAGAACATTTTCCTAGAGTTTTATCTGCACTTCAAAAAACTGTTCATGTTATATATCTCAGAAGCGCTCAGGCATACAGTGATGCCAGGACTTCAACCTGGATGAACCAGAAAAGATATAGAACATTTGCCTAGATTTTTGTCTGCACTTCAAACAACTGTTCATGTTATATATCCCAGAAGCGCTCAGGCATACAGTGATGCCAGGACCTCAACCTGGATGAACCAGAAAAGATATAGAACATTTGCCTAGATTTTTATCTGCGCTTCAAAAAATGTTCATGTTATATATCCCAGAAGCGCTCAGGCATACAGTGATGCCAGGACTTCAACCTGGATGAACCAGAAAAGATATTGAACATTTTCCTAGATTTTTATCTGCACTTCATAAAACTGTTCATGTTATATATTCCAGAAGCACTCAGGCATACAGTGATGCCAGGACCTCAACCTGAATGAACCAGAAAAGATATTGAACATTTGCCTAGATTTTAATCTGCAAGTTACATATGCTAAATCACTTGAATATTTTACTATTGCTATTTTCCACGCACAAACAAACACAGAGTCCTAAACTCCTTGGTAGTTTGAAAAGGCTTTCAGAAGTTGTTTCTGGACGATAATATATTCTCCAACGATAATTTTCAATTTTCAAACTGCCACTATTTTAATCACCACAATAAGTGGAAGAAATAGTCGCCAGATAAACTATTTTGTGCTTTGACAGAGAGCAGCTATGTAAAAGATATAACTACCCATATCCAGTTATAAAGACAAAATAAGGAGCCGCCCACTTCCGCGCCCCCTCACCAGCCAGATCTTCATTATCGTGGATCGATGACGAGTGCGCGCGTATTTCGCGGCTTCATATTTAATTTGCCGCCAGATTATAATTAATTTGCCGCCGGAATATACATGAGCTTTGCTACATATACATAAATACGCTTGAACAGAAAGATTACCGCTCAACAATGGTCCGAAACCGAAAGAATTCCAACTCAATCAAATCTTACAGAAAATTTACATTAGAATATAATCCCGGGGAAAATGTCATGGGCGATTCCTACCAAACGTACCAATGTAACAAAATCGAAAGTTACGTCGATCTTACCTCTTATGTTCGTATTTCCGCTTTTAAAATTGTCTGAAGGCGATTTACTTCGGCTTAAAATATAGTTACAACTTACCAAAGTCCATTGTACGTCAATGAAATCACCCGATAAAACAGAATTTCAGCCTGAGAAGGCGTCACTCTGTAATTTCTGTCCATCACATACCGAGATATGCCCCTCGAAATCGAATCGCTAAAGCATAACATTTGACAAAACTAGCGTTTTATCGTACAAGTAAAACCATAAAATTGCATAAGAACAAGGCGTAAGCGTGCCGCGTGCCGGTAAATTAAATTCTGCCGCTGAAGTGCAAAAACAATACTTCTTTCAAGGTATGCTAAGATGCTCCTGCAGTGAAACCACAAATGGAGTACGTTAACGGCTCTATTGCAGACCTATGATGTCACTCCTTAGCAACCAGACTTGGGAGATTTTTTAACTTTCGGTTATCTCTGCCTCGTTATGACTCAACTACCCAGCCTTATGATGCCAGGCAGGGGGGCTTCTGAGGTGCAAAATGGCTCGACAACAAAGGTAGAGCCTTCAGTGTTGTGAACCAGCGAAATCGTCGTGGTAACCCCTTATATGGAGTAGCTAGGTCGATTTGACCTCCTACCCTCCGAAAATTGCAAAAAGGCAACCAAATCGACCGGTAGAGAAAGAGTTAAGGCAAAATGACGGACGTCACGATTCAGGGAACAAAAATGGCATCCCTTGACTGAAATATATGGTTTGGATGGTGTTTCATTGATAACATCAGTTGCTTAGTCCTCTGGGTCAGTTCCTTAGCTTAGGGCTTGGTTGGGGTTGGGGATGATTTTTGGGCCTCCACAAGTCACGTGACATACATTCTCACCACTCTGCAACACACTCGGGCCCCTGGCCACAGGGTGTTGTCCTTGTTGAGCCCAAGATATTTTGCACTAACATAATAATTTCGTAAGCTTACCACGCCCTCACTTTCAGTTTCCACGTTTGAAACCACATGAAGCTCGCCAAGGCCTTTACCAACCACTCCCTATCTAAATCCTTATTCATTACTTAGTTCTGCACTTAAGTTTCTGGTGTTACTACTAGCACGGATTCTTACTAGTTTAGATAGTTTCCAACATCGAAATGCCAAAATAGTGGCAAAGGGTAATTTTTATTAAGGCTATTTTTTTAAAGCTTTACGGTTTTGGCAATTTTATACCTAGGGGTATGTCACACCAGGTAAAGATAACATTTGCCATAAAATATCTGTTATCTCAAAGCTAAGGTAATGACGTTATCAGTCACGTGAATATCCCTGAAATAGAGTTATAGGCTACTGTCAGAAGATTTCTTGATAAATTTAAAGCCAAATAGGATATTTGAGGTTACATTTTTGTGGGACCACTTGACGTCTGGCATTTGAAATCTAAGGGGGCAATGCAGATGAGCGAGAAATTTGGAGGACTGGGTCGAGTGCTTTGTAGACTCAACGTTACTTTACATGAAATAGAAAATTTGAGAGATAGTAAGGTTCCACATGAGAATTTTGGAAATGACCAGAAGCAGGGTATGACCTAACCAGTCACGCGGTCATAAGGTTTGAAATATTTCAGTTTGACTTTAAAGTACATTAGTTTCATTAAACCGCAAGGTTCGGCTGTATTATTCTGGAAATCTTCACATTGTACCGTGTATGAGTAATTATACTTCCGTTTTCTCAACGAAAGAAAAATGCGCCGCAAGTTTAGAGATTGCGGAAATTGAACGATTTCGTGAGTTTAAATCGAAACATTGACTTCTGTCTTACAATCTTGGACTATTCTTTTGTGAGAGAACTGTTCGTTTGAAACTAAAGGTTCTCATAAATAAAGGAGGATATTTCACAGCAAAATCCCGCTGTTTGGCCGCCAAATTTCTTATATACTTTTCCGGGGGGATTACATTTTGTCGTAAGGACCATACCGATTTTTTTTTAATAGCCGGAACTAAATGTAATTTCATAAATTTGTAAAAACGAATTTTTATGGGAATGACTCTTAAAGGTTTCTAAGTTTTGGTCAAGCAAAGAAGATACGAAATGGATATTTTGGGCAGATCATCTGGAGAAAATGCTACATAGGTGCACCTTACCTCCCGACATAACTTGTGCATTGGGTCCCCCCCCCCCCCCCCCCGATTCATCCAAGCGTTTGGCCCACTACGCTACGGTACATCGTCAAAGAACTCTTCGATGCGATTTTGGACAATTTCAACCTTAAATTTACTATTACCTTAGATTTTACGAATGACTCACAGATGGAGAGCTCTATTTAGCTGTGATTAAAGAGACTTTACCATTAATTTACCATAGTTTTGAGTTGACGTGAGTCGTCATGACGGTTCAGGACTCTGCAGTCGGTTTCGAAAAAAGTCTGTCGAAGTGCTGATCCCAGAAGAATAAAAGAATCGTGAGAGCGACTACTATCATCATCATTAATAGTTTCCCATCAACTTATGCTTAAAATTGTCGATGTTGTGATTCGTCAAGCTTGAATCCCAAATCAGACAATCATTGATTGAGCTTTGCATTAACATGAAAACAAAAGGAATACTGCAACAAAGAAAATCAACATTGTTCAGATGTGAACCGCATTAATTTTAATAAGTCAGAAAGGGTTTTAAGTTTTTAAATCAACTTTAAGAATACTCCATGTTTTTAAACTCGACTTAGAGAATGCTTTTATCTAGAAGTATTGAAGTGTTTTTTACTAAAAGTCTTGGAATAGACTGATATAAAACTGTGCGAGCTTGTGTGTCTTATACATGTCCTTTTGTGCACTCTTAAAAACCTCTCGAAAAGGGGAAAATGTAAGTCAATTTACTGACTTAGAAGTCATTCATCTTCACAAACTCTGTGGAAAAAGAAAGGAGAATTGAGATTAAAACATGATCATTTTTGCAATTAGGTTAGGTTAGTAATGACAGTGTATCTAAAGAGCTTTCTTTATTGATAGGTGATGACAAGTTCCCAGCTGCTACAGTGGTCAGGTTGCCTAAGCTCTGTGCACGCTAAATTTGGAAGATGGTGTCTCAAAATAGCTGTAACAGCAAGAAAACATTTTTAAAGTAAGTGACTGTACAGCATTTACAGCATTTCAAGAGTTACTTAATAGCACACCTTATTTTTTTTTTTCGGGTGAATAAATTTTGAGTTTCACAAGTCGTTAACCCTTGATATGAAAATGTTTCTACTTCCTTTGGCCAGTGTTTCCATACACCTCTTACGGTGCTAGTCAGGAGAGTTTGCTTAAACATCAGCAGTGGATAAACTATTTTCTTTACTCTTGTGACTTAGAAGTAGTGGCAATATAAGGAGAGGTCAGCTACAGCTGTAGGCGAGTATTTCAATGGTAAAAAAAAAAAAGGTTTAATGTGGGCGTTCATCTTCCTAATGTATTTGCGCGTACAGTGGGCATGTTCTAAGCTCTTTATTCCTATGTTCACTGCACTCTGCTTCCCTCAACAGAACACAGAAACTCCCCACAGCATTGATTATTTAATACAAAAATCCACCTTCATAATTCACTTGACCATCGCCATCAATATCTGCTTCTCTGATCATCTCATTTACTTCCTCGTCTGTAAGGTTCAGAAGGCGTAGCTCAGCAGCACTGATGAAGCCATTGCCATCCTTGTCAAAAACTTGGAAAGCCTCCCTGATTTCCTCTTCAGATTGAGTTTCTTTCATTTTTCCTACCATCATGATAAGGAACTCTGACAAATTAGTTACCAAACTGCTCTATGCACTCGAATTATGAGGTGTGGACAACAGTAATGCTCTTCTGGGGGTTTCTAATATTCCAAGATATCTATGGAGGACTGCATAAGTTTTTTAGGCCTTAAAGTGTACCTGTTAAAATCAAAATTTCCTTTGGAAGACCAGCTTCGATTTCCTTAGCACTGCAACACGTTTTCGACGTATGAATAGTTTTTATTTTATCACTTTTTTCCAAGCAACAGGTGTTAGCATAGCGACGGTAACTCATGACCGCTCATTTTCTAAAAAGGTTATTTATCTCGAAATTCAGTCAGTCGCCTCAGAACGAAACTTTTAGAGTGTAACCTACTTAACTCTCTCAGCTTATAGGCCAAATTAAAGAACAAAATGGCAACCTTCCAGGCATCCATAGACCTCCACCCTCATTGATATGTGACCATACCAGGCTGATGGTTGGAAACGGATGAACTCTGCCACAATTGGTGGGTTGAGAACATTTTCAACCACAGTGTCCCTGTCTGAGTTTCCAGTGAACTCCTAAGTAAAAAGAAAAAAAACAAGAGAAACTCTTAAAATTTTCCACCAACGTCGTCTCCTCAGTACAGGTACACGTGGTGTTCTTATTGGATATCAATATTTCCTCGCCAGACTTGATATATGATTATTCATGGCAATTAAGAGCCTGAAAATACTATTAATACAAATACCTTTTCCCCTGAGCTCGCCACGAATAGCAACTAAGCTACCTGGCGGGCCCGAGCACTATGTAGCATTTAGTTACCAAATCAATAAAGCTGTTGTTGTTGTTGTTGTTGTTGTTGTTGTTGAGTAACAGAAACAATAATGGTGATGACAACCATAATCATGACGATATATATAATGATGATTGTGACGATAACGATAGTAAATAACAACGAAATCAATTATATGACTATTTATTTCTTCGCTACCGTAACTCGATCTTAACATAGCAACAAAATTATCAACGCTCTTGCTGATGGCTCAAAAACTAAACGAAAAACTGTATCACATAAGCTCCTGTTATAATTATTAGGCCATCATAGCTATGTATGTTGTCCAGCAACGTCAAGTCTATATAAAATGCGTTAGTTATCTCCCCTGTTTGTGTTTTACTATGATCCTAACGAAAAGCGCAGTTTGGGGGAAATAAGGTTTAGTTTGCCACAGCTATACATGTTAATAGTTGGTTTAAAATTTAAGCGTCGTTGTGTGTGTGTGTGTGTGTGTGTGTGTGTGTGTGTGTGTGTGTGTGTGTGTTTTTTTTTTTTTTTTTTTTTTTTTCGTTTTAGCTGGTTCTCTTGTCCCGGCTAGTCAGATTTCAATTCGGCGCAATCTGGATTTTGCAAACCTTCGAATAACAAGTATGCGAGCCCTACATTCAATTAATTGTTCTCACGAGTCTGCAAATACTAAATTCAATATATTTGGCTCGGTATCAATTATTGTCCTATGAAGTCAATTGATGTAGAAGCGTAAGGCTACCTCCTGCGAAAGGTAGATCTCACTTTCCAGGAGGAATTGCATGGTTTAAAGCAACATATAGGAAATATTTCTTTAGACCTTCACTGCTCCTTGCTCCTTGTAGTACTGGAAAGTCACACCATCGTTACTGTAAAGCAGCTTGTACTTGGTCACCCACTGGGTGTGAAATCCGTAACGCCAACTGGAGCTGTAATTTCTTCCTTGTGTTGCTACACGTTTTATTATAGCACTACCAAGGTAAATCTGCAACCATTGATGGAGATTATTGTGAGCGGCTGCCCAAGCTCCTGATTTGTATCTGGTTTCCTGATAGTTCAGTCTTCCCTGGCTGGGGGCATGGTTGCTGTCCCATTGTGAAGAAGCACTGATTTGTGAGTCTGCTATTAGACCACTCTCCATACCGAGAGCTAAATCACATGCTAGAAAGGAAAAGAAACATGCATGATTTTAGCTCAGATTTACAGGTAAGAATGTTTTGCATAAAAGTCATTGATGTTGGTCACCAAAAATAACCTTACTCTGAAAGCAGGCGAATGAACAGACAAAGGATAAAGAACGCGAGGAGAGAAGTAATAATGTTCGTGTGGCTGTTAGTTTTTATGGTTCTTAAAGAGAGGCAAGAGTTCTCTCTAGGAATTATGTTAGAACGTTTTTTTTTTTTCGTATCAGCCAAGTGGAATGCATAGTTTTCAGTATGAAGAGGCAAAGAACAGCGGAACCACGACTCCTTGAGTTACACTTAAACGACTCACAAGACAAGATTAAAAAAAAATTGAAAGAATGACCGGATAGTTCCGTTGCTATAGTAGATATGACGGTACCATCGCGCCAGCAAAAGAACAGAACATGGCCTGAAATGCAGCGAGATCGTTACAGTGGGCTGAATGTGAGCGTTCATAACGTTTTTCATATTCAAGGGAAAAGGCACAACATTTCTTGACTTTTCTTTTTTTTTCTAGTACGAATTTGGTACTGTCCTTGCGAGCTTTTTTTGATGCCTGTTTGTTTTTGTTTTGTTTTGTTTTGTTTTGTTGTTGTTGTTGTTGTTGTTGTTGCTGTTGTTGTTGTTGGTTTCCGTGTGACGAAGATATTTGACCTCCGTGTTTTTTAAATATATATATATCTGCTTTTAACCCTTTTTTAAGAAAAGGTTTGGTTTACTGCTACAATATTTGCAATTTTATACTAAAATAATGCTTTGTTATTGATCTATAATTTTATTTTGTAGATTTGGGCGTTTTCGGTTGCGAGAGAAATAGAGAAGTAGAAAATGGCGTATCCAAGGTGGTCTTACTGTGATTTCCTGTATTCAGTTAATGTGGTTGGCATCATCAAACCCCTTGGTTAACCTCAAAGAGGACAGTGCAGTTTTATTTTCAGCAGAATGTCTTTTCCTAACAAGGAGGGCGCTGGCACATCCCCCCTTCCCCCACCCCAATGACTTCTAACACTTACCAGTTCTTGCGTCGTCTGCCATTCCAACAAGAAGAATGGAAAGCAAAGGCAGCATTTTCAACAAAATCATTTTTTTTTCTGTAGAATAAAGATGAAGAGGAACGTCAATTCTTGCAACATTGATTTAACTTTTTTGTTCGTTCACAAGTTTATTTCGTACGCCAGTCAAAGGTAATTCACTTTTAACACAGTTCACACTAGGAGAATCAACAGTATCGATGTGACCTTAATTTTCTTTTGCACATGTTCGTTTTTTTTTTTTTTTTTTTTTTTTTTGAGCTTTGGTGCGACTTAATTTGTTTGGTAGTTTGTTAGCTGGACAAATAGTTAACTTGATTCCTTTCTTTCTTTCAATGGTGGGAAATTGAAACCTAATGAAAGTTGCTTTGGCTACTGTTTTGTCTTGTTTGTCGCGAAGAGACGAATTGTGGACAATGTAATAGCCACTTAAAGAAACCTGGTCTGGTTAATCTCACAGCTACCTTGCAATCGATTCAGAGGAGTGAGAAAGTCCAAGTACTTTCACAAGGTATAGCGAACAGCCTGATGAGAAGGAGGTTCGACAAGGCTATCAGTCATCTTTGGAATATAAGAGACCTTGGAACACAGAAACCTTCAGAACCTACCAAAATTGATTTATTTTTAACCAATTCTTAACTTTTCGTTATGATTATCACTATTTTCATGATAATTACCAAGAAAGTTAAATGCCTTTAAAATATCCTATTGTCATCAAGATTTTTACCCTCGTTTAGTGAGTGCGAAATTATATTATAGCCCGACGAATACGACAAAATATTTTGGTCAAACATCGTTCTCCTGACATGATTCCCTGCGGTGCTGCTCAGGCATTTTGTCAATGAGCATAATTTATTATTAAAGCTAGAGAAGTGACTATGCAAACAGTAAAAAGCGATTTTTTTTGCCTATTTCATTGTCCTGAGAGCATTATATCCCAACAATAAAACTAAAGAGACCAGTGCTTATTTCTTTTCTTTTGGAGGGATGTATTAAAGATCTTCAGACAATTGTTTTTTTAAAGTTTTGGCAACTGACAACTTTGTATCAGATTTTTATGGGAATTCATTGCAGGCGAACTTGAAAATATAACAGTGAACACGCAAATCGGTAAACAAATGGGCCATTTCGTAATTTCTTTCTGATGAAAGTGTCCGTGGAAATTGACTAAGAGAACTACATAGTTACCAGGAAAGTGCAGAGGAAGAGCGGTAGAAAACGTTTGTCTCTAAAATCGCATTTTCAGTTGCAACAGGAAATAGTGTAACGGAATTTATTTAATTGAAAATATAGCATTTAGGTTCCGCAAGTTCAGTGCGCCCTTTTCCGCTGTTTGCTGTTTCGCAGCTTAGTCGTAACAACTGGTCGACTGCAGTATGTTGCGACTATTTGGAAGTGACCTTCATAGACGAGGATCGACGTGGACTGTCGGAAGATAATCAGTCACAGCACCGGGTATGGTGGTGGTCACAGCCTTATTTAAAATACAAGACTGTTGGATGATCTTAATCTTCTTAGCCCTTGTTGGATTCTCAAAAATTACGAAGCTTAATTACTTCTGGACATCATTTCAGAATCACTCTTGGACAGAAAAATCACGAAAAAGGGAATTTAACTTACCCAACCTTTCGTTCCGCTTGAATTGTTGGTAGCGCGCACAGAACAGAAGACAAATGAGCTACAAAAATCGATTACTTCGATTCTGAAATCAAAGTTTTGCCAAAGTTTACATAAGAGGAAAAATAATAAATTATTAATTGGAATGTTTAGCTAAATAACGAAGCCATAACGAAATCATGTCAGCAATCGAAAATCTTTAGCTGAGAAACATTTAATTTAGCAAAGAGTTTGCCCTAGTAAATTATTAATTGGACTGTTTAGCTAAATAACGAAATCATGTCAGACATAGGAATCGAAAATCTTTAGCCAACTGAAAAACATTTAATTTAGCAAAGAGTTTGCCCTAATTTCTTCTTCAGATATATTCTATCTGTTCGTGTTTTTCTGAAAGTGTTGGCCTTCTCAACTTAGATGAAACGCCTTAGTCTCTCGTATTTGCACTTTTCGTCTTTAATGTATGTAAGTCGTAATAGAAACCATTTTTAGTTCAAGGTAATATTGCAAATGGATATATTGTTGTGAAATACTTAATAACAGCTTCCTTATAGATTTGTTTAAGTGCTTTTCTCTCCATCTTCATACAACGATGCTCGAAGACGCGAAATTCGATGTCTTTAAATCAGTCTCTTTCAAGTTAACATAGGTGGTAAATAATAAATTATTAATTGAACTACTTTACAAAATAACAGTGACTCATCCCACCTTTCCTCCTTTTATAGCTGTTTTTCAGCTTCTCTGCTGTTATTGCGGACACGACAGAAAACCTGCTAAAAACGCCAGCCACTGTTTTCGCTCGCAGCTCATTAGACTTTGCGCCATTCAAAGGCCGCGTTTGATTGGCTCAATTTCAGTTCCTTTGCTTATTAACTAATTAGAATCGTGTGTTGTTTACCTCTTTTTTGCACTGAATTACCTTTTTCTGTACTGAATTACCTTTTTTCTGCATCGTGTTACCTAAAAACTGCATTTCTCTTAGCCAATCAGAATCGAGGAATTTTTTCATGAATATTATCAACTGGGAAAAACTGGGTCGGCTCATAAGAGACACTATATTAAGGAGTTTTAACTGAGTAAGTTTGAGAATAATTCCAACAAATATAGAGAAATATAAAATATCCTCTGAATGTAAAATTTCTCATTTTCTACAACTATAAATCACCTGGCAACGGTGATCATCCAATTGAGTTTAATAAAAGCTGTTGGAACCTCACAAGTACACAATTTATGGATTGTGAAAGTGAATGTTTAAAAAAAAGGAGCAGTGTCAAATACCCATAGCCATCATGCTGTTATCACTAGCGTTAAGCAGACAGATAGATATCGCACATTAACCCTTGAACCCCTAAGGCGTCTCCCTTTGACGAGTAAAATCGTCTGGCGTTAGAGAGAGTAAAATCTATAAAGTCACTCTTAGGGAGGAAAGGGTTAATGGAGATAGTCATTTATACCTTTAACTCCTAAGGTGTCTTCCTTTTACAAGTAAAATCGTCTGGCGTTAGAGGAAAAGGTTAATAGGAAGAAAATTCGTGGCCCACTGCACTTGTAAATATCACATCACATATTACGAAGAAGTTATGTGAATACGATTGTGCTAATGAAAACAGCTGTTTAAACGCTTAAATATGTATAACGAAATATCTATAAAGATAAGTATGTCCAATTCTGCTGTTTGAAAAAACGGAAAAGAAACGTCCGTGAAATAAACAATTCAGTGTTTAGACAGGGCCATAACTGGTCATAATAAAAATAACTGATGTCTCGTTGAGAAAAATGTGGGTGAACTCTTTGCTAAATGCCTTTCAGTTTGTTGATTAGGTGCGCTGAGTCACTGTGATTTAGGTAAGCAGTCAATTAATAATTTATAAGTTACTCACTTATGTAAACTTGAAAGAAACTTTGATTTGAATTTAACTACGTCGAATTTTGCAGCTTAGAATTCGCCTTGTATGAACATGGCGAAAAACGTTCTTAAAACGTTCTGAATTTAGGCAAAAGAAACGATGTAAACAAAGTTATGAGGAAGCTGTTAATATGTCGTTCAGTAACAACATGTGTATTAATTCTCACGATATTAAGTGGAAAACAGGATTTGAATTATGACATCTATAAATTAAAAACCAAAAAGTGCTGATGAAGAAATTAGGCTAAAATCTTTGCTAATTCAAATGCTTTCAGTTGGCTAAAAACGTCCCATTGTTATATATGACATGATTGCGTGCGCTCGACACAGTTATTTAGTTTAGCAGTCCAACTGATAATATATTAGTTATCCACTTATGTAAACTTAAGAGAAACTGATTTCAAAATTAAAGTTATCGAATTTGTCTCTCATTTGTCTTCTATTGTGAGCGCACGACGCTGAACTAGCGGTTGGTTAAGTTAAATTTCTCTTCGGATTTTTCTGATTTCTAATGATTGTTCTGATTAGAAATGGTGTTCAGAAAATAACTAAGCTTCGTAATTTGCGAGAATCCAACAAAAGCTAAAAATAGAAACACCATTCAACAGTCCTGTGTAGTTAAATACGCTGTGACCGTTCCCACCGTGACTGATTATATTAGTCCATATCGATCCTCTGTGATGAAGGTCACTTCTGTTCTTCCGAGCACGGTTTTCTCTTTGAAAGCTTGCTTTGTTTTTTTACTTCCTGGAGCTACACCTGCAAAATGTTCGTAAAATAGCTAGTCCGGTCGACCAGTTCTCTCTAATCCGCTAAACAAAAGACCGCGGATCTTGCGAAACCTGAATGTTGCGACTTAAACGCCTCGAAAAATGTTTGAGGGACCAACTTTTACGACTGCTCTTCTTCTGTATTTTCCCGGTATGTAGTTCTCTTAGTCAATGTCCACTGACACTTTGGTCAGAACAAAATTACGAAATTACCCATTTGTCTACCAATCATGTCCCACCATTTTGGTATAAGCTAAGAGCAAGAGATACAAATTTCTCCTTTTAACAACTTTTCAACAGTTGCAGTACGTGGCCATTTCAATTGATTTTTCTTTGTTCGCGACTTTTCTTTGTTCGCTCTGAGTCTGCAGGGAATCCTAGTAAAAATCTGATCACAATTGCACCAGTTGTGAAAGCAAAAGAATGAAAGAAAAGATTTTTCTGAGGACCTTGGACGCATAAATTTAAATGAAATTGGGTACTTGCCCCTTTAACTTTATCGTTGGAATATAGTTCTTTTAGAAGTATGAAATAGGAGGGAAAAAAAACGTTTCTAACGAAAGTTTTGCATAGTCATTTCTATAGTTATGATGAATTATACTCATCGGCAAAATGGCTGAGCGACTCCACGGTCACTCAGGTGAACGATGTTTGATCGAGTTATTTTACAGTATTCGTCACGTTATAATGCCTCGCTCTCTACCCCATCGTAAAAATCTGTATGGCAGTGGTCGTTCACGATTTAATGGGAAAAACTTGTTGGTCGACGGCTACAGTAAATGGAACGCATCCAAAACCAAAATGAAAATTTACATGAGACGCGCGTGTTCCATTTCCAAAAGCATTCCAAAGGCTTGTAACTGATAGAAATGAGCAAATAGAACGCACCTTTCCGTTTGGAAATTATGAAGTACACATGAATCGAAAATTATTTGCCATTTTTTTAACGTGTTTGCATAGCTTATATTCCCTATATTTCATTTTCAGTCGTTTCCCTCCTTTTCGTGAAGAGGATTTGCTATTTGTAGAGGTCCCATAATTAATACTGTGGACTGAAATATGAGACATTTCTCGCGCGGCCCAAAGGTCTCTGTGACGTCATCAGGCGTAAGGGCGAAGAAGGTGAAAAAGTGTTAACCTGGATAGTTTTTCGAATCTTTCGGCCTGATAGTGAATCTTGATCTTTCTGCGACATTTTTGTTCCACGGAACTCATAAAAAAAAAAGTGACGCACTCGATCGACTGAGTATACACGAATGACGTCAAGACTATTCACCAGACCCCAGGTTCTTGTTTACAAATCTAGTGAGAAAAGCCCTACTTAAGTCGCATTTTAAAATAAGTTCCTGTTAGATTAGAAATAAAACACAAACAGCGGAGATAAACATGATAAACCAATGCATTTTATGTAGACATGACGTTTCGTATGCTAGGCAACATACATTTTCAAAAGCGACCGTTACAATTTTTGGAAACTGTTCATATACTTTTAATACAGGGGTCTCGAACTGAGATTAAGAAAAACTATCTTAACAGTAAATATGTAAAATGATACATCTTATTAATAAAGCAACAACTTCTCACTACTGATGTTTACATTAAAAGCTGGCTTAAGTTCTTGGACAAATAAGGTTTCCTTAATTTTGCAATGAAAATCGGTTTTGCCCGACGCTAAGATGTCAAAATGATCCCACTTGATGTTTCGTTCAGTGGTTTTAACATGGTCAGCAATAGCTGATGTGGGGTCATTTTTAGTGAGGGCCTTGAAATGTTTCCTGTCATGAAGTATTCTTTTTGTCTTACCAATGTAAAAAATAATTATTTCTCCTCAAAATATTTCTTAAAACACCCATTTTCAAACTGGCGAAAAAACGAAAATGAAAAAAAGAAAAACTGGCTTTGAAATTTCGGTTAAGGGCTTTAGGCTTTCTTGATGATAATTATGAAGATGATGATTATGACAAAGGAATGTCAAGTCAGGGTAAAATAAGTCACTTTTAGTAGGTTCTGCAGGTTCCACTTTTCCAAGGCCTCCTATTTCACTGCCGATGATTGATAGCCTGGTCGACACTGCTTGTAACAGCTTTCGCTAGTACCTCATGGAAATACTCATGGGCTGCTCTAAATCGATCGAAAAAAAATTGTGGGAATAACCAAACGTGTTTCCTTTGAGTGGCTATTGCATTATCCACAGTTCGTCTCTTCACGACAAAGAAGACAGTAAAACAAAACAGTAGTGAGAGCTCCTTTCATTAGGTTTCAATTTCTTAACAAAGGAGGTAGAGAAAGAAATGAATAACCTAACTGCCTAGCTAACAAAGTTGATTTTATTCTCATCAACTGTGTTAGAAATGAGTAAAAGACAGGAGCCGTACGAAATACACTTCTAAACAAACAAAAAAAGTTAAATCCTCCTCTTTATTCTACAGCAAATATGATTTTGTTGAAACTGTTGCCTTTGCTATCCATTCTTCTTGCAATGTTAGAGTACTAATCAAGCACTGGTAAGTGTCAGAAATCAGTACCTCTGAAAACGATGTGGAAATATAGTGGATTCTTGTGTTCAAAATGCCATGCCGGGATTAATGAAAGTTTTGCTTAACGTAGAAAGACGATTACTGAGTTAAGCGGCCTTCACACGACAAAAAAATGTTGGCCAACTCGCATTGGCAAACTCAAGTTGGTGCGTGTGAACGACGCAACAACAACATGTTGGCAAACTGTTGGCGACGTATAGAACTTGCCTCTATTCTCGCCAACTTTTTTACGTGTTAGCAAACTCACATTTGACGTGTTAACGTGTGTTGTTCGATGCGAGTTGGCCAACATTCGTTTGTCGTGTGAAGGCCGCTTTACAGCCTTGACAATTAGGCTGCAGTGAGATAGCCCAGCTGTTCTTTTGTTCTTTATACGAACAACGATGCACCCTACTTGGCTCAAATGAAAAAAATTCTAACATAATGAGATTCCTAGTGAGGATTCACATCTCTCTTAGTACCGTAAAAAGCTAACAGCCACGTGGGCATTGATACGCCTCCCCTCGCTTTTTTCATCCTTTCTCTGTTCCTTCGTTTGCTTCCAGAGTAAGATTTTATTTCTTACGAACATCAGTGACTTTCACACAAAACTGCTCTTCTGTAAACATGAACTAAAATCACACATTTTTGTTTTCCTTTCTAGCATGTGATTTTGCTCTCGGCTTGGAAAACGGTCAAATCCCGGACTCACAAATCGGAGCTTCCTCGCGATGGGACAGCCACCATGCCCCCAGCCAAGGAAGACTGAATTATCACGGAACCCTTATAAAGTCAGGAGCTTGGGCAGCCGTTCATAACAATGTAAATCAATCGTTCCAGATCTATCTGGGTCTTGCCATAATAACACGTGTAGCAACGCAAGGAAGAAATTACGACCCCAGCTGGCCTTCCGTAATTCTCGAACAGTGGGTGACCAAGTACAAGCTGCTGCACAGTACCGATAGTGTGACTTTCCTTTTTTTTTTTTTTATAATTTTTTTTATAAGTTTTTTGACTATGCAGCTCCTCCTGGAAAGTAAAACGGAACTTTAGGAATGCAAATCAGCTCTGAACTAGTCCCCCTACATGATACGCACACGTTGTATTCGTAAGAGTTAGCCGTATCCATCTACATCAGTTGATTTCATAGGAAAATAATTGATACCGAGTCAAATGTATTGAATTTCGTCATTGCAGACTCGTGAGAACGAGTAATTGAACGTAAGGCTCGCGCAACCTGTTAACGCGGTTGAAACAATCTGGATTGCGAATTCAAATATGGATTGGGAGAAGAGCTTAAAAGAAGTTTTAAACCTTCGCTACTGCATATAAATAGTCACATAGACGCCTTTAAGCAATCATCAAGTACAGCTGTGGCAAACTACCCCTTATTTCCCTAAAACTACAAATGGCTTGTAAAACGGCTTTCGTTTCGAAATAAAATACGAACAGCGGAGATAAACACGGTAAAGCAACGAATTTTATGTATACTTGACGTTTCGAATGCTAAGCAACATACATAGCTATGATGGCCTAATAACATGAGTTTATATGGTACAGTTTTTCGTTTAGTTTTTGAGCCAGTAGTAAGGGCATTGATAATTTTGTTGCAATGCAAACATCGGGTTCCGCTAGCGAAGAAATATCATAGTGAGTCGTTGGGACTTTGTTTTAATGTTTCTAAAAGGACGGTTATACATGTCAAAGTCGGTGAAGGCACTTGGACCCCTACCACCTACCGTTTAGCTCAGTTGGTAGAACACAGTACTGCCGTGCCTGAGGTGGCGGGTTAAATCTCCGGCCGGACCAACAATCAGGGTCTTAAGATAATTGACGAGAAATAGCTGCCTTTGTAATGATATCTCCACATGGTTAGACTTTCTAGTCTTCCTGGATACCAGAGTGTAGGTAAATGTCGAGGGTCGCGGGTAAAAGTGGGGATGAGGGTGAGGGTCGAGGGTGGGGTGAGAGGGTAGAAAGTGGAAAAAAAATGGAAACATTTTTTGAGGCACTAAAAGAAACTAATAGAAAAAGAAGAGGGAAGATTCTTAACTCCTCCCCGTTCTCTCTTAATCATCTCAGCGCAGTAATGATTCAATTCGAGAGGAACTCTACTACCTGTTTTATCCCACGATAAAACCGCAAGCGTGCGGTATGTTGACAGCATCTTCACGATGATAAAAACTGAAACATAGAACATTCCGGGACATCATTTCGTTATTTGTGTTAAAGTGCATCATTTCATCCTTTTCTTATTGTTCTTATTTAAAATCAAATGAAGAATGATCCTCGCAGTTGTGAACGCAATTTATGCAATTGCGAAAAGAAGCCTGAAAAAAAAATTCAGGACTTCAACGGGGTACGAACCCGTGACCTCGCGATTACCGGTGCGATGCTCTAACCAACTGAGCTATGAAGCCACTGATGTTGGGAGCAGGTCAATTGTGGGTTCCTATGTTCCCGTGAAAGAAATGAGTGAGAATGATATATGAATTGAATCATATATGAACTGCGGAAATGAAATCAAATGAAGAATGATCCTCGCAGTTGTGAACGCAATTTATGCAATTGCGAAAAGAAGCCTGAAAAAAAAAATTCAAAAATTCAAAAATTTTTTTTTTTTTTTTTCAGGCTTCTTTTCGCAATTGCATAAATTGCGTTCACAACTGCGAGGATCATTCTTCATTTGATTTCATTTCCGCAGTTCATATATGATTCAATTCATATATCATTCTCACTGTTCTTATTTAATTAATTTTTCCTCCAAACTTTAATTTGAGGTATTACTAATCGGCGTAACGCTTACGGTTTTTTGTCGCATTTTTTAATTCACTTGCTGTTGTTGTTGTTGTTGTTTTTTCCACGTCCGACAGGCGAAAGCGTATACAGTTCGAAGGTTTATTTGTTGAAAGGCACAAGAACCCCTTTTTGTTTTGTTGGATGCTTAGCTTTCTTTTACACTGATGAATTTGAACCCCCAGATCGGGTATTGGTTCTATAGGACTTTGTAACCGTTGACGGTAATGTGAATCTCGAAATGGACAACATTGCGGTCTATTTTTTTTCCTTTCCTTTCTCCTTTTTTTTTTTTTTTTTTTTTTAATATATTTCACTTTTGAGGTTAATCCGTTGACGACATGCTGCTCGCTTGCGGTTTTATCTTAAGTGCAGTTCCTGAGCAAACATGCTGAGCAAAATGTCTCGCGAGGCAGTTAGCTCAGCCGTTTCCTCTCGTGTGCAGCTAAATTTCAGTGCGAAATCCGCCTCGCGAGGCCGTGAGACCAATAATCAAATATCTTTGATATTTTTCTCACCGCCTCGCCGCACACGAGAGAAAACAACTGAGCTAACTGCCTCACGAGACATTTTCCTCGGCTGTAATAATATAATAATAATAATAATAATAATAATAATAATTAATAATAATAATAAAGCAATAATTAAACGATCCTAGAATACTAATTTACAGTTTAATAATAATAATAATAATAATAATAACAAGGAAAAGTCCTGAAAATTGTCAAATGTTCAAGCACGCAACCGTGGACAACTGAAAATTGTCGTTCCCTTTGTTCCGAAGATTGTTTTAAAATTCTCGACTCTACTTCCAGTAGCTTCCAACTGAAAATCAAAGAAGCGCACATCCTCTGGGAGCAGCCGTGTTGAAATTCCCAAGTCAAACACCTTAACTTATCCCTTTCTTATTAATTAGTCTCCTTATTATTATTATTATTATTATTATTATTATTATTATTATTATTATTATTAGAATTGTTCCAGTCGACAGCGATAAACGTTACAACCGAAGGTCACAAACATCTTGGCGCAGTGATTGGCTCACAGGAATACCAAAAAGACTATGTCGACGGAAAGGTAACAGAATGGGTCGGTGAAATAGTCAAACTCGCCGAAATCGCTACAACAGAACCTCAAGCCTGTTATTCTGCATACCTGTTTGGTCTTAAGCACAAATGGACTTACTTTCTCAGAACAATTCCTGACACGCAAGACCTATTGGAACCTCTGGAAAGAGCTGTAAGCCAAATTCTCATACCAACAATAACTGGGCACAAATGCAGTCAATTAGAGAGAGGCGTTTTATCCCTACCGGTTCGTTGTGGTGGTCTTGGCTTTGGAAATCCGCAAGGAGAGGCTGCGCGGGAGCTCAACTCATCCGTAGAAATAACTGCACCCCTCGTCGAACAAATCATGTCTCAACAACATCAATTGCCAGACGATTCAGCCGTGAAATTGGCAAAACAAACTTCCAGGCACTAGAGAGAGGAAGATGTCAAAGAAAAAGTGAGAAGCGTTTATGAGAAGGCACCTAATAACTTAAAGAGAGCTCTGGACCTCTCTTCTGAAAAGGGTTCGTCTGTATGGTTAACAGTCGTTCCCCTTCAAGAATTGGGGTTTAATCTCAATAAAAGAGAGTTTCGTGATGCCATCAAATTACGATACGACTGGCCAATTGAGGACATCCCTACTCGATGCGTCTGTGGTGATATTTTCTCCGTGGACCACTCAGTGGTATGTAAAAAGGGTGACTTTATCATACAGCGCCACAATGAGCTTAGAGACTTAGAAGCTGATCTTTTAAGCATGGTTTGTAACGATGTTGGAATCGAGCCTCAACTACAAGACGTGACAGGAGAGCAGTTAAGCAGCGGGTCCAACTTGGCGAAGGAAGCAAGACTAGATATTCCTGCCCGTGGCTTCTGGGAACAACATCAATCTGCATTTTTCGATATTTGTGTCTGTCATCCCAATGCAGAGTCATACAAACAACTCGAACCAAAGCAGATCTACCGTTTACACGAGAACGAAAAGAAGCGCTCCTACTCGAGACGTGTTCTAGACATTGCACATGGTTCATTTACACCTCTTGTGTTTACCTCTACTGGTGGAATGGGCCCAGAATGTTTAAGATTTCACAGTCGTCTTGCAGAACTTATAGCTAACAAGAAAGGAGAGCACTATTCAAGGACTATAACGTGGATAAGGGCAAGAACTTTCTTTGCCTTATTGAGATCTGCGCTGATCTGCTTAAGAGGGTCTAGAACAACCAGAAGACGTAAAATGAACTTAACTAATGCAGACATTGATGTACAAAATTCAGAGGCAGCCATTTCATAAATATTTTATCGATGATACGTTTTTGTTTATTGGGAATAGTTTTTTAGATTTGTGTTTGTTTTACATACTTATAGATAATATTTGTAAACATTTTTATTCGACTTTTTTAGGCTACTTTTTTTTTTGGTCACATTTTCTGGATGCCGACCCATTACTTTCTTTCAAATATTTTAAAACTTCATGTTAAACATGGACACAACAATTTCGAAATACGAAAATTTTAGTTTTGCTGAAAGTGTAGATAAAAACTGATTTGAGAGTGCGTTATTTTAAACAGCATTTATCCTTGTAAATAGTTTTGTTGTAAATATGTTCTTCATGATATTCTTGAATAAATTATTATTATTAAATTTATTATTATTATTAGTAGTAGTAGTAGTAGTAGTAAATAAAAGAATTTCCCAGAATCCCGAGAGGCTAATTTTTTTTAAGCTTTTAACAATTTTATACCTAGAGGTGGATCACACCAGGTAAAGATAACATTCGCCATAAAAAATCTGTTAATTTAAAGTTAGGGTGATGAAGTCATCAGTCACGTGACTATCCCTGAATTAGCGTTTCAGGCTACTGCCACAAGATTTCTTGATCAATTTAAAGGCAAATAGGTTATTTGAGGTTCCATTTGTGTGGGACATTTGAAAATGAGCACTTGACGTCTGGCATTTGAAATTTAAGGGGGCAATGGAGATGAGCGAGAAATTTGGAGGACTAGGTCGAGTGCTTTGTAGACTCAACGTTACTTAACACGAAATCGAAAATTTGAGAGCAAGTAAGGTTCCACCTGACAATTTTGGAAATAACCAGAAGCAGGATATGATGTCACCAGTCACGTGGTCAGAGGGTTTGAAATATTTTAGTTTATGTTGGAAGTACATGAGTCTTCATAAAACGACAACATTTGGCTGTTATACCTCCGTTTTCCAAACACAAGCGAAAGAAAAATGGTCCGCAAGTTTAGAGATTGCGAAAATTTAACGATTTTGGGAATTTAAAGCGAAACGGCGACTTCTGTTTTGGAGCCTTTAACTATTCTTTTGAAAGAGAACTGTTTGTAACTAAAGGAGAACATTTCGCGCCAAAATTCTGCATGTGACCGCCGTATTGCATTTGAAGATTTCCAAAGATTTCCGGGGGGATGACAGTTTGTCTGTAGGGCTCTACCAAAATGTTCAGTGCCGGTGCGAAGAGTAATTTTATAAATTCTTTAAACGGATTTTCACAAGGCCAATTCTAACTACGTTTTCGACAAACAAGAAAATAAGAAAAAGGATATTTTGGTTATCGGGTGGAGAAAATGTTTTATAAGCGCTCCACACCTCCCACAAAAAATATATATTAAAATTTTACAGCTGTTTGACTTTGGCAGTTGCGTTCAAGGTCTTTGCTGATCCCAGAAGAATAAAAGAACCCTGAGAGCCATAACAATTTGGAGAAGGATTTTTCACATTATTACAAACCTCTTAAGGTTGGAGTTGGTTGACGATTTCGTTATAACAGATTTGAAGGAGCCAAGAAGTGTCATGGCCTCGGCAGTCCAACAAAATGACAGCATGGACAATTATAATTAAATTTGAAGAGAAACTATTTATTCCAGGATTCAGGAGGTAGTGTGGTAAGCGATATTTCAGTCACGCCAGTTTGAATAGCTACTGTTATTCTAAGGACAGTATGCATGTTTTTAATTTTCAATAAGCTTAACAAAATGTTTGAACTTGGTCGATTAATGGTAAGGTCAAATTGGGAATTAGCTCTGTTCGCTGAACCGCATGCAAAGCTTTTCGCTTTTCACAGCTTTTACATGGAGGTGTAGTTCTAATGATAAACCCCAAATTGAATCCCAAATCAGATTTTACCGTTTATTTTACGATTAGTTTCGACAGAAATGGAAAATCGTTGTAATAGTACCGAGCGAGTTTGTTCAAGATTTTATCCGGTCAGCTACCATACGCAGTGATGAATCCCAAGAAACTCGCGTCGTGATAGTACCAAACACATTTGTCAATCAATTTGAAGCAAGGACTGAATTAACCTTTCCTATGTGAAAATAATATTTTAATAAATCTATTACCATTACCATTACCATTAAAGCAGTGTAAAAATGCATTTTTCTCATCAAAATATTTTTAAACCAGTGTAAGCTAATTTCAGAATTACAGCATCGGGAAGTTTAAGCTTTTTTGGTTGGGCTAAGAGTGAAATAAATTTTCTTACATAAAACAAGTTTCTTACTGTTGACGTTTACATGTGACATTTTACCGTTTGGTTTGATAATAACTAATCAACCTCCACTTACATTGATCAGTTTTAAACAGTTTTTTTGTTCATTTTGAGATCTCACCATAGCATTTCTTGAAGTACTTTATTCTGTTGTGTATAAATTATTGTACTTAAGTCTGTAGGTCTCGAGAGCCATTTTGTATGTGCACGTTTTTCTTTGGAAATATTTGTCCGTGCAAAGAGGAGGACAAAATAATTACAATGTGTACAACAATATCTCCATGTGCCACTGACTCTGAATAGTGACCAGGCCCGGCGTTAACCCATCGTCTACCCGCCGTTTTTACGTTTTCGGGGTGATTTTCCACCTATAAACGATGAATAGCATTTCGGGACTCTTTATTTAAAACTACCGTGTCCTAAGGCACTGGAGGCTCAAGGTTTCTGAAACGTCATTTTCACGTAGCTATTTTTCATCCGTGAAGCAACAACAACGACCCAAGTTCGGTTTGCTTGCGATTTTTGCTAATTAATTTATAATTAAGTTTACAGCCATTTTTCATCTTTAGCGGCTGCCTGATGAGCATCATTAAGCTTGACGGTAGCTAAGAGTCCACTTTCTCAAAGAATCGAGCAAGGTGATGTACTTTGTTGTCGAATTTGTTTTTTTGTGGAGTTTTTATTGATTTGAAAAAAGCCTTCGTTACTGTTAAGCACAACATATTACTCGATAAACTAAATTATTATGGTTTTCGCGGAATCTTCAATCAATGGTTTTCCTCATATTTATCAAATCGTACACAAACCACTGAAATTAACTGTCATATATCTAGCAGACTAAATATAAATTGTGGTGTACCCCAAGGCTCAGTTCTGGGCCCACTTCTCTTCCTTCTTTATATAAATGACATTCAAAAATGCTCGAATAAACTCCAATTATTTCTTTTTGCAGATGACGCTAATGTTCTTTTTGCTCATAAAGACTTAAAGTCGCTAGAATTTATACTGACTGAAGAATTACAAAACTTATATACCTGGCTGACTTCAAACAAGCTTACTTTGAATATTAAAAAGTCTAACTATGTAATTTTTCGTCCTCACCAAAAAAGCTCAATTATCACCCTGAGATCAATATTTTTGACAATGAAAACAATAAAAAGGTTTCTCTTGAAAGTAAAAACTTCATTAAATAACTTGGTTTGTTAATTGATGAAAATTTGTCCTGGAAGACACATATTAATTATGTTGCAACAAAAATAAGGACGACAATTGGGCTAATCGCAAGGTTACGGCATATTGTTCCTACCTGCACTCTTCTAAATATTTATCAGTCTCTAATCGTACCCTACATAACTTATGGTCTTATTTCCTGGGGCAATGCATGTAAAACTTTCCTTGATCAAATTTTTGTCCTTCAAAAGCGCGCCTTGCGGCTAATATATTTTGCTGAAACAAATGACCATGCCATACCATTTTTCGTTAAGCAAAAAATTACCTGTACAGTTCTTGTATTATGAATCCGTTTGCAACCCTATGTATGATATAAACGTAAATACTGCTCCAAGAAATGTCTTGAATTTGTTTTCTCGCACTTCTAGTGTCCATTCCTATAAAAAGCGGTCCTCTCCCTCTGATCATTTTGATACAAAGGAATCTCGCATAAATGCCACACGAAATGCTTTCTCGCGTGTTGGAGTCAAAATTTTGAATGGGATACCTGCAACTCTAAAAAAAAAGTGCAAATCTTTTTCAAAATCCCTAAAAGGAAAGTTATTTGACATACTTGAAACTGTATACTCCTATATTTAAGTGGAAACGATAATTGACCTGATGAAAAACTGATCCTCTTTTGTCCCTCTCTTTTGCTAGTCAGAATAATCTGATTCTCCTGTTCCCTCTTCATCTCATTTTGATTGCAATATTAATGATAGCAAAATTGAACTGTATTTTATTTTAATTTTGCTGCATAGCTTAATCAAACTCGCATTATTATGTTAAGTTACGTTTTTCCGTTTTTCTTGCATGTTTGTAATTCATTGTTATTTGTCTTTTCTGATATGTTCTCGTGCTCGTCTTGTCCCGCCTCGACTAGCTTTGCGGCTACTTACGGGACAAACTTCTTATACCTATATATCTGAATTTGTCAATAAAATGTTGTTGTTGTTGTTGTTGTTGTTGTTGTTGAATTTGGCTTGTTACTTGACGAACTGGGAATTTGGCCGGTCGGACACTTAGTACCTTTGGGACTCGCTTATTGATGAATTTCTCGACCTACCGCCGCATATTTTGGAATTTGCGAGCACTAAAGATGACCACAAGCAGGACATTTGGGCGGTAGGTCGGAGTTGCTGTAGACTTTGTATGTGAAAGAGTTGGAGGAAGGAACGGGCACTGTCAAAACTTCTCCTTATTTCCCAGCATGCAATGCGCTCGAGATGTTGAAAATTTCGGAAGGCCCGAATGCACTGGAACAAAAGGCCGTATCTACGCCCGGGGGAAGAATATGAACAAAAAAATTCTAAGCTAGAACAAGGACTGAATTTCGTTATGATGGATGAAGTTTGGTTTTTCGACGATGATTTCTTTAAAAAACGTAAATGCAAAAAGGGGCATTTTTTTTCGTTTCTCTTTGACGTTAAAAACGGTCAGTTTCGTTCTTGTCCAAACTCAAAAGGCCATATTTGGTAAAAATCGCTACGTTTCTTGCGTTTATTGGATACCCAAATTTAAAGGACATTTCATTTAGTGCTCACAACTAACAGTTAAGGCAATATTCGTGCAATTGAGGAAGTTGCAATGTTTTGAAGCATGGGAGCTCTTTACGGCCGGTTTTGGCCAGCACGGGTGCCAATGAGTTAAGCATCTGAAATGACAACTCTTGTCAATTTATTAGAAATAACAATGCTGTACCCTGCACCTTTTGATAGCAAAATGTCTTCACCAAGTGCCTGAAAGTTTAAATTGTAATTGATTATTTTATGTGTTGAGTTGCTAATTATTTAATAAGTTTTACAAACCGTGTAATGGAAATGTGAATAAAGTGTTGTTGTTGATTTATGACAAGCCTTTAGTTAGTGATAAGTGCTGAATTGTTTCTGGAATCATATTTTTACTCTCTCTCTCTCTCTCTCTCTCTCTCTCTCTCTCTCTCTCTCTCTCTCTCTCTCTCTCTCTCTCTCTCTGTCTCTCTCTGTCTCTCTCTGTCTCTCTCTGTCTCTCTCTGTCTCTCTGTCTCTGTCTCTCTGTCTCTGTCTCTCTCTGTCTCTCTCTGTCTCTCTCTGTCTCTCTCTGTCTCTCTGTCTCTCTCTGTCTCTCTCTGTCTCTCTCTCTCTCTCTCTCTCTCTCTCTCTCTCTCTCTCTCTCTCTCTCTCTCTCTCTCTCTCTCTCTCTCTCTCTCTCTCTCTCTCTCTCTCTCTCTCTCTCTCTCTCCCCCCCCCCCCCACCAGAGGAAAAGTAGGGAACTTTGGTAACAACTTTCTCTTTTGAAAATAACTTCACCTCTTTAACGTGGTTAATAGTGAAACGCAGGTTCTAAGTAACACACTGAAAGAGCTTTCAGCACAAAAAAATCCTAAGTGCACACGTTAAAACCGAAGAGAATAAGCCACGAAAATGTCGCTAAGAGGTTACAAAAGCGCCCTACGCCGTGGTAAGCGAGTTTTTAAAAGCTTTTAAAATCATTTCCTTATGAAATTGTAGCTATTGCTTTACCATTTATACGCCACATGATTCTCTCGCTCACCACAGCATTTTAAATTACAGATATCGCAGCTCACAAAAATCTGCCGTGTAAGTGTTCGACTTCTCATGTCCATGAAAGGAATCACGATTCGGAAAAAGCCCATTTTTTGCATCACGAGTTTGAAAACTTCATCAAGCCACTTTGAATCAATCAAAATGCACACAATTTTGAGGGTCCTTAAAGACGTCTATTGACAATCTAACGAAGGAAATGTGAAGTGTATTGGATGCTTAGTTATTTTTTAGCGAGTTTTTTAAGTTACCAATGTCCAAGAAACGGCTTCGTTACAAAAGTTCCCGTTTTGCTAGAAGTTCTAACAAGTCATTTTAGCATCATTTCTTTAGAGATAAGAAACAAAAAGGCAATCAATCTAAACAGTACTATAATAAAAATAAGTGACAGAAAATCCAGGTCTTTACTATAAAACACAAGGGAACTAGCGCTGCCAAAAGGTCTTTTTCAACCTTTGTTCCTTTTTGCGCTATAGGGGGTACGGGTGAATCGGTTGCACAGTTGATTTTGTGATACATTGCAGAGGATTGAATTGATGAATAACCATGAAATACATAATTTAAAACGCTTCATAAACAAAATAATATATATTATGGTGTCCTACATGCTGGAAACTTATCCAAAAGGAGGGCTTCTCTAGTGGGTTCTTATGCCGTCGGCGAATTGACAACGCGTTTAAGTCAAACCCAAAGGCTCCATGGCAACTTGATCTTCAGCTTCAGAGATGAATTTATGACTGAAAACACGAGGGATACGATGGAAATGGCCCTTTCATTTCAAAGAAGAATACGATGGTGAAAGCACACTGATAAGAAAGACAGAATATTAAGCGCGATACCTGCAACTCTCTATTGTTCTACACCGCTCATAATTTATTTTTGCGTACATCCCGCGGATTCGTTTTTCTGTGGCCCCGTTTAACATTTCCTTTCTTTGCTCTGAATTAAATTGTTTCTTTTCTCAGAGTAATTTTCAACATTTCGTTTAACCTGGGTGTCTATGGACGAATTTTCAGATCGGCTTTGGTTTAGATCAGAAGGGAGTGGCTGACGAAATGTTAACGCCCCCTGTTCCTCGTGAGCAACTCGTCAATGGAAGATTTCAATAGGAGATACTTACCCTGAAAAAAACTTGGGGGCACTTATTTAACATGACTTGCAAAGAGGATGCTTTACTAGGCGAAGGGAGTGACTAAACAATCAGATTGCGTATAAATTTGGATGTATCAACTTTGTCAGTATATATTTTACCGTGAGTACTTTTTAATTTACTTCATCGACACTGGTGATAAATTCAATTGTTTGTGTATCACTTGCCAAACGACGCAATACCACAGTTTCTCTATTCATGTTTGGATGCATAAAAAATTAGATCAGAAGCGAATTAGAACTATTTCTTGTCGAGTTAGATATGAGGAGCACAACTGCTTCCAGAAGGTTACTTTCCCGATAACGGAATACGGGGTAAGCCCTTTTGTAACCGCTGTACGATTGTCGGTAACACTTTTCATAGCCTGCGCGCTCCTAAGTTTTCCCTTGCTTTCCTAATCTCACCCTTACAGAGCTGTCGTGATTGTTTAATATAAACCTGAGATACGTTGATAAATTGCGTTTATTTTTTATAACGCTCGCAAAGAATTTCAGGAATTTATTTATCTCTCACAACGGCACAATAATATATAGAACGGGTAGGCAGAAAATTTGTAGGCCCAGGCCTACGAGCCTATAGGCTTGCTATGCCGGCCTGTAATGGAACAAACAAAGAACAGGTCATAGTTACCTGTACTGTACGCACGTACGCACATGCTTACGTGAAAAAGTAGAAAATAGAAAACAAAGAAATAAAGGAAAATTAAAAAAGCAAATAAAAAAGGAAAGAAATAAAAGATAATTTTTTTGAGTAAAAACATCACAATATGCTACTATTCATTAACTCGGCTTGTTTCATTGAAATGTTGTTGATAAAAGAACAGACGGTGTTTTTCCACACCACATGTCGGTTTCCAGAGAGAAGCGACGTGACTCATTGGTGGACCCAATGGTCCAGACCAGACCGGAAAAAAGTAATCAGAAAGCAACAGAGGATGGTAAAGATTGAAGATCAACAAGTTGTGGTCGTATCGTGTTATAGCCTTGTATAGGCCTGTCTTCACTCTGCATGGCCAAGAAATCAATAACAGATTATTACTTTGCCATCGGGACTGGCAAAAGTAACGACAAAGCCAGATCAAGAAATTTAAACGCATGGTCTAGAGGAAAAGTTAACCTGGACAGAGACCTTTTATTGATTCTTTATGGACAGTTGCATGCTCTGAGGGGTGATCTGATGACTAGAAAATTTAATGAAGGCAGGTGAAAGAGATTGGAGCCTTTGGGGACGGGGAGTGGGGTGTTGGTAAATTTTGCGTAACTGTCTTAAAATATTGTCTACGCCCATGCAGGTTGGCTTCATCACAGACAAAAGTGTATGCTGCAAATAAATACAGTCCACTACGAAGGCAACTGTTTCCCAAATTGGACAGCACGTAGACTCGTGCACAATATAATGGACACGCTACCCCCCACAACTTGCAAAGAGTTTTTGCATTCTTACCACACAAGGTCTGTGTCACATACCTCAAGCGCGGACTAAAGAAGTTAATGCGCATGCTTTCGTGTGGATCGTCTTTATAAACTTTGCAATGATTATATTTTTAAACATGCAACGATATAAAAGGACTTCTTGTCAAAGAATGACGGAGATGAATGTCGCGAAATAGAACTTCTATGGCATAAGTGATCCGGTTCATCTGTATGGACATAACAAACAAGCTTACAAACAACACATTTTTGACAATATTTCAACAAGTAAATGGAATTTGGTACGTACAGTGTGCATCCTGAAAATTTCGCTTTTGCAATCAAGATCACCCACTCCCTCATGTTTTGATTTGATATAAATAGATATACGTACTGTATACTGAGGGGTGGTGGCAGTGGGCGGTAGATGGGCTTACTCGAGCACTTACATTATCTTAACATGACTGGCGATGAATCGGTATGCAAGTACAGCAGAAATTTGGTCAACAACCGTCTGTATAAAAATTTTCCCGAAAACATGTATCAAATATTATGTTTGACCAGTTCATATGATGTGTTACCAAAGTGCCTCATTTGTTACCAAAGTGCCCGATTTCGTGACGAAAGTTCCCTATTCGTTACCAAAGTGCCCTACTGACAGTTACAAAAGTTCCCTACCAGGGTTACAAAAGTTCCCTTGTTCGTTACGAAAGTTCCCTCTCGCCGTTACAAAAGTTCCCTTCTTACGTTACAAAAGTGCCCATTCCTATTGCTCTCTCTCTCTCTCTCTCTCTCTCTCTCTCTCTCTCTCTCTCTCTCTCTCTCTCTCTCTCTCTCTCTCTCTCTTTAGTTAGTTTCAACAGAGACCCAAACTCAAAAACAGAAACAGAAACTCTCCTCTCTCTCTCTCTCTCTCTCTCTCTCTCTCTCTCTCTCTCTCTCTCTCTCTCTCTCTCTCTCTCTCTCTCTTTAGTTAGTTTCAACAGAGACCCAAACTCAAAAACAGAAACAGAAAAGTGTGATAGTACCAAGCAAGTTTGTCCATGATTAAGTCGAGTGAATGGGTTCATGGAAGAAGAATTATGGAAGCTTGAATATAAATAAATTTAAACAAGAACTGAATTAATCTTTCTCATTAAAAAATATGTTTGTTTTTATTTCATAAAACAGTTAAAAGAAATGCATTTGCATTTGGCTAATCCAAATATATTGTGAAGCCAACCTAAGCTATTCATGCTTTGCTTAAGAGAATTCTTAGGTTCTTTTTGGCTATTTTGGCTATGCTAAGAGTGAAATAAAGATAAATTGTTATCACAGAAAGCAACTTTTTTTGCAACTGCTTTAACTACTTTTCCTATTGTTGTTGTTGATTGACGTTCACAATGACCTCCACCAACATTGATCAGATATTTTTCATTGTTTCTTTTTTTGTTTGTTTGAATTCAGCTTGGCGTTCTTGAATTTTATTCCGTGAAGGCTTGATTAGTGAATTTTAAACTGCAGTACTCTTCAAGTATTTTTATGCACAAATTTGTGCATAAAAAAACACAGAATATATTTGAACCGACGTCCCCCCGTGTACTAGTCGGGTGTAATGACCACTACTCCATCAGGACAACCGTGCTGGCAACACGGCAATCGAAGATGTGATTTACGTGATCGAAGACGTGGTATCCCGGGAAATTTTACTTTCAAGGTGACAAGGCAGGAGAAGCCTATAACTCCATTTGGAACCCAACTAAGGATCAATTACTGATACTTAGCGGATGACAAAAGAGGTTCCAATTACGGATACAGGCTTATTTCAATTAATTAAATTCTGTATATGAGGGAAACCCTAACCCTGTACTTCCCAAATAATCATATTTTAATTGAATAAATGTTTGAAAGAGAATTTGCCCTGAGCGGGATTTGAACCCACGTCCCCAAGTATACTAGTCGGGTGTGATGACCACTACACCATCAGGAGGCACTGAGTCTAGTTTCCACATAGACAAAGAAACCATTGAAATTGTTCAAACCTATACCTATTTGGGAGCACCAATCTCTTCAACAGGTAATTTTTCTATGGCACTCGACAAGTTGAAAGAGAACGCTCTTCATGCTCTTTTCAGTCTTAGAAAGAACGCAAATATCAGCAAACTACCCCCATGTCTTGCAAGTAAAATGTTTGATGCGATAATCTCTCCAATCCTGACAAATAATAGCGAGATATGGGTGTATATTCAAAACACGATTTCAAATCTTGGGACAATTCGAAGATAGAAAAAAACCATCTACAGTTCTGCAAACGTTAATTAGAAGTAAGGAATAAGGCGTCCAATGTGGCGTACAGACTTCGAGTTGGAAGATTCCCTCTCAATATAGCTCTTAATCAGAAGATAATGAATTACATTTTATATCTGCAAAGTAAGAGCAATGACTCTATTGTTAAACAGATCTATATCTTAATATATATATTTAGCCAAGCATAAAAGCGGAGCTCCAAAAGCATTCTTTTTCTACTGGCATTTACATATAATCTGCTTGTCATATCACCCATCTGACCTCACTCAAGCTACAGACCCAATGCTGTAAAAAATAGTATGGAAAGGTGATCTGAGCCAGTGGCACAGTGGATTTGGACCCCCGTGGATTTGCACCCTCCAGTCCAGATCTGCTGGTGGATCAGATTTGGACCTCCTTGTCCAGAACTGCTAGCAGATATGAATCCCCTTTTACGGATTTGGACCTCCACCCCTCCTAAAAACAAGCGTTCTATTGAGTAAGGTAATAAACATTCCTTTCCAAACTGAGTTTGGAGATGTTAAAAAAGCAAAATAAAAATATTGAGGTAGGTTTTTTTAAAAATAATCTTTAATACCTTGTGTAAAAAAGAACCTGCAACGCTAGTTTTCATCTATAAATTTTTAAAACAAAACATTTCTTAAGATCTTAGAGCAATACCTAAGGACAGGTCTGTTTCCCCGTTCAACTGTAGGCAACTTAATTACATACTTAGCTACTTAGGTATGGTTTAGAACCACTAGAAATTGGTGGAGAAGCCTGGTGATTGCTCCTTGGAATCAGTATCACATCAGATATATAGTGATTCAGATCATCACTTCATAATGAATGCAATTTCAATTATCCACAGCCTCCCATCAGACAGTCAGAAATCAGAAATTGTGTGTCCTCTGGATATATGTATGCCTCACAAAAATTACGAAAGAAAGATACATGGAAATCAATAAAAATATTTAGATGCCATGAATTAAGACCAAGATATTTCTTTTGATCAATTACTTCTTGACCTTACTATCATAAAAAAAAACTGCTTGCTAACATTAAGCTCATCACTCAATGCACCTACAGTGTTTCCAAAAAGAAATCCAGCTGCTCTTCTGGCCAGTTAAGTGCAAGACCAAACAACTTGATAATAAAATATTGTGCATTTGGTTGATACCACTATCAAGGTGATTCATCAAAGCAAAAGTGCTGGAAATCTGTGTTAGCCATCTTAACTTGATCCTAACATACTTCATCAAACATCAGAGATTCCATTAAACATTAATGCCAAATGTCATCCAAACATCCCACAAGATTGGTGTGACCAGCTACAAATAAAATTAATTGAAAGACTGTATGCAGGAGAAGGAAGTCCAAAGGATGTGTACATTGATGAGAAAGAGCTTACTTTAAGTTTAATTTTAAGTTTTAAGTTTAATAATACTTTGTCATGCGAATACAACTAAGTTGATACAAAACAAAAAAGTGCATGACTGGAGAATAATTGGGAGAAACTAAATTCCCATACAAAGAGTATTATCTAATATTACACATTCTAAAAACTAAGAGGTGAAATTTAAACATGGCCCAAAGCTAACCTAATCAAATTAAATCAAATACTTGTCTCTTACAAGTCACCCCTGATTTGAGATTGAAACTAAAAATTATGAAGTAATCCAAAGCAAATCTAATTAAACTAATAATGTAATAGATAGGACTTAAAACTGCTTAAAGAAGGTTCATGCATGATGTTCGATGGAACACCATTCCAGTCTGTTATGTAGCGATTAAAAAAAGAAAAGCTGAAGGCCATATATATATTTAGCCACGCCAAGCCTAGAATGGGAGCTGCACACTCTCACCGAGCAACTTCGCAAGGGTTTATTTGGGCCAGTTTAATTTGTGTCCAAAACAAATTGAGCAGCAGCAGGGAAAACGAAGAGTTTTCGCTAGTAAACGTTTGCAAAAAAAAAAAAAGACAGACATTCTTGAGTCCTAACTACTTTCAGATGAAAGCGTAAAGGGATTGAAAGGGGATAAAAAAAAAACAAAACAAAACAAATACTACAATTAAGCGAACAAAGTACGATGCCGGAGGGTGTTTTGCTCGAAGAAGGAAAAGGTGGAGAAATTAAACAAGACTAGCTAGTAATTAAAATAGCTTGTACTGATAAAGCTAGGGAAATCGGTATTTATTTAGACATAACTGTCCCTATAAAAGAAAATAAAGGGTACAAACTCTTCGTTTACAGCAGTCAACAGGAATTGACCGCGGTTCAGAAACAACAGAACAACAAACATATTACAAGAAAACAAAGCAGAATACGAATAATATTTCTTCGAAGATTCTTGGAGAAGGTGGAGAAATTAGACAAGTAACAAAACTATCTTGTATTAAGCTAGAAAAATTGCTTACCAAATTTGACATAAATGTCCGTAGAAAAGTCAAAAAAGAGGTCCGCACCTGATCGTTTAGAGCAGTCAACAGGAATCACTGAGACAGCAATCACTCGGAATGCGACAGAGCTGAATAATAGAGCCATTTCTCACAAAATCATAAGTCTTTCCTTGGCTTACACAAAACACTTAAGTGCTTTGATAGTTTTACTGTTACTTGCCATGTCTTCCGAAGAACCTTCTTCAATTAATGATTCTCAGTGGCAAAACATGATCCAGATAACGAAGAAAGCGCTTGCCAAACCAAACGAGCATTTCTCTCGCAGACCCGTCCACTATAAAATCTATCAAAACCAGCCAGCCAGTCAACCCATTTCGCTGTTTTTAACATCCAAACGCATATTCTTACCGGTTCAAACAAATTAAGCCGACATGTTTAAAGACGGCGAAACTTAATTGTTGCTTACAGGCTGCTTTCGACGAAGATCTCTTAAAGACTTTTCTCAAATTACGAGTGAAGCGCGCTGGGTTTTGATTGTTTTGGCAGCATTTTGACAACTTAATGTCAGATTTTGAGAAGTGCACATGGACATGCATTTGATCGGATTTTTATTTTTACTCGAGTTTGAGTTTCCGCCTTTAATCCCTAATTTTACGAGGACTCATTGCGATTACGTGTTATTAACATAAGGGCAAAAGTTTCTTAACGCTATTGAGGAACCAAGGTCGAAAAACAGTCAGCCAAGCCGAGTAAAAACACTCGTTCGCTTGCAAAGAAAACAAACAAAACAAACA
The DNA here is from genome assembly GCA_016490735.1 of Pachyseris speciosa. NCBI lineage: Eukaryota > Metazoa > Cnidaria > Anthozoa > Scleractinia > Pachyseridae > Pachyseris > Pachyseris speciosa. Next base: position 340,325 of record JAEMWC010000233.1, on the reverse strand, counting down.
AACAATTCAACTACTTCTTTGCGTCCAAAATGAGTACAGATGATTGTTATTTATATCCATTCCAGAGAAAAATATAAGTTTCATTCCTGAACAAAAGTAACAAGGATTAAACCAAATGTTAAGCTTCTAGTTATTTAATTTACCTCACTGTCCTGTGTTGTAGAGGTTTCTACCACTTGAAAATACGTAAGCTTCAGTAAAGTAAAAACAAGCATCCGCAAAAATAGCAAACGGTTTGTCCAAAGAAAGAGCTTCTTCCACAGAGTTTGAGCTACTCATTCCTCCCATTAATACCGGTGAACTGTTAAGTGACTTTTCTTGGTGAGATGCAAGATGCCGCTATGAAGTGAAAGCCCTTGAAGCGTTGAATTATACTGTTTTCAACCGCACAATCTCTGAAGCTTTTCCTGAGAAAAATCTTTCGTCCTTCCTTTCATCACTTGAAAATTCACCTTCCGGAGTATATTTTGACAAGTTATTGATTTTTATGCTTTTTACGCGAAGGACAAACTTCGATCGAAGATGAAGTTATTTTGCTCAAAATAAAGAAACCAACTGAATGTGAAATTACGAGCCGCAGAAAGCGCGCGAAAAATTTTAAAGGCCTTGATTTGGTTTGGGTGTCCCACACCTGGCTTGAGCCTGCGATCCAATCGAAAGCAAGTACCTGATCAGCGGTCAACTTCAAAAAAACAGCTGACCTCGATGAGGTCCTAACTTGAGCCCGCGATATGGTCACGTTACATTGGTCAGCAGATACCTTGTTTTGACAGGTGTCAATTGGCTATAAGATGGATGTCCAGTATCAAAGACGTACGCTGTAAAGTAGCTGGTCAGCTGGGCCAGGTGGAGTATGGCCGCCATGTTGGATTATTATGGTTATTATTAGGATATTATTAATTATTGGGCGACTCCGTCGTCCTCGTCGTCCTCGTCGTGCGTACGCGCCCACGAGCAATACCGCTAGCCATTTTTACCATGAGGAAAGCAGTTGACGGGTTTCTATAGTCGGAGCTCCGCTATAATGTCGGCACTTTCTACTCAAATGTTACGAGGATGGCTGAATTCTATAATTTGCCAGATTTTAATCCAACTCGCTTAACTGAAGCTAAGAACAAACACTTTGTAAGATTAATGCGACAAAAGTATATCTTATATTGGCAACACACTATTCAATACTCGAAGAAACTAGAATTTTATAACACTTTTAAGAACGAATATACCCCTTCCTATTATTTAGGCTTTACAAGAAAACTAAATGGTAGGAAAGAATTAGTGAAACTACGAATAGGTAATCAAAAGCTTATGATTGAAACTGGTAGACACAATCACTCAAATCCCAAGGTTTCATAGACTCTGCCCTACTTGTGGATCGAATCAAGTTCTAGTGAAGGTGAAATACACTTTCTTTTTATCTGTCCTAAATACTCAATACTTAGGAACAGATTTTATAGCAAAATAAAAAATCACCTACCAAATATCACCCAATTATCCCCTATAGAAGCGACCAAGGAATTAATGAATTCTCCTGATTATTTGTTATTATAATATAAAGATTTTATAAGAAGTGCTGTGATTGGCCTAAACAGCGTGCCTTATAGGAGTTCAAAGCACTGTGCTTACGTGATCTGAGGACGCACGGGGAAAACAATGGCGGATGAATTCCCTAATTTTTCCCTCGAGCTTTTCGAAGACTTTGAAGAAAATGATATCTATGATTTAGGCAACCTCGAAGAAAACCAGCTGTTAGCTGAGATAGATATCGATTCTGTCATCAACAGTAACACTGTCATTGTTCCGGTTAAAGAAGCTAAGAAAAAGCCAACAAACAAGGAGCGAACGAGTGAAACGGAGAAGCAGAGATTTGTGAAGCTATCAAATGCCTCCATTGATAATATTATTACGAGAGCAGAGACCAAAAAACACAAAAGAAATGACAAAATGGGCAGTCCATGTTTTCGAAGGTAAGTCATTATTGTTTAACTATATTATAAAAATGTAGTGATAAGGAAGCTGATCAATTAAGAATCTATGCAACGCACGCACTTAATCCTACACTGTAACAAATGAGTTTGTTTTGCTATTAGTTTTATTGAAAACAAAACAATGAAACAAACAGTTCAGCCGTCATTTGTATTTTAATTCCCTTATCATTAAACGTCAAAAGCAAATATAAAACAGCTTTATCGTTTTTTAGACTGGTGCAAAGAAAGAAACGTGATGACAAGCCTCCACGAGATGGACAACAAATCACTTGACGGCCATCTTCGTCAGTTTTATGCCGAAGCAAGAACCAAGAATGGTGCCCCGTATTCCAAGTCATCTCTCCTTGGATTGCGAAATGCCATAGAACGATATCTGAACAACCCACCGTTGAACAGGGGAATTTCCATTACGAAGGGTCCAGATTTTCAAGCATCAAACAAGCTTCTGCAGAGCCAAATCAAACTTAACAAACGTGAGAACAAGGAAAACACGAAGCACAAACCTGCAATTCCTACTGCTGACCTTCAAAAATTAAAGGCATCTCAAGCAATCCGGGGAGACAACCCTTGGGGCCTACTGAGAAATGTTTGGCTGCACATTACCTTGTACTGGTGCCGTCGCGGACGCGAAGGACAGCGTGAATTGTCAAAGCACAGTTTTCAATTCCTCAGAGATGACACTGGTGAAGAATATGCCTCGATGACCCACGACGAAGCCAACAAAAACCATCCAGGAGGTATTCAAGACTGCAGCAGCGTGGAGAAAGAGGCCAGAATGTATGCTACTTCAAATGATCCCCTGTTTGATGGGCTAAACTGCCTGAAGATATACTTGCAGAAGTTGAATCCAAACACCGAAGCGCTGTTCCAGTACCCGAAACGAGATTTAAACCTTGAAGAGCCTGTGTGGTATGATAGCAGACCTCTTGGAGTGAACAGGCTTGGAGGCATGATGAAGGAAATTTCTAGATTGGCTGGTCTGTCAAGAATTTTCACAAACCACAGCGTTCGGGCAACCGCGATAACACTTTGGTCCAACGCGCAAGTTCCTTCAAGGCATATCATGGCGATATCAGGTCATCGCAGCGAAGCCAGCTTGAAGAGCTACAACACACGCCCGTCCAGTGATCAGTTAAAAGCTTGTTCTACTATTATTTCCAGCGCTCTCAATGGAAGTCAACAGCAGTCACATATGGATGGAAATTTTGACACTCCAAGCAGCCCTGTTTCTGTAAATTTCACCGCCTTTCAATCACAAAACGCCGTTCACAATGTGAAGTTTCAACCGCAAGCGTTAAACAGTTTGTTTTCCTCTTGTAAAATTGAAAACCTGCAGGTTTTCATGGGTCACAATTTTTCTAGATTTCACTGAACTGGACATCTTAACGCATTTTTTTGACTGCGAAGTTTAAGAATTCTTTTCACAAAATCACGATTGTACATTCGATTGCTGCTTGAAAAGAAACTCGACTCGTTTTGAATTGTTTTGTACTTTTTTGATGGTTTGACATTTTTGACAGCCTTTGTCTCGTTAGCCAATCAAACCTTTTGTTACATTCTTACAAGCGCGCTGATTGGCCTAGATTGGCGTGCCTTATATTAGTCCAAAGCACGCTTGCTGACGACACTCGCATTCACTCAAGAGTTACTGGGGAAAATAAAAGATTGTTTACCAAGAAAACTACACTTTTTTATCATAAAACAAATAAAAAAGCCTCAACCGTGCTCTGTTCTGTTATAAAGCACGCAGGAAGCGACGAGAGCACTCAAGAAGTCTTGAAAACACTCGCCTGCGGCTCGTGTTTTCCGACTTCTTTCGTGCTCTCGTCGCTTCCTGCGTGCTTTATAACAGAACAGAGCACGGTTGAGGCTTTTTTATTTGTTAATTATAATAAAGTTTCGATATAACGCACGCTCGGATTGGTTAAAACAGCGTGCCTTATGAGAGTACAGATGCACGGGCAGCTATGGTAACGCGCCATGGGCCCAAATGAAAATCTGAATTTTTCCCTCGGTTTTTATTTTGATTCAGACGTCCTGTACGACCTAGAAAATGTGTATGAAAACGAACGGTTAGTTTCGATGGATTTGGAAGATGTTCCTGCGAGTAACACCACAAATAACAGCATTAAAAGTTAAGGATTAACGTCAAGCGTGTTTTCAGAAGTTGCTGAAATTGTCCGAGTCATGCAGCGACGAGGGCAATTTCAGCAACTTCTGAAAACACAAGTGGTTTATGAGGACTCATTCCAATTACGTGTTAATAAAATAAGGGCAAAATTTTCTTAACATTGCTAAGGCACGTCGAAAAACAGTCAGCCAAGTGGAGTAAAATCACTCGTTCGCTCGCAAAGCAAACGAAAAATACAGTCCAACTAAGCTTAAGCTAATTTCTTAATTTGCGTCCAAAACGAGTGTAAATGATTACTATTTACATCCAGTCGAGAGATAAATACGAGTTTCAGTCCTGAACAACAGTAGCAACAATTGAACCAAATGTTCAAAGCTGAAATTTATTTAACTCACCTGTCGTTGTAGAGGTTTCCATCACTTGAAAAAACACATCCACTTAAAAACACGCATCGGTAAATTGTCCAAAGAAAGAACTTCGTCCTCCAAGTTTGAGCTACTCGTTCCTCCAGTTAAGGGTAAACTGTTCTGTGACCCTTTTTGGTGAGCTGCGTGATGCCGTGGAATCATCATTTTGTTTTTCAACCACACAATCCCGCTACGCCGAGCGCCATGCAAGCCGATCCAAGTTTTAAGCTTTTCACGAGTAAAATCTTTTACACTTTCATTTCAAACTCGAAAATTCACCTTACTGAGTACTAGCTCTTGATCATTACGCCTTTTTTTAGCGAATGCATGAGCCAAAATTCCGTGGAATTTCACTGAACAATTTGCTTTTTGATCGCGATTTTAGATTAAAAAACAACTTGCACTTTGATGGTTTCTGAACTTTGATGGTTTGACATTTTGACAGCTTTGGTCGTGTTTAACCAATGAAATGTATTGAGCCATTCTAACAAGGATTGTGATTGGTCTGTTCTAGCGTGCCTTATGAGAGTACAAATGCACGGCTGACGCCACTCGTAGGATTTGGAAAATAAAAGTTTCCGAAAATTGTAGCTGAATGCGTGAGGAAATTAAGAAATTCTTTATTATAAAACAAATAAAAAAGCCTTAACCGTGCTTTGTTCTGTTATAAGGCACGCAAGGAAGTGACGAGAGCACTCAAGAAGTAGTTAAAAGCACTCGCCTACGGCTCGTGCTTCTTTCTACTTCTTTCGTGCTCTCGTCACTTTCGAATTCTTGCGTGCCTTATAACAGAACAAAGCACGGTTAAGGCTTTTTATATTTGTTAAATATTGAATTGACGAAGTTCATTCTATTTTGCTTAGATTCGTGTAATAATATATTATCTAAATCAGACTGATATATCTTTAATTTGTATCTTCCATCTCCTTACATTATCACATTGTTCTTGTTAAGATACGTGCTTTTGCAATACTGTATGAAGTTATGGTCATGCAAATAAAACTACTTGTTGTTTTTATGCGAAACCGTGCATTTACAGTGTTACCAAGGACCACCTACGGCAGTATGGCTTGAATGGGAGGACCTGACTTGTAAGACGGGCATAGGTTGTTGCTAAAGTTCAGCGCGTGCCTTTTACATTTTGGTGCCGATTTCTTTGCTGTCCTCTACAAAACAAAATGTGAAATGACCAAATTCAAGATAAAGTTGGTTTGCAGCCAATCTCTAGATACACAGAAAACTGTGTTGAAACGAACAAATGCTGTTGGACGAGCAACATTTAATACAATGTAGGCTACCGAGAATCATAAATTTGCTACCAGGAGAGGTAATCGACTAAGAAGCTTTTAGCGGTTAACATATTTCTCGTCCATTTATTACAGTACTGGACTCTGTTATCTACTCAGCCGGTTCATAACTTGTAATTCAAATCGTGTTCATATACCCACCTCTTTTTAATTAACCTGTCGATGTACTTTTTTTCCATTTAAGATTACAACTTGACTCTTTGCTGGACTCTTAGCTTTCATTGTAATTCTATAACATTATAACTTATAATTTTAATATCATGTTGGCACTTTAAGACTAGACCACTCACTACGATTATCTAATGCAGCCAACATTTAATACAACGACGGATACCCAGAATCACAACTATTGCTACCGAGAAAGCAAATATGCTAAGAAGCTTTTAAGCTGTCAACTAGTTTCTCCATTAAGTGAATTGTTACTGGAGTCTGTTATTTACCTTCAAGGTTTGTAATTCGTGACATCTTGTTCATATATCCCTCCTCTTTTTAAGCTGTCGTTGTACTTTCTCCATTTAAGATTACGACTGGACTCTTTGCTATTTTCTTTCATGATTTGTAATTCTAATATCGGGTTGCAGTTTATACACCCAGCACATGTATCTAACAAGACTCTGAGTTGTTCGTCGTATTTGTAAGTCCTTCCAGCAATGTCCTTATCGTAATTTTAATCCTCGAACACTTTGTCTCTGTCACAAATAATAATAATAATAATAATAATAATAATAATAATAATAATAATAATGATGACTATGATGATGATGATGATAATGATGATAATAATAAAAAGTTGAGGACTGTTTAGTCGGTCGTTATTCTCTCCAAACTGAGTACCACTGGGTTGACTTGTCCATTTGTGGTATTACTAACATCTGATAATTGTAGATTAAATGAAATCGAAACGCACCCTATTCTGGCATGTCTGCCGGCAAGTTAGAATGCTCTTAAAAGCATTGCGGAAATGTTCTAATCTCCAAGCATACACAAAAGGATTTATTCCCGAATTAGCCATCACCAGAACAAACTGGATATCTCTCACCCAATGAATAAACTCGCAGCCGCATGTGGAGCAAAGGTTAATGATATAAATGCAAACGCATGATGGAAAGTAACAAGCTAAAAATAAAATCAATACAGTAATCAACGCCTTTGTTACTTGCTTTTCCCGAGTTACCGCTTGCCTCTTGGCTCGGGAGTTTTCTTTTCCGCTGTGGTGTTCCCACTGGTAAACTTGCGAGTGTAAATACTTGAAGATTTTTATGCTGGTGAACATCAACACAGCGAAGGTAACAGCTACAGCAGTGTTGGCGAAAATGAAGCGAAATTTGTTGTACCCGACAACGAAGTAATTTAACGAGAATAGTATCGATGCAATCCACACTATCGCAGAAACTATGAAAGCTCGGACTGGGTTCAACTTTGCTCTGTATTCCAGAGGGTAAGTTATGGCATAATAGCGCTCTATGGTCAAGGTGGTTATGCTGAGAAGCGACGCTGTGCAAGAAATGAAATAGGACATGTGCATCCAGACTCTGAACTGCTGATCTGGGTGTTTGAGTCCTTCGGAAATGAAATATACAGCACTCAGAGGACATGTGATAAGGCCAACAATGAGATCAGCAACTCCAAGGTTGGCGACGAAATAACTGAAGGGCGATCGGAGATCTTTGTTAGGATCCAACCAGATAGCGAGAAGCACGAGTGTGTTACCGACAGAAGTAAGCACAGATGACAAAATTATGACTACCGCTGAGGAGAATGCAAGATAGGTTGGAGCTATCGTATTGACGCAAGGATCTTTTCCAAGAAGGGACATCGTGCGACTTTTCAAAACGCACAACTAAGCCGTGCGAAATTGAGAGCTGCCAGAGCTGTTTCTGGAGCAACAAATGAAGGCGACCTTGTTAGTACCCAGTTTTGAAGGGGTTTTGGTGACATTGATATAGAGTTTGTGAGCCGTGTATGAACAGCTGTTTTTTTTTTTTTTTTTGTTTTTTTTTTCTTGGTTGTCACAAGTGTTCAATCATTTCATTTCAATCTTTGTTTCACCGTCAAAGTTGAGTATCAATGAACTTTTTTTTCACGACTTCGGTTTTTCAAATTCGATTCAAGACTGCGGTTGAAACTTTTATTCACAAGTGAATCAGAAAACCACATCAGCGTGGAATAAAGTTCAGATCTGATTTTAATTATTTGAGTAATACTTACTGCGCATTTAGGTCTCAATTTTATGTCATATCATTTGCCAAACACGCAGCAAAGAGGCATTCTCGCTACTTACGACACAGCACAAAGAATATTTTTTAGAGGAAGCATTCAGAGACGCACGCAGTGGCAAGTAGCTAGTAAGAGGCAGGAAGAGATAAAAATAATGATGAACGAATGGATGACTCATATAGAACCATGATGAAGGAAGTCTTCTCCCACTATGACATTTTTACACTAAATGTCAACTTTCTCGCCTGCTCATTTGCTAATTTTTATCATCAATAAGAGTACAGACAGGTTAGACATGAATCTATGCGAAAATAAGAGAGAAACTCTGAACTTCGGTGTTTTCAACATTAGTTTTGTAGATGCCACTCCACCTGACTAAGTTAAAGAGCTAGAATTATCACATCTGTTGCTGAACATATCCCCTGTGTATTAAGGCGATTCGTCACAATTAAATGACCCATCCCTACTGAGCATATTTCATGGCATCATTTCGAGCGCTCGTACACGCGCACATTAGAAACATGGTGTATTTGCCTTAACAATGAGATTTATTATTCGAGTTTTTTCCTTTGTCGTCGTGTTGCAAAGGAACGAGCACGGTGACCAACCTTTTTATATAATTTTGACGTGATACACTGCATTTGGAGCCAGAGAGGAGTGTGTGACTCCTCTGCGAATCGTATCACTCGTCTGGTGCTTTGGTAAGTATCGTCTCCCGCGCCTTTTCTCTTAAACGCCTTAGAGATTTTTTTTTCTTGAAACGTTTTTTCACAATTGGTGAAATACAGTTAAAATGAACTGACAATTTATTTAGGTCACAGACTCAATAATAACTTAATGTTTTGCACCTATATATAGAATTTAAGTGTATCTGATGTAGGTCAAAACAGATTATAGACGCACATGCAATTGGTGTTTGTCATTTCGATGCTGCTCCGCAGCACTTTAGTTTGTACAGTTAAACAATTATTACACGAGCGCGAGTTGGAGATGCCACTCTCCCTGACTGGGATAAAGAGATGCTGATGCTGAATTTATCCCCCGTGTATTTTGCGATTCTTCAAAATTGCACGGCGTATTCCTACTGTGTATAATTTATGGTGTCATTTAGCACGCGCTCGTGCAAGCGCACATTAGAAACATGGCATATTTGTCTTGACATTGAGCTTTGTCAGCCTAAATTTTCCCTTTATCGTCGTCTTGCAAAGAAACGAGCTTGCTCTGAAATGCGTTGGTTGATGGCTTGGGCTTTCGACTTTTCAGAGGGGGACTGCAAGCAGTCTGTAACAATTACCTAGACAGAATATAGATAAAGACGTGAGGCCCATCAGGTTGAATTCAATATTTATGTCGCCCCTTATAACAAAAAGACTAATTTGAGTCATAATTTTCAGTTTTGTTGGATTCAAAATTGTACTTATACCACTATCGAAAGAAATGAATCAATAAAAAACGTGGAGGGAAAATTTAAATTGGGCGAAGATAAATAAAATTTAACCTTTCGTGATCGACTTCAATTGAGCCTCAACTGATCACAACTGACGCTCTAGTAAAATTATAGTTAGCACAGAAATAATCATGCATAGACGAGCAAGAGACGTTTGTCCATAATTTCTACAGACAAAAAACCGTCACTACGTCATCAAGTTTAATATAAGTATTTAGGGTTGCTGATATGAAATCATCTACCTATATTTTCCTTTGGCAACGGCTGTCTTTAGTACTTCAACCCAAAAATCACAATGGGCTATGCAATTCTCGGCCATTAAATGTGACTTGATTCCTGGGCTTCACAATACTTTTACGTCATTTTAAATTTTTGTACATATATTATGGCAATTTTTATTACAAAATCTAATTTGAAGAGGTGGATAATCAACTTTAACTACTTCCCTGTATCACTACTGATGACATGAAGTTGTGTTAAGTTTTATAGCTGTTTTTATTTTCAAAACTTTGAAACTCCCATCTGAAAACAGCTTGACGGACCCGGTAATTACCTTGCGCCTCTACAAGTTTAGATCATCCGAACCGCGCAACGATTCGGAACAAGAACTTAAAATAGCTTCTCGAAACTAAATATAGATTTAAGAAAACTGTGAAGGGGCACAGCGATCTGTTCTCTTACCTCATTCTCTCTTGATGAAATCGATTGCAGCCGATCCAAGCTTTTAAAAGCTCAGCGGAAACTGGCAATCCTCCAGGCATACACAAATGGATTCAATGCGGAATTTGCCATTGCTAAAAGAGCGTGGATATCTCGCAGCCAATGAATAAATTCGCAATCGCAATTGATGCAGAAGTTTATGATGTAAATACAAATGCATGACGGCAGATAGCAAGCTAAGAATAGCAATAATACAATAACAAGAGTGTTGGTTATCCTCTTTTCTCGAATGATCGTTAGCTTCTTGGCCAAGCTTTCTTTTGAGTTGTCACGCAGACTGTCCCAATGAACGATTTGATTCCGCAAAGACTTGAAAATATTTCCAACAACAAGATCTACAAAACTAAGATTCGCTATGAAGTAGTTAAATGGCGTCTTCAAGTCTTTGTTGGATTCAGGATAACTGCAAGAATCATAAGGAAGTTTCCCACGGCCGTCACGGTGGAAATCATAGCAGCGCCAGAGGCCATCGTAAATGATAAATATGTGGGAGGAGTAATGTTTTCACAAGGATATTTGCCGAGAATGGACATTTTCTGATAACCAGGGTGTCAAATGCTGGGATTAAGACTGCGAAGCCAGTTTTGGTAACCGAATGAGCTTTGTCTGTTTAACAAACTACAGAAATATTGGTCATTAAGTTAGTACATGCTTTTAGCCCTCATGTTTATGCATCTGTAGCTAGTCATCCAATATGACTCAGGCCCTGATCCAAATATCTTTGCTATTAATATTGTATGCCTTCTGTTTACTTATTAAATTTGGTTTTTGCGTCAGCTCGACAAGTAGTTTATGTTTACAAGTTTAACTATAGATGTGGACAGAAGAAAAGTATCCAAATCAGTTCGTGAAGCGTGGCTGCCGACCAGCGTAATCACTGTGGAAGCATAAACTGCGGTAGCAACGAAATGTTGTGAGGAATCAGCTGCAGTGTTGTCAGACACAATTTAGGGAGTGGTCAAACAGTTTCAGTGCAGGTGGCCAACTCTTTGCCTGGTAAGCGTCTCAATAGTACCAGTTGTAGTTGTTGCGTTGAAGTAGAAAATTGGTAAAACACAGTTACAATGAAATGACAATTTATTTAGGGGACAGACTCAATAATAACATAATGTTTTGGACCTATAGACTTTAAGTGTATCTGACGTAGACCAAAACAGACGCACATGCAATTGGTGTTTGTCATTTCGAGGCTGCTCCGTTTCTAAAGTATAACAATTATTACTCGAGCGCGAGTTGGATATGAATTGTTTCATAGCAAAGGAGCAGCATAGTAGCGAGTTGGAGGGGATATATTAGCAACTGGGATATACTGATTGCCTTAATAACTTAGGATCACCAGCCTATTCCCGTTTGGATGGCGATTCATTAGGGATTTCTGAGAAATACAAACAGACCTTACCATCAGAAGGCCACACTGTGTATGTGTTGTACAGTAAAAAACATGTGTTCCCAGTGTGGTTGGTTCAGTGGCCTAGTGGTTAAGGCATCCGACCGGTAATGTGGAGAACCAGGTTCGATTCCTGGCTGAGCCACATTTTCACTTAATTACTTAGTTGTGTTGATTTCTGTTCCCAAATTAACCTTGTATATATAGTATTGAGGCAATTTCGATTACGTAATTTAATTTAAGGAGGTGATAATGAACTTTAACTATACGTCCTGTCTCAATACCTGTAGTAATGACACGAAGTTGACACAAAGTTGGTCTAAGTGCTATATTCTTATTAGACAGATGTGAACTGCTTTATCTGTCGCTATTTCCCTCCAGATTATTTCCACTGAATTTACTTGTCCACTTATTATTATTATTATTATTATTATTATTATTATTATTATTATTATTATTATTATTATTATTATCATTATTATTATTATTATTAATTTTTGTTTTTTGGAAGCTTATATCGTGTTATTCCCGTAAATGCTACTTGCATATTGAAAATAACGCTTAAACAAATCTGGTAGTAGACCTTTGTGCCATGGATGCGTGAATTTTAAAGCATGGAGTCGATACATATCATTTACTGTTAGAACGTCTAGCAAGTTTAGAAAAGGGAGGGCGCTGTCAGTTTTATTACCAAATGTACGTGCAAAACATATAAGCCTTATAGACTGGTTCTGTTTTCTTTCTATTTTGTGGGGGTTTTCGCACTCGTGTAATGATTGTTAAACTGTACAAACTAAAGTGTGGCGGAGTAGCCTCGAAATGACAAACGTCGGTTGCATGTGTATCTGGTTTGATCTACTTGTATGCGCTTAAATTCTATTGGTCCAGTAATAATAATTAAGAGTTATTATTGAAACTGTGACCTGAGTAAATTGTCAATTCATTGTACAACTCACTTGCTCCAAATGCAGATTTTCACGTCATCTGTATATAAATAATCCAAATTCCACTATCAGCAATTTAATTAATCAATGACACCAATGAAAAAAAAAAGTGGTCACCTTGCTCGTTCCTTGCAACACGACGACAAAAAGAAAATTTAGACCGCAAAGCTCAATGTCAAGACAAATACGCCATGTTTGTAATGTAAGCGTGCAAGAGCAAGAGCTAATTGACGCCATAAATTATGCGCAGTAGCGATGCGCCATGCCAATTTTGAGGAATCGTCTGAATACACAGGAGATAAATTCGGAATCAGATGTGATAATGCTATCTCTTTTTCCACTCAGAGAGGGTGGCATCTACAAAACTAAAGTTGAAAAGACCGAAGTCCGGAGTATGGCTCTCATATTCCTGAGGATTAAAATTTAACCTGTCTGTACTCTTATTGATAATAAAAATAGCAGGTGAGCGCGTGAGAAATTTGAGATTTATTGTAAAGTGTGAGAACATATTTATTGTAGCATGGTCAATTACAATTCTTGTATCATGGCTCGATATGAGTAATTATTTGATCCGTTCATCGTAATTTAATCCTATCCTCCCTTTTAATACTTCCTAGTGCTTCAATTTTTCAAAAAGGTGAAACTTTATTTACTGTCAGAACAACACTCCGAAAGTTTGTCTCAGTCTCATCCTTTCCTAAAAAAATAAAACAATAAGAATTAAAATAATAATAATAATAATAATAATAATAATAATAATAATAACGATGATGATGATGATGATGATGATGATAAAAAGGCGTGGTGGGGAAATTTGAATTGAGCCAAGATACATAAAATTTAACCTTTTATCATCGACGACTTCAAGTGACGCTCAATTGACTTCAACTGACGCTCTACTACAGTTATAATTAGCACAGAAATCATCATGCCGAGACGAGGAAGAGACGTTTGTCCATAATTACTGTGATATTGCAATAAGAAACCGTTACCGGGGTTGCTTTATACCGAGTAATCTACCTTAGGAGCCTATGGGCTCCTGTCTACCTATGTTTTCTTTTGGCAACGACTTATCCACTTGTGCTCATAAACTAACTGTTGATAATTGCACATGAAATGAAAACGATCGCACTCGATACAGGCTGGTGCTTGTATGGTTGATCATTTAAAGTTCTAAATTCGTACCAGACAGAAGAGAACTTAATTAATCTGTCGCTATCTCCCTCCAGCTGATTCCTACTGGGTTAACTTGTCCACTTGTAGTATTTATACTAACTGTAGAAAATTGCCGATTAAATTAAATAGATCGCAGCCGATCCAGGCTTGTATGGCACGTTAGGATGCTCTTAAAAGCTTTGCGAAAATTGCTCAATCTCCAGGCATACACAAATGGATTCACTACGGAATTTGTCATTGCACAAAGAACCTGGATATCCCGCACCAAGTGAATAAATTCACAATCACAATTGATGCAGAAGTTTATGATGTAAATACAAATGTATGACGGCAGATAGCAAGCTAAGAATAGCAATAATACAATAACAAGAGTCTTGGTTATCCTCTTTTCCCAAAGGATCGCTTTCTTCATGACCATGTTTTCTTTTGAGTTGTCGTGCAAACTGTCCCAATGAACAACTTGATTTCGTAAATACTTGAAAATTTTTGCGTTGGTGATGATCAGCACAAGGAAGGTACTTGCTACAGCCGTTGTGGCAAAAATGAATCGAAATCTGTTGTAGCCAACGGCAAAATAAATCATGGATAGCAAGATGGAGACGATCCACACCACCACAGAGGCTAATACTGCTCGAATTGGGTTCAGGTTTGTTCTGTAAATCAGAGGGTATGTAATGGCTACATAACGATCTAACGCAACAGCTATAAGGCTGAGAAGCGAAGCGGTGCATGCTACGAAATATGTAATTTCAACCATGTCTTTGAACCAGTCACTTAGCATAGCAAAGCCTTCCAAAACGTGATACGCTGTAGAAAGAGGAGATAAAACGAGTCCAACAACAAGATCTGCAAAGCTAAGATTCGCTATGAAGTAGTTAAATGGCGACCTCAAGTCTTTGTTTGGATTTAGGATAACTGCAAGAATCACAAGGAAGTTTCCCACGGTCGCCACAATGGAAATCAGAGCAGTGCCAGAGGCCGTCATAAACGATAAATACGTAGGAGCAGTTATGTTTTCACAAGGATATTTACCGAGAAGAGACATTTTCTGATAACCTTGGGGTGTCAAATGCTGGGATTAAGATTGCGACGCCAGTTTTGGTAACCACCTGAGCTTCGTCTGTTTATCAAGCTGCAAAAATATTGGTCATCAAGTTAGTACATGTGTTTATCCCTCATATTTATGCATCAGTAGCTAGTCCTTCAACATGACTTCCCCTGAACCAAATATCTTTAACCTATGTATGTCATATGCCTGCTGTCTTGTTACAAAGTTTGATTTCTACGTCAGCTCGATAGCTAGTTACGATTACCACTTCAACGATAGACGTAACAAGTAGAAAACAAACAAACAAACAAACAAACAACAACAAAATTAACGAATGTAAAGGAAATTGGCCATCAAAACGTTCTTAGCTGTTATTGTTTTGTAAACATACACTACGTAAGCACATCGAAATGTTTTGCGTAATTGTTATCAGACACGTTTAAGGCCCTGGCAAACGAGGGCACATTGTTGCGGACACAAATGTTTCCCTGTTTTTGCCCCCATGCGCAACATTTGTTGCGGACACAAAATTCCGTTTCCCACTTTACGCAGCATGGAAACACATTATTCATTTTGTGTCCACTCGTTTGGCCAACCAAGAAACATTATGTATGAACAACAATGTGTCCTCGTTTGCCATTGCCTTTAGGTCCGGTGCTAAAGTGTCGCTGCTAACTCTGTTCCAGGCAAGTGTCTTAATCGATTCAGTTGTAATTAAGTTCCTTAAGTCGAAAATAGGCACCAAAACATTCAACAACATTTTAAAATTTGAAAGGATGTTTCTGCAATGCATGTTTACAGTACTTGAATTCAAACCATTGTAACAGAACATTTGATTCCTTTACACGTCTCAGTTCATTGGTCATCATTTCAAAATTCAAAGCCGAGGGAGAAAAGTCGATCAAATGCAAGTTCATGTCTCAAAATCTGACAGAAAGTTGTCAAAAAGCTGTCAAGGAAATGCCAAGAGCTAGCACTCTTTACACTTAAAAAAAGTTAACAAAAAATGTTGAAAAAAGTTAGAGAAGTTTGTTCAGTCAAAGACTAAACAACGAGGTTTCTCTTTCTAAATTCTCAAGTTTATTTTTCTTTAGACCGGTATGAATCACCGTTTGAATGTTAAAAAAAGCGAGATGTGTTGGCTGGCTTTGATAATTTTACGGTGGACGAAGGGCCTGCAAAAGTTAAGCTCGTGTGGTTTCACAAGCTTTGTCTTCATTATAACTGGATGTTGTTTTGCCACTGAGAATCTTTAATTGAGTCTTAACCCTTTAAGACCCAATTTCTTTTTTAACTCTTTCGGCAGTTTTCTAGATGCGAATAATTGAAAGGGATCTAGATGTCCTATATGAAGGTCTCCTTTGAAACGTTTGCTGCTCTGGAATACCGAGGACTCAAGTTTTATTTTGACGTTACCAATTTGAACCGTTGTTGTTTTCCTCCCGTCCTTGACGAGTTAAAATCGATAGATACTCGGTTTATAAGTGCGTTTTCGAACCATTTTTCACTGCAGAAGCTCCCAGGCTGGCATCATTAACCTGGAATGGAGAGTAGGGGCAAACGTCTGAACGAAACGAGAGGTCAGAGATAATTTCACAACGACTGGGCAGCCAAGGGTGGTCGTGTCGAGTCATGGCAGCTCAGAAGAGAGGTTCGTCTCACTAGCCGTTCTGTGATGGATTCTTGAATCTAGCAAGGTAATTTTGGCGAGATCTAACTCAAAAAGAAGACAACGCGTACCATATAATGCCAGTACGCCCGAATGGCTCGCTACTTATGAAACATCTATCAAATGAGGATGGCGGGACTTCCATTTCGACGTGGTATCCAAATCAGCCAGAATGCAATCGGGCGCCAAACAGAAATACAGAGGCTTTCAAAAGTGGCTCGAATCGAACGGCTGATGCTCGATTCGCTGTAGGCGTGAGAGGCAAAACTGGAGATGAATGCTTAGGCATGAGATCAAGGTTTGCTCTCATTAGGATATTTTGTTTTCCAAATGAGATTTTGAATTAAAGATGATTAAGCTTAGCTTTGCGTCAGGGCGCATAAAACAGGCATTTTTAGTTTTCCTTGAAAACAAATAATGATATGGAACGGTAAACGAAGCCTGTTCCCAGTGTATTGGCTCTTAAAGCCTAAAACAGTTACTGGTAGACCCTATAAACAGACCACAATAATCAGGTCTAAATTCAGAGCGTGGGGAATCTTGAAAGTGGTAGGCCTGTCTGACGGCCGATAAATTGGCCATCAGGCTACAAAGGGTTAATTGAAGACGCTTCCCTGGTGGACTTGGGATGTAACAGTTAAACTATCAAGGCACTGTTAGGGTTTTGTCTCTGCTTAGCTAAACAACGATTTTGTATGAAATGGAGCTATTATGCCGCTCTGCGTTCCGAGAGATTGCTAACTGACTAAACTTTCAGCATCGCATTTCTTTTAGTCTTCTCTACGGGCATTTACGTCAAAATTGCTCAGCAACTTTTCTATTTTACTACGAGATATGTTTGTTATTTGTCTAATTTCTTATCCTTTCTCCTCTTTCTCTCCTTCGAAGAAAGGCACGCATCGTGCTTTGTGCTATTGTAACGTTTTGTTGTTGTTGTTTTTTCAGTGGTCTTTTGACTGCTCTAAACTATCAGCAGGTTGGTACAGATTCTCATTTGTCTTTTCTGCGTATATTTGTATCAAAATTGGTTAGAACGAATTCTGGCTTACTATACAAGACATGTGTACTTGTCTAATTTCTTTACTCTCTAGAAGAATCTTCGAAGAAACGTACGCATTGTCCCTTGTTTTTTTCTTGTTTTTGTTTGTTTGTTTGTTTGTTTGTTTGATTGGTTGGGGGGTTTTTTTGCAATGTTTTGTTGTTTCAGTTGTGGGCTTGAACTGAAGTCAGTTCCTGTTGACTGCAGATCTAAACGATTAGGTTCATACTCCTTGTCGATCAGGTTCGTACCCCTTTTTGTCTTTTCTAAGGACATTTATGTCAAACTTTTCTAGCTTACTTCTCTACTTCTCTTCTCTACTTTTGCTAAGAATCTTCGAAGAAACGTATGCATCGTACTTTGCTTTCTTGCAATATTTTGTTTTTGATCGGCTTTGAATCCCTTTACGCTTTCATCTGTAATTGTGACGTCTTTTCATGAGTACTTGTCAACTTGTCAAATCTGATCTTCGTGGGCCGATACAACTACTAACATCCAACACTGGTGTGCTCAAATTATAGGGCGAGTTTGATCACCATATCGGATGTTGGAAGATTTGTTATATGTTGTCGTTGCAACTGCTACCCTACTCTCAACAACACGGTGTTCAATCACTAACTCTGCTGGAAAATAACGTTGGGAGCATTTGGTAGGGCCTTAAACATTAACTGTGCTTATAGGCTATTTATTCCAGCATACAGGAATCCAAGAGAAAATAATAATGTACGGCTGGTAGTGGTGAATATAGAATCTTGAGATCGGGGCATAAAGGATGAAGATAAGTACGTGGGGTTGTTTTATACCAAACCACCTATATGTAATTTTTGGCCAACTACTGGCTTTCCACAGTCAACTTTCCTAACTGCCTCAACATAAAAATCATTAGTTAATCTTTGTCTCACGATTGAGTCACAAAGATGTGGATCGCGACGTTTTGACCGCTGTAAAACGCCATCCAGTAAAACAAGACGGAGTAGTCTACAAGATTCCCTGCGAATGTGGTAGGGTTTATATTGGAGAGACGGGAAGATCTATGCATGAACGGATTAAGGAACACGATAGAGACATACGGCTTGCTCGAATCGAATCCCCCGCCGTTTCAGAACATAGCAATGCGACAGGACATTATCCGCTCTGGGACGAAGTTAAATTAATTGATCGAGACCCACATTGGTACACACGTAGGGTTAAAGAGGCTATTCTCATAAGACTTCACCCTAACAACATCGACAGGGACAGTGGAATTGAAATTCCTGAAGCATAGATGCCAACGATCAAACAACACAACAGCCAATCAGTACCAAAGCGGACCGCTGAGAGAACAATTTCTAGTCTGAACGACAAGGATCGAAATCCTCCAATCAACAACAGCCTAAGCGAGGATCGAAACGCACCAATCACTACCAGCCACGGTGCTTCTTATGCTCACACGCAGCCAGTCGACACCATAGCCTGATGAAGACCAGCAGTATAGCGGTCGAAACGTCGCGAACCACATCTATGTGACTCAATAATGAGACAAAAGATTAACTCAGCTATCATTTGAAACCACGATGACGAACACCTTTCATAATATAAAAAGTATTATGCGCGAAATAAATTCTTACTTTTAAATGTGACTTGGCTTACTGCGTGTCAGGAATGGAGGTTGAAGAGATGGATGACCAACAGACTACAATTCTTGCATTGCTGTCAAAGCTAAGGACACGAAGTTGATCTCTGAAGGTTATATATTCGTATCAGGCAAAAGAGAACTTGATCACTTAAGGTAATTCCCCTGAAAAGGATGTACTATTAAGATTTTTTTCAGACTTGGCACAATTGATAGTCATGCATAGGACATTGAAAAAATGCAATAAAAAGATGGGGTCACCGTGCTTGTTTTAGCCCTGCATACTCGTTGTTCTAAGTGTTTATACGGAGTTGAGCGAGAAATGTTCGAAGCATGAACAACTGAAGAAAGCTGTTATTATGTAGCAAAAACTATGAATATTAGTGAAAACTAGAGCCTAATTGTTTTTCTGGGCTATATTCTTTTAGTATTGTCATTTCAAATTGCCCGATCTTGCAAATAATGAGAGGAAATTGGACCACTTCGTCATCATCTCAAACTCCTTCCTGGCTCCAAACGCAGAGTTTCACCCCATTCATATATAAATAATCCAACTTCTACTATTAAACTTTTTTTCTTCTTAAAATATGTTTTTCGTGTGCCTATTAGAAGTACATTAAACCAATAAAAAAGGGGGTCACCGTGCTCGTTTCTTTACAACACGATGACAAAGGGAAATTTTCACCTGAAAAAGCTCAATGTCAAGGCAAATTCGCAATGTATCTAGTGTACGCGCGCACGAGCGCGCGCTAAATGACGCCATAAATTATGCGCAGTAACGATGCGCCATGCAATTGAGAGGAATCACCTTAATCTGTCGCTATTTCTCCTTAGATCATCCCCACTGGGTTATCTTGTCCCCTAGTGTTATTTATACTAACTGTTGATCATGATTGTCGATTAAAAGAAATCGATTGCAGCCGATCCAGGCTTTTATGGCACGTTAGGATGCTTTTAAAAGCTCTACAGAAATTGTCAATCGCCAAAAAGGACCTGGATATCCCGCACGAAGTGAATAAATACACAATGACATTTGGAGCAGAAGTTTATGATACAAATACAAATGTATGGCGGCAGACAGAATGCAAGCTAAGAATAGCAATATACAATAAAAAGATTCTTGGTTATCCTCTTTTCCCGAATGATCGCTCGCTTCTTGGCTGTTTTATTTCGAGTTGTCGTGCAGACTATTCCAATGAAGGATTTGATTCCGAAAATACCTGATAATTTTGCGTTGGTGATAATCATGCAACACAAGGAAGGTGGTTTCTACAGCGGTGGAAGCAAAAATGAATCGAGATATGTTGTTGCCAACGGCAAAGTAGATGAATATGTGAATTATCATGGCAGTTACGAACACCACTTGAGCAGAAATCAAAATAAATCCCGAAAAAATCAGGCTTGTACGGGATTCGAACCCACGAGCTCTGTGATACCGGTGCAGTGCTCTACCAACTGATATAACAAGCGAGCTGGGAGCTGGTCATAAGGTTGGTTCGTTATATACCCGTGAGAGGTGAATATATGAGAACGAATTTATGGAAATCATGTACTTGAACTGCGGATTGAAGAATGAATATGTGAATGATCATCGCGGTTATGAACATTAAGCAGTAGTGAAAAAGGTAAATCACGGATAGTAGAATGGACGCAATCCTGACTATTGCAGAGGGTAACACGGATTAAGCTTTTTTCTGTAAATCAGAGGGTACGTGATGGCTGCACAACGATCTATCGCCACGGCCGTAAGGCTGAGAAGTGAAGCAGTGCATGCTGTGAAATAGATAAATTCAGTCATGGCTTCGAACTTATCGCTTAACATCCCAAGTCCTTCCAAAACGTGATACGCCGCAGACAGAAGAGCTCGAACGAGTCCAACAACAAAATCTGCAAAACTAAGATCCGCTATGAAGTAGTTAAATAGCAAGTCGCAAGTCTTCAGGATAACTGCAAGAGTCACAAGGAAGTTTCTCACTGGCGCCACAATGGGAATCAGAGCAGCGCCAGAGACCGTCGCAAACGATAAATATGTGGGAGCATGAGCAGAGTTTTCATAAGTTTTCACAAGGATATCTGCCGAGAAGGGACATTTTCTGTCCTGAAATGTTGGGATTAATCGAGTCAAGTCAGCTTTGATAACCGCCTGAGCTTCGTCTGTTTAACAAGCCGGCGGTACAAATATTGATCATAAAGTTAGTAAATGTATTTATCTTTCATGTTTATGTATATGTAGCCAGTTATTGAACATGGTTTCATTTGAAAATTATTTTCGGGCAAATTTAGGGAGCGGTCATATAGTATTGGGGCCGACTCTTTTATTCTTTATTTCTATTTACTCCACATTATCATATTGCATAAGATTTTTTACGGTGACTAGAAATAGAAAAGGAGTGGAGATGGGCATGTTAGTCGTCATTTCGCTAACAATTTATCATGATTTTCGTAATGTAGTTATGGGGATTCTATATCTTTAACCAAGTCATTTTATGGTTTATTCCAACCCTCTTTTTGGCCCTGAATTTGTTGAAACAACAGTGCTGCCTCTGAAATGGAAAATCATGCATTTAATCAAAGTTAAATTATTCGTTGGAAGCGCAGTTTTGTACCACTGTTTGTTTTTAGCGTGTGTGTGTGTGTGTGTGTGTGTGTGTTAATGGTGTTAAGTTAACAAGACAGTCTTTCTTTTTTCTTTAATGTAAGGGAATGATGCCTTGACATGTAAATGTTTTAAAAGTTACACTTACCGGTAAGGTTAGGACGTTTAAAAATTTTACACCCTATGCTGGCAAGGTTTCTTCATTGAAAAATGTTTAATTCTATAATTCTGTATTTCAATCAATAATGACTGTGGCTGCCTTTTAATAATTAATACGCTTATTAAAATGGATTTCAAAACAATGAGAATCTCCGAAATTTGACAATACTTATCATATAATGGCAGGAAGGTGTCATAACACTGAAATATATACACAGTAAATGAAATAAATATATTTCATTCTAGCGATGTCTTAACATATAATACTCGCACCGATATTTCAGTTTTTCGTCGAAGAGGAAAATTACGAACACTGACAAAAAAACATCCGCACGAATTATACTAAGCCATCAGATGGAATAAGAAGTGTATTATTCCATGAATTTTTTGTGAGAGACATCGATGCAGAATACCATATTTGAATAAATAACAGTTAAAAGCAGTTGCCGTGAAGCTATATAAATAATAAACCCTTGTAGAAATAATTTAATTAAGTTTTGGGCTTGCTGTGCCTGTTTGTTTATTCACTGGGTGATGGGTATTGAGTGAGTTTCGGCGTTGGCAAATACTGGTGTAAATCAAAATATTGAAGCTTACAAAATAAGAAAATTGCAGGAAAGCTTACTAAGTCTCTTGACAAGCAAGCTTGTTGAAAACGGCGGCTGATTCAATAGTTGCGGAAGTGAGCGTCGATTCATTACATTGAGCTTAATATTTAGTTGAATTCAACCAGTTGAGGTCGAACATTAGTGTGTAACATTGAAACATCACTTACACGAAAAAGCTCTGTCTAAATACCTGATATAGTAGTTTATTTCATAGCGCAAATTTATGTATTGCATGCCACTGGGAAGGAATGCGGCGGGAATGTACGCACTCCACCTACCAAGGTCAATTTTATTGACGGTATTTACAAAAGATTGACAGAAATGAAGAACGATGAAAGTTACAGAAAGCCTTCGCTGGTGATTTCAAAGTAAAATTAGATTTAAGTAACGTCTGGGAAATTTTTGAGATTGCAAAAGCATTTGCTTTCGAGTTGGTCATCACCGCTTACTCAGTTTCTCAGTAAAATGCTGTGTTATTCGCTGGGTGAGCGATACTCCATAAATTTTGGCGTTAGAAATTACTAGAGTAAAACAATTTTATCTACATGCATGGAAAACAAAGTTAGACAATTGCAAGGAAGCTCGCAACGCAACTTGCTATGCTAAATATTCAAAATGATAATTGATTCCACAGCTGTTGAAGCGAAAGTCGAAGTAGTACAGCATGTTTCACATCCAGCCGAAACAAACCAGATCAAAGATCGAAATAAAAAATGGTTCAAGCTACAGAAAGCCTTTACTCCATAGTATGTAAGATTCGAACTTGTATTTGAAGGGGTATCCCAATCCCCCCCCCCCCCCCGAAAAGATTCCCTTAGCTCTTCCTTCGCCGATAATTACACAAAAACTTACCAGCAGTCGTAACCTCCCATTGTTTTACTTGTTTACACGTTGTAATGCAATGCCATCGGTGAAACTGAAAGGTATTAGATTCTTTGTTCCCTGGCTGCGCTTAATTTGTTTTGTTCGTTACCTTTTGTTTAATGTTTCGGTTGCTTTACTTTGTTTTGTTCTGTTTAAAAGGGTGTTAATGTTTTTTTTTTTTTCTTTTTTTTTTTAAGTATCGCAGATACCACTGTTCCTTCGTAAACAGCAACTTTAGAATATTTCCCTCTAAGGAAGCTTCTAATTAGTTTCAGGGCTGTATCTAGCATATGATGAGGCGAACTGAGGCACTTACCTCGGTAAAAATATTGATTTTACTCTCTATATTTTCCGGCTTCAGTTCCTTGTGTGTGTTGCTTGCGAAAAAATTATGAACAGACCGCATAGTTTCAAAGAGGCGTAGAGCATTTCAGTTTGATGTTGCTTAAAGAGGCTATACATTGAAAAATAATGAATGCCGTGGTATTAAAGGCGTTTTTTTTTTTTTTTTTTTTTTACACCTTGCCTCGGTGACAAGTTTTGTTTGGCTATTTCCCAGTTTTTTTCTCTAATTATCCTTTAGGCTTTGCCTTTAACCCTTTAAGACCCAATTTTTTTGTTTAAACTCTTAAACTTTCGGCAATTTTCTCGATGCAAATAATTGAAAGGAATCTATATGTCCTATATGAAGGTCTCCCATGAAACGTTTGCTGTTCTGGAATACCGAGGACTCAAGTTTATTGTAACGTCACCAATTTGAACCACTATTGTTTTGCTCGCGTCCGTAGCGAGTTGATCAGTAGGTGCTCGGTTTATAAGTGTGTTCTCAAGCCATTTTTCACTGCAGAAGCTCCCAGGATTAAATCATTAAGCTGGAATTGAGAGTAGAGACAAACCTCTGAACTAAGCCAGAGGTGATAGATAATTGTACAACGACTGGGACGCCAAAAGTGGTCGTCTCGAGTCATGGCAGCTCAGAAGTGAAGTTCATCTCTCTAGCCGTTCTGCGGGATGGATTCTTGGACCTAGCAAGGCAGTTTTGGCGAGATTTAACTGGCAAAAACACAATTAACTCGTACCATATTTTGCCAGTAGGTCCGGATAGTTCGACACTTATGAAAAATCTATGAAATGAACATGGTGGGACTTCCATTACACGGTGGTATCCAAGTCACCCAGAATGCAATCCGGGCGCCAAACAGAAAAACAAAGGCTTTCAAAGGTGGCTCGAGTTGAATGGCTGATGCTCGACTCACTATAGGCATGAGAGGCAAAATTGGAGATAAATGCTTAGTCATGGTTTGCTCTCATTAGTGTGTTTTGTTTTCCAAAGAAGATTTTGAATTGAAGAATTGAAAGCAAAAGATATGTGATTTTAGCTTTGTTCCAGGGCGCATAAAACGGGCATTTTTAGTCTTGCTTGAAGACAAATAATGATATGGAACGGGAAACGAAGGTTGTTCCCAATGTATTGGCTCTTAAAGCCTAGTAAAGCAGTTACTGGTTGACACTATAAACAGACCATAATAATCAGGTCTACAGTTGAGAGCGTGGGCAATCTTGAATGTGGTAGGCCTGTCTGATGGTCGATATATCAAAGGGTAACGAATGCATTATCCGTTGTCGTAAGCAATGTTGTCGATGCGATTTTCTGAAAGGAGATCAAAATGTCGCCAAGATTGATCGGAGAAACGGAAGTAGAAATTGTGGGCGACACTTATGGCCTTCGCATTTTCGTCGAGTTTCCAGGTTTGCTCTTTATATATGGATACCTAAGTCACGTAGACTTCTCCCCGAAAGTAATATTAGACAAACTATATAAAGGCAAGGTGGCCATCATCAACTACAGTGTAAACAGCCGTTTTACAGTCAATAAAATCAACACAAATCCGTCCGGGCTATTCCAAGCCGATACTCAAGCGATCATTGTCTTTGGTTGCTTAATTTCTGACCAGCTTTTTTACAGCAGGCTTTCATCCTATCCTTTGCTACAATAAATACCGCATTTGATTGCAAAACGGATTTGCACCTTTGACAAACTTTCGAAACAGCAGAAACTTACTTTCGCATGACCAGTTGTCCACGAGTCACAAGGAAGCAAAAAAACCTTACGACCTCTGCATCGAATACAAAATCGGTTTGTTCAGAGAAGACACGTGATTTGAATGATTAAGCGCAGGCTTGCCCATATTCAGAAATGCCGTAAAAAGGAAGTGGCCTTATCTTGTCGACAGCCGGAAAAAAAATGTGAAATCTCATTCTTTTTCTACTTGAACCTTGACACCCTTAGGATATTGCATTTGGTCATCGTTTATATAATATTAATGAAAATACCCATCATTTTTTTAATAAACGTAACTCAAAAGATAAAATCATAAGTTTGTTTAACTAATTCGTTTTAACAATGTATTGAAGTTCCCGTTAGTTGAGTTTATATCTCCATGTCTTACAAGCAGTGCGGTTTCTAACCTCGCTATATGTTTCTTTTTACAGAAAGAATTGTTTTGCACGTGAATTTTAATTACCAATCAGTCATATTGACTTAATTAATTCCAAACTCCAAAGTACAAGGAAGGAGTGTGGAAGGAAGTGGCCTTATCTTATCGACAGCCGGAAAAAAAAATGTGAAATCTCATCCTTTTTCTACTTGAACCTTGACACCCTTAGGATATTGCATTTGGTCATCGTTTATATAATATTAATGAAAATACCCATCATTATTTTTAATAAACGTAACTCAAAAGATGAAATCATAAGTTT
This sequence comes from Pachyseris speciosa, assembly GCA_016490735.1. Lineage (NCBI taxonomy): Eukaryota > Metazoa > Cnidaria > Anthozoa > Scleractinia > Pachyseridae > Pachyseris > Pachyseris speciosa. Next base: position 314,249 of record JAEMWC010000233.1, on the reverse strand, counting down.
GTTTAACTAACTCGTTTTTAACAATGTTCTGAAGTTCCCGTTAGTTGAGTTTATAGCTCCATGTCTTACAAGCAGTGCGGTTTCTAACCTCGCTATATGTTTCTTTTTACAAAAAGAATTGTTTTGCACGTGAATTTTAATTACCAATCAGTCATATTGACTTACTTAATTCCAAACTCCAAAGTACATGGAAGGAGTGTTTTAATCTCATTGATACATAACCTGTCGTTATTAGTTTTTTTTATTTTCAAACATTGAGACATTTACTCTTTCTCGTTTGATAATCTTTAATATAGCGACAGACAGGTCTCAAGTGGATTATAACTACATTTAACTACGACGCAGTTAATATCTCAGTGTCACGTCAGTACATGTCTCAAACTAGCAAGTTCCTGTTAAAATGAAGTCCTTTACTCGTACTAGATTTGGTAAATTGTATTAAAGAATTATTCTATTCCAGTCTGATTTCAACTGGGTTAACTTGTCCACTTGTGGTATCTGAGCTGACTGTTGATGCTTGTTGATTAAAGGAAATCGACCGCAGCCGATTCAGGCACGCATGGCATGTCAGGATACTCTTAAAGGCCTTCCTGAAATCTAATCTCCAAGCATACACAAATGGATTCAATCCCGAATTTGCAAGTATCAAAACAAACTGGATATCCCTCACCCAGTGGATAAAATCGCAATTGCAATCAGTGCAGAAGTTTATGATGTAAATGCAGATGCATGCCGGCAGATAACATGCTAAGAATAACAATAACACAATAACTAGCATCTTTGTTATCTTCTTTTCCCATTTCATCGCTTGTTTCTTCGCCATGTTTTCTTGTGAGCTGTCATGCAGACTGTCCCATTGACGGACTTGTCGTTGCAAAAACTTGAAAATTTTTGCGTTGGTGAAAATCAGCACAGCGAAGGTAGTTGCTACAGCGGTGGTAGCAAAAATAAATCGAAATATGTCGTAGCCAACTGCAAAGTAAAACATGAATAACGCGATTGAAGCAATCCAAACCACAACAGAGGCCAACAAGGCTCGACTTGGGTTCAGCTTGGCTCTGTACATCAGAGGATATGTGATGGCCACATAGCGATCTAACGCCAAGGCTGTAAGACTGAGAAGCGACGCGGTGCATGGAACGAAAAATGTGACATGCAGCACTAGCCGGAACCGCTTGTTTGCCATCCCAAGTCCTTCCAAGATGTGGTACGCCGTCGAAATAGGAGCGGAAACAAGTCCAACAACAAGATCTGCAGAACTAAGATTCGCTATAAAGCAATTGAACGGCGATCTCAAGTCTTTGTTCGGATTCAGGATAACTGCGAGAACCACAGCAAAGTTTCCTACGGACGCAACAATGGAAATCAGAGCAGAGGAGGCGGCCGTCGAAAAGGACAAGTATGTGGGAGCTGTGGTGTTGTCACAGGGATTTTTGCCGAGAAGAGACATGCTTGGATAATTATGCGACTCGGATGCTTAGATTTAAAACAGCTAGAAAAGTCTTGACAGTGTTAGGCCGGCGGCGTTTTAGTTCCGTAGTTTCACTATACTTCTGAACTTCCTTTCTATGGTTTCAGACTTCAGTGCAATCTATGCAAATACTGCACGTTCAATTTTGAAGTGTTTATAACCAATCGTGTTTGTTGCACGTGACTGATCTTATTTTGAATTAGTTCCTCTGAACCAGACCTCTCTAAGATGTACATACAAATTATATGCACTCAACTGTAACAGTTATTTCTGCACAACCGAACAACAAATGGGTAAACTGGTTTAATAACTCGTGTACCTGATTGAGGAGTGTAAACGTAAAGCCTGCAAAACTGGTTAAGGTCACTGATTGAGTAACATTTTAGAGTTGACGAATGGCAAACCCACCCCAACTGATCTAGTAACGCGAACAACACACTGAAGTTTGAAAAGTTTTCCCAGCAAGGTTGAATAAAAGAGTACGAAGTGCCTGTGTTAAACAATTAAGGGTATGTGTTTCTATACAAGTCATGCAATGAAAGCAAAAAGTTGTGAAATGACCAAAAAATAGTAATTTAAAACAAACGGCGCTCCATACATATGCATTGCTATTGTTCTATTAAATGAATAATTAAGCTTAAAAGAATATTGTACGCAAAATAGATATTTACTTTTATTTTTCTATCTTAAGAATTAAAAAAAGGAGGAAAAAATCACACTGTGCAATAAGATCTATTGCCTGCCTTGGAATAAAGGGGGCAATCAATCCAACCAAATTTTTCAGAAAATGTGTCGATTGGCTGAGTCCAACTGGAAATGTAATTTCACTTTTTTTTTCCAGAAATTGTTGTTGTATTGATCGCGTCCTTTTAATAATTCGTATTTAAAGGGGATTAATTACTAATGTTAATATTTTTGAGATCCATTTGCTTTTGCTCGCAAATAAATAAAGAAGAAATTGTTTTTTAAGTTATTTCAGTTCTGTAAAGCGTAACTGCTACCTGTTCTGTACATTAACCTGTATGAATTGCTTTGTTTATATTAGATGATAACGTACTGTTTAATAAACGAGCGGGAGTGTTTTATAACCCGATAAAGCACGACCCGCGAGTTTATTGAACTGCTTCAAAAGGGAAAATATCTAGGGAATATGCGAACTTGTTTGTTTAGCGTACTTGTGCGATAATGTTTGGTTTAGCGTACTGGTGTGATAATTTTAATTTCGTGTTGCACAAAAGAATTTGAAGAAGCAAGCACGCATTACGTGGAGTCGCCCTGGGAATATAATGGTGTGGTGACTAATTTATGCACAGCAAAAACCACATGGCCTCGAACCGAACGTTTCGTGAGCCAAAAAGCGCGGAGGTAGAAAGAGAAATATTGGAAAATGCTGTCCTAAAGTCGACCCGTTCGGTAAATAAAAGGGCGATGAAGATTTTTTGGGAGTGGCAGGCCGGAAGAACAAATAAGAAAGCCTGTGGAAACTTCTCCAATTCAAGATTTGGAAACGAACATTGACATGACGGCAGTCTCTAAACTTTTGGCTGACGAAGTTCATCATGAAAGTAGGCAAAGACACAGGAGAAACTTACCCTATACGAACGCTTTAGTGTCAGCACCGAAATGTTTACAAGATCTGTGTTCAATAACTGTACGTTCAATATCGTACAATAATAGTTATTTTAATATTGAATATTGCATCAAAGTTGTTTTGTTTGGTTTTCCTGTTTATTCAGCTAGCCATTACACTATTCCACCTCGCTCGCTCCCCCCTGGGACTGAAATCAAATGCCGCCCCCAGGCTTTTTAGTTTGACAGTGTTTTACCAGGGTTTAAAACACGAGCACGTGACCAATTTTAATGGATTTGATAGGTTGTTGAGCTCATGCCATTTGAAGTAATGTTTACAATATGAGCGGCAGTGTTGTATCACTATCTACAAACTAGAGGTGAAGCCGAGAGTTTGTTACAACACTGACGCGAATATTGTAAACTACTTATTCAACGTCGGTATTCTGTGTTCATATTCATCGATTATTTTTGTAGTACAAGACATTTAAAGGCAGAAAATCGAACGAAAAGTTTATGTAAATCTGGAGAATGTTGTATCAGATATACAACCATTGATTAATAATACATTTCTTTTGTTTTTCCTTTATGAATTATTTATGAGTTGAATAATGTAATTTAAGCGTTTAAGTGTAACGCCAACCGATTCTAGACTTTTCTTAAAATTTATCGACTTGTTTGGGTTTGGCAAGGGAGTAAAACCGAAGTGTTGTTTTTTTATGCCTTGTAATTAAGCTTTTCTAGTTTAGATTATATTATTCTCAGGTGCAGATCCAGGGAAAATGTTGACCACTTTCCGATAACAGGAGCGGCGAAAGTGCTACCCTCTTGTAGGGTCCGGGGACATGCTAAGGCATTCCCTGCACTTTTGAGTCTTTCGGACGGGATATTGGCCAGGTTTCAAGATTAAGGCTTGGAAATTTTACTTTTGCTTTTAAAAATATATTCATTTGTCAAAACTCTGACTGTTTTCCGGGAAACGGGGAAACCTGTCTGGATCCGCGCCTGATTATACAATACATCCTAGCGTATCCTTAAATAGAGGGGCGTCTGCAGCCTCTGTCTACAGTAGCCTCAGACTTTACCACCAGTACAGCAGAGGCTGCTTCCGCCACAAGACTGGGGTTGGAAGCTAGTATAGATGGAAGATTTGTACCAGTAAGATGTTCCCTACCTGCGGCTCATGCGTTTTTGTTAGAGATTATTAGGTGCAACTGTAAATCGGACTGTGGCTTCCAGAGATGTTCACATGGACTAGATTGCTCGCCTGCATGTGGTACTTGTAGAGCAAAGAGTTGTACAAATTCCACCTCACCTACCTCAGCGAAAACGATGAATGAAAATCACATCAATACCCCTTCTGAATATGCGACGAATATTGCTGCTGGTACGTCAGGTAGGTCAGGTAGGAATTAGATTAACTGATCTTGTTATCCTTCCAATGCACTCCTCATGTATCAATATCACTATAATCTTGTTCCATCTTCCTTTGAAATTATTTTTCAAACAGCAGCATCTATACACTTATACAACACCAGGCTTGCTTCTAAATCAACCTATTACATCAGTGCCATCAAAACAAACTATGGTAAATTCAACTTCGCTTTGCAGCTGTAAAAGTTTGGAATCACCTTGATGAAAGCATTGAAGACCTCCCCTTAAAACGATTAAAAACAAAGTCAAGTTTGACATCTTACAGTCTTACTGTTCATGAGTTTATATTTATATATTTATTCATTTATTGATTTATTCTGTTATCTGTTTATTTATTTATTTATTATTTATTTATTTATTTATTTATTTATTTTATTTATTTATTTATTTCTGTCTTCTTCTTTTGACTTATTAACTGCTCTGCTCTAGCCTTGGTGCCGGCCAATCTCCTATACTTAAACATTACTTAATTTTACTCAGCTTGATTAGCTTTTCAGTTATTCTGAGTAAATGTTACCTTTCTTGTATTATCAGATTATGTTGTAAATTAAGTTCAACTATTATTTGGTAATAAATCTGTTGTTTTTGTTGTTGTTGTTGTTGTTGTTGTTGTTAGCCCTCTCCCCATTCCCATGCCCATCGGAATCCCATCTCAGCATCCAGTTTCAGCAGTTTAATTCGATAACTATGTAAATATTACCAGAGAAGCCAAGAATATAATATACGTTATGGATTATTTTTACCTACGCTGTGCATGTTATAACCCAAACTTAGGCTGTGCATGTTATACCAAACACCACTTGAAGCTTGAAATGTTGCACAGTCTTTTTCAAATTCTCCAAAATTGCTATGTAGGTATCACAAGAACATAAATTTGTCTTAGCTAGTAACGATATTTGAGCCTTTCTTGTAATTAATTTAACATATTTCTCGACGTGGGACCACTCAAATCGTATTTTTAATTTGATCATTTTATTTTCATCTGTTAATAACATTTACGTTTATTATAAATTTTTATTGTAGTTCAAGATGGCTTGGAATCACTCAAAATAACTTCATTTTGTGTGTTTCGATTTATTATTACTTTTCTCGAATTAGGTATCCTGTGGCATACCCTCGAAACATTAAAATGTGCACCACCACACAAATGTTGGGAAATTTTTAGTATGTTAGTAAGTTGACCACTAGGTAACATTTGACAGTGACAGAGTTCTTTTGACTTCAAATCACGAGATGACTGGACTAAGTGCGAATTGATCCTGAAGGTCTTAACATCCGCGATGAAAGATATTAGTTAATTTTTGTTATTACGTTTATCATGTTTTAGACTTTTTTTTCTAATATTTTATTTTACACTGTCAATTATGTTAGTTTTACTTGTTTCCGGCATATTACGGCATAAACACTCCTTCCAATGTAAATTCTCATTGTACCTGAAAAAGGCTGATTTCGGGCCAGCCGAAATGTACTACACAAAACTTAAAACTATTCTACTTTGTATCGGCCCTTGCTTTTATAATCGTAAGTGAATATGCCCTCGAGCGAATACAAGTGCAGTCACACAGCATTGTTATTTACTTATGGCAACCACAATTCTAGTCGAAAAGACGTCGAGTGTAGCTGGGGGAAAAGGAAAGTTGTAAAGAGGACAGAGGACGTAAAAAAAATTTTCCGGCTCCTTCAAATAAATTCGCTGCGCACGAATATCGAGCTCGCTTATACAGGAGGCTACGAGACTACAGGAAGTTCACCGGATTGGGCTGGTTAATGAGCCTGGAGAAAGTTGTTGTAACCTAAAACATATCAAACTTTGGGTTGCAATTTTAGGTTGACAATGCCACACGCCAATTCCGGGCACACAGTAGAACAGTCCCTGAACAAAGGCCCTATTCTCTTCGAAAAAGTCAACCATAACAATAGGCAAAGTTTGATAAGTTACTATCATGACTTGTTCAAAATTGCTTCATTTAGTTCATAACTATTTGGAACCCAATGAAAAATAAACTTTGATCCTAGGTCGCCCGCGATCGAAAGATGTTGTAGTGTCAAGGAAATCGAAGCTTGTCTTCAAAGGAAAGTTTGATTTGAACAGCTACACACAAGGCCAAAAAAGCTGATGCGGGCCTCCTTAATGACCACAGAAAAATGCGGAAATTGGGTGCATGGTTGGCGTAGCGAGAGCACTCGCCTCCCATGCACCAGTGTGGCCCGGGTTCGATTCGGAATGGAACCCAGGCCACACTGGTGGGAGGAGATTGCCCGGACTCGGCGTTAAATGTGGGTTGAGTTTGTTGTTATTCCGACAAGATTTTCTCCGGGTACTCTGGTTTTCACGTCTCCTCAAAAACCAACATTTTCAAATTCCAATTCGATCCGGAATTTCGAGGACCACAGGTTTGTCAGCTAAATTACTGTTAAGTGGCAGACTCGTTCAACAAAGTCGGTTGTGCTTCGATCTGACTCTCTTTGTTAATCAGTGTCTTACGGCTCGAATAATTGTATCCTGTCACCATGACCTGTTATCATAAAACTTCCTGTTTCGTGAAAATTGTATTGCAGGGTAAGTCCTGTTGTATTACTCCATAGACTGTTTTTCTTGGAAACTCATGAAAATGCAAATGGCTTTTTACAGGTGGCAGATGTCAGTGGCCTATATCCAATTCCCTTTGATAAGATGCTTTTCTTTTTTAAATATTACTCTTGGCAATATGTCTCTTTGATAATATTGCTTTTAGAACTTTCAATTATCTTCGATGGTGTATGAAGCGTGTACGAAGTGCTTCAACTGTTTTGCGAAGCATAACAGACATCAAGAGCTCCTCTACAAAATTAAAATGTCTTGCCTTCCACGCTCGGTTGCAGGTGCTGTATCTTCGTTTGGTGATACGCAGTATTTCAATACAAAAAATTCAAGCCAGTTTACTAAAGATGGCACTGAAACCTTAAATTCGACAGTACCTCAGTTCAAAGCTGACAATGCGGATGTGGTCTATTCCACGAATGAACGGAAATATTACACCAAAAATGTGGTTAAATTGTGCGTCTTTAATGTCAAAGAAACAAAATTGGAATGCTTAATTTTGCAGGCAAGATTATCTCCTGTATACGTAAGTAACTGGACTATTTGCTGCTCTGAGGTTCATTTTATTTAAACTGTTTACAAAGATACAAATAAAGACCGAGGGAAGTTACGGAAAACACTTACTGAAAGTGAAATTGATAGCAAAATGGAATAGAAGTTTGGTTAATGCATGTGGTAGGCAAATTAACATGTGCCTTTGAGTTTACTACAATCCACTTAAGAACTTGACGTAAGCGTAGCTGTATCTGGTTGCTTAGAACCTGTAACTCAAGAGTGCGCAATGCAAACACAAAACACCTGTTAGGGAGGTTAGAGACCCTCGTATGATAAGTTTTCATTTACAAAACAAGAACACTTTTGCGCGTGAATTTGACAATAATTACAGAAATAACTATGACAAAACATTGAAAAATATACTGCTTACAGACAAAAGAAGATCAAAATGGACTAAACAAGTCATTACGCAGCAATTAATGTCTCACTGTCACGTCAGAACATGCCTAATATATATATTTAGCCAAGCCTAAAAGCGGAGCTCCAAAAGCACTCTTTTTCTACTGGCATTTACATATAGTGTGCTTGTCATATCACCCATCTGACCTCACTCAAGCTACAGACCCAAAGCTGTGAAAAATAATATGGAAAGGTGGTCTGAGCCAGTGTCATAGTGGATTTGGACCCCCCGCAGAATTGCATCCTCCAGTCCAGATCTGCTTGTGGATCAGATTTGGACCCCCTAGTCCAGAACTGCTAGCAGATATGAACCCCCTTTTACGGATTTGGACTCCAACCCCTCCTAAAAACAAGCGTTCTATTGAGTAAGGTACTAAAAATTCCTTTGCAAAATGATTTTGGAGATGTTAAAAAGCAAAATAAAATGTTGAGGTAGGTTTTTTTTTAATATTCTTTAATACTTTGAGTAAAAAAGAACCTGCAACGCTAGTTTGCATCTATAAATTTTTAAAACAAAACATTTCTTAACATCTTAGAGCAATACCTAAGGAGAGGTCTGTTTCCCCGTTTAACTGTAGGCTACTTAGTTATGGTTCAGAGCCACTAGAAATTGGTGGAGAAGCCTGGTGAATGCTATTTTGAATCAGTATCCGACATCAAATATATAGTGATTCAGATCATCACTTCATAATGAATGCAATTTCAGTTATCCAAAGCCTCCCATGAGACAGTTGGAAATCAGAAATTGTGTATCCTCCGGATATATGTATGCCTCAAAAACATTATGAAAGAAAGATAGATGGAAATCAATAAAAATATTTAGATGATAGCATTAAGACCAAGATATTTCTTTTGATCAGTTACTTCTTGACCTTACTATCGCAAAAAACTGCTTGCTGACATTAAGCTCATCAATCAATGCACCTACAGTGTTTTCAAAAAGAAATCCAGGTGCTCTTCTGGCCAGCCAAGTGCAAGACTAAGCAACTTGATAATAAAATAGTGGGCATTTGGTTGATATCACTATCAAGGTAATTAACAATGTAGTATGAGGATTTAAGGTAATGATTCACCAAAGCAAAAGTGCTGGAAATCCGTGTTAGCCATCTTAACTTGATTTTCTATTTTGCAAGAAAGGTAAGGACTAGTCTCACATTTCTCCATGTACATTTGAAATTGCACAAGATACTTCATCAAACATCCAAAATCCCATTAAACATTAGTGCCAAATGTCATTCAAACATACCACAAGATTGGTGTGACCAGCTATGAATAAAATTGAAAGACTGCATGCAAGAGAAGGAAGTCCAAAACATGTGTACATTGATTAGAAAGAGCTTACTTTAAGTTTAATTTTAAGTTTTAAGTTTAGTAATACTTTGTCATGCGAATACATCTAAGTTGATACAAAAAAAGTGCATGACTTGAGAATAATTGGGAGAAAGTAAATTCCCATACAAAGAATATTATCTAATACAGTAATAGCCCATGTATAAGAACCTGGGTTTTAAGAACTTGTTAGGCTAAAATTTTCATTTTAAGCCCCCTCCACATAAGAACCTATTAAGGCTAAAATTTTAAATAAGGTTCTTATCAGTGGAATTGCTGTAAAAGTGTAAAGGTAGAAACTGCTGAATGAGTTTTTTGGTTATGTTTTGTTAAGGACATATACTGTACCTCCAGTGAACTGCCTGTAGGCATTTCTCTATTCTCTATGGTACAAATAAATGATTTATACTGTATTATGAGATGATATTTATCATATATATATATATATATATATATATATATATATATATATATATATATAGTATATTCAGATAAAATTCATATGAAAATATAAGAACCTATTTTAAGAACCTTGGTAGCCTAAATTTGCTTTAAGTACCATTTATATAAGAACCTATTTAGGCTAAATTGGAAAATTCAGGTTCTTATACGTGGGGTATTACTGTATTACACATTCTAAAAACTAAGAGGTGAAATTTAAACGTGGCCCAAAGCTAACCTAATCAAATTAAATCGAATACTTGTCTCTTACAAGTCACCCCTGCTTTGAGATTGACACTAAAAATAAAGAAGTAAAATTGAAATACAATCCAAAGTTAACCTAATTAAATTACATACTTGTCACTCACAAGCTACATCTGATTTAAAATTGACACAAATAATGTTATAGATAGGACTTAAAAACTGCTTAAAGAAGGCGCATGCATGATGTTCGATGGAACACCATTCCAGTCTGGTATGTAGCGATTATAAAAAGAAATAGCCAGGCCAAGCCTAGAGTCGGAGATGCACACTCTCACCGAGCAACTTCGCATGGCTTTATTTAGGCCAGTTTAATCTGTGTCCAAAACAATTGAGCAGCAGCAAGGAAAACGAAGAGTTTTCGATAGCAAACGTTTGCTAAAAAATACAGACATTCGTGAGTCCTAACTACTTTCAGATAAAAGCGTAACGGAATTCAAAGCGGATAAAAAAAAAAACACCACAAGCGAACAAAGTACGATGCGAGTGTTTTGCTGGAAGAAGGAGAAGGTGGAGAAATTAAACAAGACTAGCTGGTAATAGAAATAGCTTCTACTGATTAATTTAGAAATATCGGTATTTATTTTGACATAAATGCCCGTAGAAAAGACAATAAAGGGTAAAAACTGATCGTTAAGAGCAGTCAACACGAATTGACCGGGGTTCAGAAACAACAGAACAAGAAAACAAGAAAACAAAGCACAATACGAATAATATTTCTTCGAAGATTCTTGGAGAAGGTGGAGAAATTATACAAGTAACAAAAATTGCTTAGCAATCTTGACATAAATGTCCGTAGAAAAGACAAAAAAGAGGTCCACACCTGATCGTTTAGAGCAGTCAACAGCAATCACTGAGGCAGCAATCACTCGGAACGCGACAGAGCTAAATAATAGCGCCATTTCCCACAAAATCTTTCCTTGGCTGACACAAAACGCTAAAGAGCTTTGATAGTTTTACTGGTACTTCTTCCTTCTTCAATTAATGATTCTCAGTGGCAAAGCGTCATCCAGTTAACGAAGAAAGCGCTTGCCAAACCACACCAGCATTTCTCTCGCAGAGCCGTCCACTATAAAATTCATCAAAGCCAGCCCAGCCAGTCAAACCATTTCGGTGTTTTTAACATCCAAACGCTGATTCTTAAGGGTTCAAACAAATTAAGACGACATGTTTATAGACGGCGAAACTAAATATTGTTGTTTACAGGCCGCTTTCGACGAAGATCTCTAAAACGTTTTTCAAATGACCAGTCAAGCGCGCTGGTCTTTGACATTTTTGACAGCATTTTGACAACTTTATGTCAGATTTTGAGACGTGGACATGCACATGCATTTGATCGGCTTTTGTTTTTTTTTACTCGAGCTTGAGTTTCCGCCTTTAATCATTAATTTTACGGACTCATTGTGATTACGTGTTATTAAGATAAGGGCAAAAGTTTCTTAACGCTGTTGAGGTACCAAGGTCGAAGAACAGTCAGCCAAGCCGAGTAAAACACTCGTTCGCTTGCAAAGAAAACAACGTAACAAAACAAACAAACAATTCAACTACTTCTTTGTGTCCAAAACGAGTACAGATGATCGTTATTTATATCCATTCGAGAGAAAAATACAAGTTTCATTCCTGGACAAAAGTAGCAACGATTAAACCAAATGTTTTAAGCTTCTATTTATTTAATTTCCCTCACTGTCCTGCGCTGTGTTGTAGAGGTTTCTACCACTTGAAAATACGTAAGCTTCAGTAAAGTAAAAACAAGCATCCGCAAAAATAGCAAACAGTTTGTCCAAAGAAAGAGCTTTTGCCACAGAGTGTTAGCTACTCGTTCCTCCCATTAACACAGGTGAACGGTTAAGTGACCTTTCTTAGTGAGATGCAAGATGCCGCGGTAAAATGAAAGCCCTTAAGCGTTGAATTATACTGTTTTCAACTGCACAATCGATCCAAGTTTGAAGCTTTTCTTGAGAAAAATCATTCTTCCTTTCATCACTTGAAAATTCACCTTCCGGAGTATCTTTTGACAAGTTCTTGATTTTTATGCTTTTCACGAGAATTTAAAGACAAACTTCGATCGAAGAAGATGCAGTTGTTTTGCTCAAAATGAAGAAACCAAGTAAATGTGAAATTACGAGCCGCAGAAAGCGTGCGAAAAATTAAGCCTCGATTTGATTTGGGTGCCCCACACCTGGCTTGCGCCTGCGATCAAATCGAAAGCAAGTACCTGGTCAGCGGTCAACTTAAAAAAAAACAGCTAACCTCAATGAGGTTTTAACTTGAGCCCGCGATATGGTTACGTGACACTGGTCAGCGGATACCTTGTTTTGACAGGTGTCAATTGGCTATAAGATGGATGTCCAGTATCAAAGATGTACGCTTGGTGTACACTGTAAACAAGCTGGTCAGCTGCTGGGCTAGGTGGATTATGGCCGCCATGTTGGATTATTATGATTATAATCGTATCTATAACAAAATTCTCGATCGTGATTGGTTCTCCGCGCGCCTATTTGTCACGTAATCGGCGCGCGATCACGTGGGTGTCCAATTACAGGTATCCAATTTGAACTTTTTGTAATTGGACACCTGTAATTGGATACCCACGTGATTTTCACGTCAATTACGCGCGCTTTAATGGCTTCCTTTGCAAACGTTTCCTGCAGTTTTCAAAACATATGGAAAGCGCTAAAGGTCGGCGCACACGGAGGGACTAGTCCCTGCGACTAGTCCCCGCGACTAGTCCCGGGGACCAAGTCCCTTCGTGTGAACTACCCATTCAATTAGAAAATCTAGTCGCAGGGACCAAAATTTGGTCCCTGCGACTTGTCCCACGAATTCAAACCATGTTTGAATTCGTGGGACAAGTCGCAGGGACTTGTCCCCTCAAATTATGCTGGTCCCTGCGTGTGAACTGTTCGTGGGACTCGTCCCTGCGACCAGTCCCTTCGTGTAAACTCTTCAGGGGACTAGTTGCAGGGACTAGTCGCAGGGACTAGTCCCCTCGTGTGTGCCGACCTTAAAGACGTTTTCGCTCAAAAGACCTTCCCAAAAGAAATTTTTAATTCCGAAATTTGTTATAGATACGATTAATTAGTAATTGGACCTCGAAATTAGACTAGTATTTTCTTTTGGGTAATTTGTAGATGGTAACTTTGATTTAGTAATAACCCTTTCGCGCGGCGGCAGAAAGTCGTAATGTCTTCAGCTTTCGTTATGTCGGCGGGCAGCTCCTTAAAAAATTTCGCTCCGCTAAAAAGAAACGTGGTTTTCCCAAAATTCGATTTCCCCCTAGGTAACAGTAACCTACTGCTCTGCCTTGTGGAATAGCTATGAACGATCGAAAATCTAATGAAAAATGTTAAAAAATAACTTGGAGCTAATGAATGTAGACAGAGAAAAACATGCTTGGCCATATGATAAGATTCGACCAACGTAAATCATTAATTGCCTCAGAGGAACGTGTGAAACACGTAATTGTACGCGCAGAACTGTGTTGTAGGCGCTGCAGTCTATCCTGGTCTTGTTGTAACAGACTGCTCCAAGCAATATCGCAGAATTAATGTTCTGTAAGCGAGTATAGACACCTCTTTTGTCTCGAAACTTCTAACGCGGTCCAAAATACTAACTCTGCACGCCACCTTTTTACACACATAGTCCGCATGAGCACCTAAATATTTGAAAGTAGTCACGCAGGAACTTTCCCTTCCTAAAAGAGTTAGATTTAGCTTACAATCACGCTCTTTGTGCCTTTGAGAGGTAAATAACAAGGATTTGGTTTTGGCAACATTCAGAACATGATAATTGTCCTCTAGCCTTTCAGCTAAACGTTCAAGATCTTGGTTTAAATAAAAATTTAAGGTATCTGCAGATTGACTACCAAGATATGTATCTGTGTCGTCTGCGTACATGTTCACCCAGCAATATTTCAAAGAACGAGGTAAATCATTAATGTAGACAATGAACAACAGGGGGCGTAAAATGGACCCCTGAGGCACTCCAGAAGTAATTTCAAGCTCTTCGGATGTTTGAGAATCAATACTCACAAGCTGCTTTCTTTCCAAAAAATAATTCTCAAACCACGGAAGGCTTTCAGCGCAAACACCGTAGTACTTCAGTTTGCTAATTAGTAGTATAACTAGGGCTAACGCCCAGTGGGTTATTCATGGGTTTAAGTAGCACTTTAATTTACACTTCAGAGTTAATTCTCTGTTCCACTATTTGTGTTCCTAGTGCTACGCGGCACAACATTCATATGTACCCTTACTTTCTCTTTGCCGCGATTCACCATCTAAAATCGTCCCCGACTTTCTCTGTGCGACCTTGTAGCTCAGTCGGCAGAGTAACGGTAGATCTAATCCGGAGGTCGTGGGTTCGATTCCACCGAGGTCAAAAGATTTTTCTTTGCCTCGTGTGGTTCTCTGTTTCCCTTTACTAGGGCTAACGCCCAGTGGGTTTAAGTAGCACTTTAATTTACACTTCAGAGTTAATTCTCTGTTCCACTATTTGTGTTCCTAGTGCTACGCGGCACAACATTCATGCTTGTGAATTAGCCTTTCAAGTACTTTCGATACTACACATGACTTGTATAATGGGGTTACCTTCGCTTTTTTTCCATTCCGAGGGGATCACATTTTGATGGATAGTGAGATTAAAGATGACAGATAACGGTGAAGCCAGGGCATCGCCTCCGTCTTTAAGTAAACGAGATGGAATATTGTCAATACCAGTAGCCTTCCTTGGTTTCAGTTCTTTAAGCGTCTTTCGAACCTCCGATACGGCGACAGCTCGGAGTTTAAAATGGTTTGAGTGTTCCAGCTGGGGTAACCATTTATAAAAGGATTGCCCATTACATCGCTTGGTTGACCTTAGGTTCTCCGCGCAAGAGGCAAAATAGCGATTGAATAATAATAATAATAATAATAATAATAATAATAATAATAATAATAATAATAATAATAATAATAATGATAATGATAATGATAATGATAATGATAATGGTGCCAGTGGTTGTAGGCTCATTAGGTTTAGTGTCAAAGGAGCTGGCAGGCCACTTGGAGCAACTAGGAATTAAAAACCGAACAAGAACGATGCAAAAGTCGGCACTCCTCGGATCGGCACATATCCTCAGAAAAGTGCTGGAAGTCTGAGCTCTCGGGATGAGACTTGACTGGAAATTTCTTCCCAGGGAAAATCCCTGTGCTAAATTCAAACTAATAATAATAATTAAATAACAATATATAATTATAATAAGAACCTTCCCAGAATCCTTTGCAGCTGGAAAATCGTCAATCCCAAATAACTTAGTCAGTTTGAGGGCAGCAAGACCCCCACGTTGTCTAGAAATAAGTCTTACCATAAACTAATTATTGTACAAGACTAAGGGCGATGACGTCATTGGTCACGTGACTTTGCTCATAAGTGCGTTTTTGCTCACTGTGACGAAGTTATTTTGTTATTGAAAAAGCAGTCAACGTGGTTTGAAGCACAATGGTGTGAGCCATTTCGGACTGCCCGGGTACCGAACAAAATATAAATATTAAGCGAGGTATTTACAATTTTCAAAAAGTGGGAGTCTGGGTACAAGTGCTATCTCGCGTTGCATTAAACGCGAGGAAACAAAAATTTGGATATTGGTAGATATTTTTATGAAATATACATTTTTGTCATTTTTAATGCTGTGACGCCATCGGTCACGTGACCAGAACGGACCGAAGTTTAATATTCGCTCTAAAAGTTTACTAGAACCTTTCTCCAAGAATAGTTTTAGGCGAAGTTGTAGTTTAATAAATAGCGTTTTAAAAAATGGCCATGATTACTTTTTCCTAAAAAAGTGCGGCAGTAGAAAATCTAACTGAAACGTTTGTCAGCTTCCTGCTCAACGACCATTTGAGGTAGGAATAAAAGAAAATTTTGCCTAAGGCTTGAGAGTATGCTCTTTATGATGGCGTTGTCAGTTTCTTCTAATTTCGATTGCTTTTGGCGAGGATCGATGTTTAAGATTTTTTTCAGAGGAGAGGGCCTGGAGGAAAGAACGAAAACGAGGCTATACTTTCGCGCGCTTTTTGTTCACTGCGACGCCGCGCCACAAAAGGTTAGCTAGAAAAAAAAATTCCAAGTACTGGACAACGGACTGGACTTGCATTTTCTTTAAACGGAACTTTTGACGACTTTTTTAATTATTTTTTTTTTATGGCTGCTGTCTGCTCAGGGACAATGTATACTTGAGAAGGTAAGTTGATACAGATAGTTGTTGCTGTTTGTTAAAAAACAAAACAAAAAAAAAAGCGCGTTTGTGGTACACTTAAATGCACTTCTCACCTAAAAAGTGTTGTTTAATTCTTGAAATTATAAAACTTAAACTAGAAGTTGCAGCAATGCGAATGAAATCAAATTAATGCTAACATTAAATGAAACAATTTAAGTTGCTTAAGGCAACCGATGCAAGCTCAGTAATTTTACTAAATACGATATTTGAAGGTTAAAAACGTATCTTAAACAGTGACGGAATAAATGATTACTTTATTTTCAACCGGAACTTAAAACGTTACCTTCATTCGCACAGACATCAAAACTTTATTTTATACTGTCCATGAACTAAATTCCCTATTACAATTATAACAAAGTGTACAATAAAGCCATTATTCAAAGTATTGGCCTAAGAAAAATAGTTGCGCATAAACAAATACTGGAACAGTTCGAGCTTTCAAATGGATTACCCAAATGAATTACACGATTCCGACACATAAATTTAATTTGAGTGGCGAAACATTTGGTTGTATCTGAAAAATTACTGTACTACAAAAAACGTTCTCACAGAGGTTGTAATGCATGGGGTTCACATAATTTAATTCAATTTTATAAAGCTAAAAATTGAATGTCAAAGATTCAGCAGAAACAGAGAAAAGTTTTAAAATCACGGCTGTTTGTGCGAGTTCGTGTACGTTCGCGCTAAACGCGGAAAGTACCTAAGCTTAATAACTCTGAAGACGTCAAGACGTTAAGTTTACGTCAAAACCGACCAAGAACCAGTCGAAAAAAAAACAAAGAAAGATTAGCAAATAATTGTTTTAATAGATTTGGCAGTTTTACAAAGTGTTACGCTTCTGGTTTGTGGCACCTATTTACAATGGTAGTCTGAGGAAAAACCTTTTTACAACAATGTTTCAATTATAAGCTTAAGCTTACGGTAAATTTCATTTGAATCTATTTTTTAAATGGAGGGGAAATTAAAATGTAATTTGCTATAAGAATGGGTCCAACACAGAAATCCTGAAAACCTTCTTCACAAACAAACTGGCGATAAACTTGAAAACCAAATTTGAGAGTAGGCTTAACATCTTGCCGAGCCATTCAAAAGTTGGGCACATAAACAAAGACAACGCTTATCTGGCTTATCGGTTGACCGTAAGTTTTTTGAAGAAAACGACTAAATAAAAGGCAACGGTAAATACCTTCTCCAATCGTCGAAAAGGCTACATCGGGCCACTGCGTAAATCGCACATCCTTCGTCTTTAATCATGCTCAAAGCACAGCGGGAAAATTTATGTGTTGTCGAATGCAGTCGCGGCGCGAATACAATCCCTTTCACAACGCTTTAGATACATCCAAAAAGCCGTCCATCAAGCCTTGATATAATTCTTCCCAGAGTGGCCAGTTAAAAATATTTTCACAGTCTAACACATCTTCAGGTGACCTAGTCGAAGTGGCGGAACGAGAGAGTCGAACGAGGTATCGCACAGCGTTCATGTGCTCGTTAATCCACTGACTTGGTCTAAGGTTTTATGAGACAGGATGAACCAAATTTCAAAATCATTTCACCGTTTTGAATGTAGTTAAGCTTCGGACTAGAAATTTCCCATTACTTTGTAAACTTGACCGCAAATACCACTTTCACCACGGTTGTTTACCATTTACACGGGAAAACCGGTTGGTCGACGGTTGCAGTAAATGGTACGTATCACATACCCAAATGAAAATTTCCACGGAACGCGCGTGTTCCATTTACACAAACATTTCCAACGGTCAGGTTTACAGAGCGATCCAAGCCGAAAGCCCTGGAACTGGTAGAAATGAGCAAATGGAACGCACATTTCCATTTGGAAATTCCATTTGGGAATTTTGGACTACCTTTCAAGAAATTCCGTTTTCCCCGGAATTTTTCCGTTTGGGAAGACCAAAATAGGCTTTCCATTTACATTCCAACCGAAATTTCCGGATTTTTTTTGGTAAATGGTAAACAGCCCACAGCTACAGCGCTATTGCAAGCAAACCGTCGCTTCGTTTCAGAAGGTCGATTCACTTTCTGTGATCGCGAGGTGTGGAGAATCTACGATTCGATGACAAACATAGCGGGCAATGTCTTCCTTCGTAATTTAACCAAAGAAAAAAATTGCAAAACATTTAATTTTTGGTTTATCGTGAACTAAAAAAACTGTCAGAACAAGAGCGGTAGGCGTCTTTTCAGAGCATCTCTCTCTCTCTCTCTCTCTCTCTCTCTCTCTCTCTCTCTCTCTCTCTCTCTCTCTCTCTCTCTCTCTCTCTCTCTCTCTCTCTCTCTCTCTCTCTCAACTAACACTTGTGATTTCTGGTATGAATGAATTAATATGCAAAAACTAAAAAAGGTAAAAATAATAAAGAAAATTTGTCAACTATTTTCCCTAAGAAGTACAAATACACTTGCCTCGATACAAGCCCACTCATAATAAATATCCACAAAAATATGAATACAATCTTCCGTCTGTACAACATTTAACCCCCAAATTTCGATACAACCATTTTTTTTTTTTTTTACATTTATTAGTAAGCTCTGGCTTGCTGGCTCAGCAACAAATAACTTTCAAAACCATGAGAAGTTAAGTGAGAGAAACAATGTCTACAAGGTCTAAATAATAAGTCAGTAGTGCATGAATGGGTGGGGCAGGGGTTCTGAACCTTTAACTGATTGTACTTTTTTCTTCTGGTTCTACCCCTTACGTAGCAGTATCTACTTATGTCTTAACTTTGTTGCAGAGTCTAACAAAATTGCAAATTCATCACAACTTATCATTGTTCTTACCACCTTGGGAATGCCACCTTGGGAATGCCACTTTTTTGGTAGCCGCTTCACTACATGTCTATTATTTCTATAATTTCTGTATTGTAACCGTTTTCTCCATTTTTACTTTGCTTCAGTGTTGCCCCTGAAGAAGGTTAGTCATGTCTCGCCATAATATATGGCATTAAAAGTTACCCTTTTCGACCATCATTTTGTTTCTTTGTCTTATATCTACCTTTTTATGGGATATATAATTATATATTGTTATTTCCGGTTTCACTTGTAATAATAATAATAATAATAATAATAATAATAATAATAATAATAATAATTGATATTTAAACAGGGTGACCCCTTCAGTCGCAGGACTGGTATCAACGGGGGCCCTGTATAACATAAAATAAAAGAGTATGTATAAATTACATATCGATTGAAATAAGCCTGTATTCGTAATTGGATCCTTTTTTGTCGTCCGCTAAGTTGACTTCGGTCGTGCATCAGTAATTGATCCTTTGTTGGGTTTCAAATGGAGTTATAGGCTTCCCCTGCCCTGTCACCTTGAAAGTAAAATTTCCCGGGATACCACGTCTTCGATCACGTAAATCACATCTTCGATTGCCGTGTTGCCAGCATGGCTGTCCTGATGGTGTAGTGGTCATCACACCCGACTAGTATACGGGGGACGTGGGTTCAAAACCCGCTCAGGGAAAATTTTCTTTGAAACATTTATTCAATTATTCAATTATGAATTATATATATATATATATATATATATATATATATATATATATATATATATATATATATATATATATATATATACAGTAAGCCTAGTGGTTAAGGCATCCGACCGGTAATCTGGAGACCCAGGTTCGATTCCTGGCTGAGCCACATTTTCACTTAATTGCTTAGTTGTTGATTTCTGTTTCCAAATTAACCTTGTCTGTTTGAATTTCTCAGAAATCCCTAATGAATCGCCATCCAAACGGGAATAGGCTGGTGATCCTAAGTGATTAAGGCAATCAGTTGCTAATATATCCCCTCCCTACCTTACTGTACTTAATTAATTTCCAGGAGGATTTGGCCGTGCATCGCCGATCGACCGGGGAGTAGTGACGTGATCCTAATTGCAGAAAATGTGTGAAATTTTCTCCTCGGACCTTGCCATCAGATGGCCACTCTGTGTATATGTTGTACAATACAAAATATGTGTACCCAGTGTGGTTGGTTCAGTGGCCTAGTGGCTAAGGCATCCGACCGGTAATCTGGAGACCCAGGTTCGATTCCTGGCTGAGCCACATTTTCACTTAATTGCTTAGTTGTTGATTTCTGTTCCCAGCCTATTCCTGTTTGGATGGCGATTCATTAGGGATTTCTGAGAAATACAAACAGACAAGGTTAATTTGGGAACTGAAATCAACAACTAAGTAATTAAGTGAAAATGTGGCTCAGCCAGGAATCGAACCTGGGTCTCCAGATTACCAGTCGGATGCCTTAACCACTAGGCCACTGAACGAACCACACTGGACAAGGACACACAAGGTAAGGTAAGGTAAGGTAAGGTAAGGTAAGGAGTGTTTGTAATTTTTACTGTACAACACATACACGGTGTGGCCTTATTTTTATGGTAAGGTCCGAGGAGACAATTTCACACATTTTCTGCAATCAGGATCACGTCACTACTCCCCGGTCGATCGGCGATGCACGGCCAAATCCCCCTGGAAATTAATTAAGTACAGTAAGGTAGGGAGGGGTTATATTACACAGTAATTTTCAAAGGGTTATTTTAACTCCTGAAGTGGGGTTAAACTAACTCCTCAAGGTGGAGTTATTTTTGTTCGGAGTTACTTTAACTCCAAAAAGAGTTATTTTAACTCCAGCAAAAGAGTTTTCTCTTCAACTGGGGAGTAAATTTAACTCCTAAATTGGAGTTACGCTGTGGGAGTTATTGTAACTCTGAATTGGAGTTAAAGTTAACTCCCTGTGGAGTTAAATTAACTCGTTTGTGGAGTTAAATAAACTCTATCGTAAATACTCTTTGTCTTTGGCCATCGTAGCTTAACAAGAAATAACACACAAACTGCGGTGATAAACATGACAATAGAACGCATTGTTGGAAAACAAAAATAAAACTATATCGTTTAACTTGACGTTTCGTATGTTTCGACATACATCTTCAGAAGTGACCGTTAGGAATTAAAGTAACAACTAAATTTGAAATTTAAGATAAGTAACTAATTAACAATAACCTTGACAGAAGCTAAAAATAATTTGCATATAAAAGATGCAAACTAATAGAGATACAGCTTTTCGCTGCTTACATTTTCATTTAAGGTAGGTTTCAATTCTCTAATTAGTAGAGTCTCCTTTATCTTGCAATGAGTATCTGACCGACCTTTCGCCAATATCTCAAAGTGGTCCCATTTTAAGTTGTGACCAGTTGACGTGACGTGGTCTGCGATAGCAGATGCATGACAGCTACTCGTGATCGCTTTAAAATGTTCAGTTTTTCTGTCATGCAATCTGCGTTTTGTTTTTCCAATGTAGAAATCCTGGCAGTCCCAACAACTAGCTTTATAAACAACTTTTGACATTTGGGAACGGTTAATTCTATCTTTGTAGGGAAAAAGAGACTTAATGCGATGAGCGCTTTGGAAAATAACCTTAAGATTAATGCAGCCATAAAATTTACTAATGCAGGTCTTCAGTTGTTTGGTAATAATTTTGCTTTGTACTCCTAAATAAGGTAGAACTAAGATTATTTCCTTTTTGGGGACTGTGGTGGTTGGAATCTTCGGTCTGTTTTGTTGCCTGTTCAGAACATCATTAATGTTGTAATTGACAACACCAACAGGATAACCGTTTTGTAACAACAACTTCCTCAGTTCATTTAAACAAGACCGCAAAAGAGAAGGTGACGAACAGATGCGGAAACAACGAAAAGTGAGCGTGCGGATGAGGTTTACTTTGTATTTCCTAGGTGTGAAGGAGTCCCATTTTGTGTACAGGCCGGTAAAGGTCTTCTTTCGGTAGATGGATGTTGAGAAAGTTTGACTGTGGCGTTTGATGAGAATGTCCAGGAAAGGGATTGTATTGTTCTCTTCAAATTCAATGGTGAATTTGATATTTGAGTGACAGTTATTGAGGTAGTGTAGAAACTGAGTTGCTGTGCTTTTACTGTCGAACAAGGTGAAGGTATCGTCAACGTATCGAAACCAAATAGAAGGACGAGCGTTGTTGTTAAGAACCCATTTCTCTTCAAAATGGCACATGAAGATATTGGCCAAAACAGGACCTAAAGGAGAGCCCATAGCCACACCGTCAATTTGGTCGTAGTATTGGCCATCAAATATGAAATGGCTTTTCTTTGTGGCAAACTCAAGCAGAACTTTCAAGACTGAGCGGGGCAGTGTTGGCGGATTGGGGAGGGCATACAATTTGTCAAGACAAATTTGTATTGTCTCATTAAGTGGAACGTTCGTAAATAATGAACTAACGTCAAACGAGCACATTATTTCGTCGTTATGGTTATACGCCTTGGCCCAGTCCGCAAAACTAAAAGAGTCCTTGATTGTCAACTGATTCGTGGAGATGGGCTGAAGTATGCGTACAAGATATGATGCCAGATTGTAGTTGTAAGTGTTTATAGAGGAAACAATTGGGCGAAAAGGGCAACCAGGTTTATGAACCTTAGGAAGGCCATAGAGGACACCAGGAGTAGAACCACATGGTAGTATCTTATGGAGGGTGGCATCATCGATGATTTTATCCTTCTTTAGTTTGCGAAGATACAATATTAAGCTGTCTTCTCTAGACTTCGTAGGGTTCTGCGTAAGTTTTCTAAATTTTGTTTCATCTGAGACCAGCAGTTTCATTTTATTCAAGTAATCAAGTTTGTTGATGATTACAACCCCGTTCCCTTTATCCGGTTTTGTGATTATAATGCTGTCATCTTTTCGCAAATCAGTCAGGGCTTCCCATTCCTCTTTGCTAAGAATGTGTTTCTGTTTTGAGAAATCATACGCGTAGATGTAGCCATAAGATATCTGTTTCAGCTGACATTTGAGTCTGTCTTGGTTTTCAGCTGTCAAAGGTGGCCCGAATCTCTTAAGATCACGGAAAAGCAATTCAAACGAACATTTGACATCATATCCATCCACTTTTTTGGGTGGTAGACAGAAACGTAATCCTCTCGCTAATACCATTTTCTCAGCCTCTGTCAAAACTCGATGTGAGTAATTGAAGATGATATCATCACTGTTCAAGTTTGATACAAGTGGTATTCCACATTTCCGTTTTAAATTATTGAATTTCACCTCTAGCTTTCGCGATTGGCGATCCTTCAAATATCAAATTCACCATTGAATTTGAAGAGAACAATACAATCCCTTTCCTGGACATTCTCATCAAACGCCACAGTCAAACTTTCTCAACATCCATCTACCGAAAGAAGACCTTTACCGGCCTGTACACAAAATGGGACTCCTTCACACCTAGGAAATACAAAGTAAGCCTCATCCGCACGCTCACTTTTCGTTGTTTCCGCATCTGTTCGTCACCTTCTCTTTTGCGGTCTTGTTTAAATGAACTGAGGAAGTTGTTGTTACAAAACGGTTATCCTGTTGGTGTTGTCAATTACAACATTAATGATGTTCTGAACAGGCAACAAAACAGACCGAAGATTCCAACCACCACAGTCCCCAAAAAGGAAATAATCTTAGTTCTACCTTATTTAGGAGTACAAAGCAAAATTATTACCAAACAACTGAAGACCTGCATTAGTAAATTTTATGGCTGCATTAATCTTAAGGTTATTTTCCAAAGCGCTCATCGCATTAAGTCTCTTTTTCCCTACAAAGATAGAATTAACCGTTCCCAAATGTCAAAAGTTGTTTATAAAGCTAGTTGTTGGGACTGCCAGGATTTCTACATTGGAAAAACAAAACGCAGATTGCATGACAGAAAAACTGAACATTTTAAAGCGATCACGAGTAGCTGTCATGCATCTGCTATCGCAGACCACGTCACGTCAACTGGTCACAACTTAAAATGGGACCACTTTGAGATATTGGCGAAAGGTCGGTCAGATACTCATTGCAAGATAAAGGAGACTCTACTAATTAGAGAATTGAAACCTACCTTAAATGAAAATGTAAGCAGCGAAAAGCTGTATCTCTATTAGTTTGCATCTTTTATATGCAAATTATTTTTAGCTTCTGTCAAGGTTATTGTTAATTAGTTACTTATCTTAAATTTCAAATTTAGTTGTTACTTTAATTCCTAACGGTCACTTCTGAAGATGTATGTCGAAACATACGAAACGTCAAGTTAAACGATATAGTTTTATTTTTGTTTTCCAACAATGCGTTCTATTGTCATGTTTATCACCGCAGTTTGTGTGTTATTTCTTGTTAAGCTACGATGGCCAAAGACAAAGAGTATTTACGATATTGTTTATGTGCGGTATGGTCAGGATACGCTGAAAATTGTCAGGGATTACGAGAAGGATCTATCACGCTTCAACAAAACATCACTGGATATTGGATTCTTACAGAAATGCAGGTTGTTCCACATTTACCCTAAATTCCTGGATTTTAAGCTCAGCCGACGTGAGTTTCAAGTCACTTCAGCTTG
Organism: Pachyseris speciosa; assembly: GCA_016490735.1. Lineage (NCBI taxonomy): Eukaryota > Metazoa > Cnidaria > Anthozoa > Scleractinia > Pachyseridae > Pachyseris > Pachyseris speciosa. The sequence continues at coordinate 289,553 of JAEMWC010000233.1, read as the reverse complement.
CCGTCGCTTCAAGGAGGATTTACTGAAGTACGAACTGAATCGTAAAATGTCCGCCCGTCACAAATTCAAGGAGTCTTACGAGCGGGCTCGTGCCTCTCTTCAAGCTGTCTTATCCCCGCTTGATTTCAACCACATTTGTTCTACCCTCGAGAGCAAAGCATCCAAGTCGAAGGATCGCCAATCGCGAAAGCTAGAGGTGAAATTCAATAATTTAAAACGGAAATGTGGAATACCACTTGTATCAAACTTGAACAGTGATGATATCATCTTCAATTACTCACATCGAGTTTTGACAGAGGCTGAGAAAATGGTATTAGCGAGAGGATTACGTTTCTGTCTACCACCCAAAAAAGTGGATGGATATGATGTCAAATGTTCGTTTGAATTGCTTTTCCGTGATCTTAAGAGATTCGGGCCACCTTTGACAGCTGAAAACCAAGACAGACTCAAATGTCAGCTGAAACAGATATCTTATGGCTACATCTACGCGTATGATTTCTCAAAACAGAAACACATTCTTAGCAAAGAGGAATGGGAAGCCCTGACTGATTTGCGAAAAGATGACAGCATTATAATCACAAAACCGGATAAAGGGAACGGGGTTGTAATCATCAACAAACTTGATTACTTGAATAAAATGAAACTGCTGGTCTCAGATGAAACAAAATTTAGAAAACTTACGCAGAACCCTACGAAGTCTAGAGAAGACAGCTTAATATTGTATCTTCGCAAACTAAAGAAGGATAAAATCATCGATGATGCCACCCTCCATAAGATACTACCATGTGGTTCTACTCCTGGTGTCCTCTATGGCCTTCCTAAGGTTCATAAACCTGGTTGCCCTTTTCGCCCAATTGTTTCCTCTATAAACACTTACAACTACAATCTGGCATCATATCTTGTACGCATACTTCAGCCCATCTCCACGAATCAGTTGACAATCAAGGACTCTTTTAGTTTTGCGGACTGGGCCAAGGCGTATAACCATAACGACGAAATAATGTGCTCGTTTGACGTTAGTTCATTATTTACGAACGTTCCACTTAATGAGACAATACAAATTTGTCTTGACAAATTGTATGCCCTCCCCAATCCGCCAACACTGCCCCGCTCAGTCTTGAAAGTTCTGCTTGAGTTTGCCACAAAGAAAAGCCATTTCATATTTGATGGCCAATACTACGACCAAATTGACGGTGTGGCTATGGGCTCTCCTTTAGGTCCTGTTTTGGCCAATATCTTCATGTGCCATTTTGAAGAGAAATGGGTTCTTAACAACAACGCTCGTCCTTCTATTTGGTTTCGATACGTTGACGATACCTTCACCTTGTTCGACAGTAAAAGCACAGCAACTCAGTTTCTACACTACCTCAATAACTGTCACTCAAATATCAAATTCACCATTGAATTTGAAGAGAACAATACAATCCCTTTCCTGGACATTCTCATCAAACGCCACAGTCAAACTTTCTCAACATCCATCTACCGAAAGAAGACCTTTACCGGCCTGTACACAAAATGGGACTCCTTCACACCTAGGAAATACAAAGTAAACCTCATCCGCACGCTCACTTTTCGTTGTTTCCGCATCTGTTCGTCACCTTCTCTTTTGCGGTCTTGTTTAAATGAACTGAGGAAGTTGTTGTTACAAAACGGTTATCCTGTTGGTGTTGTCAATTACAACATTAATGATGTTCTGAACAGGCAACAAAACAGACCGAAGATTCCAACCACCACAGTCCCCAAAAAGGAAATAATCTTAGTTCTACCTTATTTAGGAGTACAAAGCAAAATTATTACCAAACAACTGAAGACCTGCATTAGTAAATTTTATGGCTGCATTAATCTTAAGGTTATTTTCCAAAGCGCTCATCGCATTAAGTCTCTTTTTCCCTACAAAGATAGAATTAACCGTTCCCAAATGTCAAAAGTTGTTTATAAAGCTAGTTGTTGGGACTGCCAGGATTTCTACATTGGAAAAACAAAACGCAGATTGCATGACAGAAAAACTGAACATTTTAAAGCGATCACGAGTAGCTGTCATGCATCTGCTATCGCAGACCACGTCACGTCAACTGGTCACAACTTAAAATGGGACCACTTTGAGATATTGGCGAAAGGTCGGTCAGATACTCATTGCAAGATAAAGGAGACTCTACTAATTAGAGAATTGAAACCTACCTTAAATGAAAATGTAAGCAGCGAAAAGCTGTATCTCTATTAGTTTGCATCTTTTATATGCAAATTATTTTTAGCTTCTGTCAAGGTTATTGTTAATTAATTACTTATCTTAAATTTCAAATTTAGTTGTTACTTTAATTCCTAACGGTCACTTCTGAAGATGTATGTCGAAACATACGAAACGTCAAGTTAAACGATATAGTTTTATTTTTGTTTTCCAACAATGCGTTCTATTGTCATGTTTATCACCGCAGTTTGTGTGTTATTTCTTGTTAAATAAACTCCTTTTGTGGAGTCATTTTTAAGGGGTTAGTATAACTCCCCTTAGGGAGTAATTATGGAGTGATCGCAACCCTCCAAGAAGAGTTAAAACAACTCTATTTGGGGAATTATTTTCATAGAGTTACTTTACCTCTGCAAAGGGAGTGGATATAACTCCTCGTTTAGAGTCATTAATGTATTTATAGGAGCTGGCATAACTGAAACTAAACAGAGTCATTACTGTTGTTATTTTCAACTCTGTTCAAAGGCTCGTGGGATAAAGAACATGAAAGCTTGGACCACTCGCATGACAAAAACGTTGCAGCGGTATGCCATATTCGTCCCCTTTTGCAATTCACGATTGGCTCGCTGCAACAAAAGGGGTTTTGTAATGCATCGTTTTCGGTGGAAAAAGCGGCTTCCCAAAGGTCATGCTGTTTATCTTTTCCTTCCCCACCCCGGTAAGCTTCTGAAGCTTTCCTTCCGTTCCCTTGTCTCTAGGGAATACAGGTTTGAGAAGAAGGGAAAGTTCGAGAAAAATAATCCCACGGATCGAAGGATAAATGGATGAAATATTGGCAGTACAATGTAATCACAAAAGGTCACTCTCTTATCACTGGTCACGCTCCCTACCCTACAAGAAAATGATTAGAACACGTGATGTAACACGTGAGCGATCTCGCGTTCAAAGGTTTGCGCCAGTGGCGGTTGGTATTGAAAATTGTATTGAATCGGCGTGAATTTATCTTCATTTTTGGATCTTTAAGTACGAAAGAAACTCTATCAGGTAAGTGTTTTAGAGACTTGCGTTTCTTTTTAGTCGATTTGTCTCGCTTTAACAGTTTATTTATAAGAATACTGACAAAGGAGGCGGTGGTGAATGCTGCATGTAACGTGTTAGCTTAACGGTTGTGATTTTGCTCCCGTAAACCTTTCCGAAAATTACGATTAAATGCCTTCATTCAATGCTCCTCGATCGAAGACCAAGAGAATTCTATTAATTCAAGTGAATTTTCGCAGAAACAGTGAACCACAACGAGTTATTGAGTGATTTTTGTAGCAAAATACAAGCACAAAACTTCGAAGCGTTCACGTTGTAATCCATCTCCATCAGTTCTAAAGAAGATTATTCAGTCTCAACTTACTGACTAAATAGTTTGAAGTTTCACTGAATTAGTATGGCGTCCGAACAAGAAATGAACAATTATTTTCAAAAGTTTTCATGTATGTTTAATAATGTCTGTCAACTTATCAAAGTGTTGCATTGCTAACGCGAGGAAAATAAACTTGTTATTTGTGTTATTTGTCTTAGATAATCATGGATGAAGAGTGAGCAAGATTTCTCAATACAGTCTGCAGTGAGTCCATTGATAATCTTATAAATGACGAGGTAAGTTTTGAGACAGTGGCATGGCTACATGATCATGTACAAAGTATAAGCATACATGTTAATTTGAAGAAAGTCTGCTACAAATCCAAAATGGCAAAGAAATGAACCTTTCATAATTCAACTACAAATGCTGTGCTTGTTGGTTAGATGGCAAACATGGCTATTTGTTCCAAAGAATATTAATGAAGGAAAATGTTGTATACCTTGTTTCTTGCTGTGCAGGAAATATTTCTCAGGATGCAGGAATTGAAATATTTTTATTTGGGTGTTGCTAAATTTGGACAGTACATGTAAACCCTGCTAAACAAAGCCTCAAGTGAATTAATTGCAATGTTGTTGTTGTTGCTGTTGTTATTGATATTATTCACTTTATTCAGGGCCATTTGGCTGTGTGAGATTTATTTATTTCAGTGTTTGACTAGGTGTTTTTTATGTAGCGCCTCACATTCAAGATGTACTTGTTATCTCATGCAACTTCATTCATATCACACAGAACAAACTACAAGTTGTAGTCTTTTTGATATGAGGCAGAAGCTTGTATAGTTAAATGTGTATATTTCCTTTCTTTTAACATGAAGGTTGAGTTTGATCAGTTCTTTGGCAACTATTTAGGATAATAGTAAATGTTTCCTCTAAAATAATAATCATGGGTGATCATAACTTCAAGCAGATTATATATTTGAGTTGCCTTTTTTTTTTTTTTTTTTGCTGAAATGGACATGGCAGTTTTGTTTGTTTGCATCATAACATCTACGTACCAGTGACTCTGACAGTGCAGTCTCCCAAACAGCCATTATTAGTGGTTGATGCAACACTAAGGGAGCACTGTTGCATGACGACCACTAATAATGGCTGCCTCAGGTAGACCATGCAACAGTGGGGAATAATGACAACTTTTAAATTTCATATCTGGGGTTTACAATGCAGACATTTGCATAAAAAGATAATCATGCTGAAACTGATGTCTAGATACTCAAGTACTGAATACATTCTTTTTGTAGGATGTATGTAGAGTCCATTGATGTGGAAACAAGGAACACCAAAGCTCTCCAAGGATTATAGGCATTGGTAACTTAAGGACCTGGCCCCGGTTGTTCGAAAGACGATTAACGCTAACCCAGGATTAAGAGTTAACTGAAGTCTTAATCACACTTGTTGAGAAAGTTTTGTAAATCAAATTGTACGCTAAAAATAAAGTTAAATTCCAATCAAAACTTAAGGATGAAAGTCTTTTTGAAATGTTTTTGTTGAACATTACCAGTATTTACAATGTAGACTGTACGCAAAGTTTTCTCTAACCCGTGATTACATAGCTTAATCGTGCATTGAACAACTGGGCCCTGCTGTGTATTGTATTGAAGGGAGTTGAAGTGATTTCTCTGGGGACAAGCAATGTGGCATTGTAGTGGGGCTTCATGTGGCTTGTTAAATATTGAAATATATACCCCACTGAGTGTGGCAATGTATTTCTATTTTGTGAAGACAGACGCCAAGAAGCAACAAAGAGAGTGGCAGTGAACAAGTTCATCTCTGCCCTCTTATAATTTCAATGTTTCTTTAAGGGGCCACTGTCATGAGTTGACTTCAAAACATTTGACAATTCTTTTTTCCTCTCTTTTAAAGGAATCAAATATTCATGTTTGCCCAGAGTTTATGAACTTTTTACTATAACCAAGGCCAACTTGTCCATGCCATTTTAAATTTGGCACATCAAACTGAATTTTTCAAGTTTAAATTTGAGTAACTGGCAAATGTGCTAATGTGATAGTGTCCTGTTAAGGCTTCATCCAACAACAAAGTTTAAAATGTTTTTAATGTACACATACCATGTGTATCTTGTTCCTGATAGAACCTTATGAAAATTGAATTATAAGCCAGTTATATTTTTAAAGAAAAGATAGAGTTGTTTCCAAACAAACAGATTGAATTTTGTTGTATAGTCGTTTAAATTCAAATGTTCTTCAAATTTGACTTTCATACCTGGAAAGATTGTCATGTTTAAATGTTTTAATCATGCATACTTGCACATTCTTTATTTATCAATATAATCATATTAGAAATTTACATTTCAAATGTCAATGATAATACAAAGTATGTAAGAAACTGGTGTTCAGATAAGAAAATGAAATCTGATTGAATTAAACATGTTACAGTCAATTTGTGTGAACTGTTGTTTTTATCTTAAAACTACATAGGGTGACTGTGCTGGAGTTACTTTACCTCTAATGCCGGAGTGACTTTAACCCTGATTATGGAGTTGAAATAACTCTACTCTTTTATGGGGCAGAGTTAAAATGACTCCCTTGTTGGAGCTAATACAACTCCAGAATTGGAGTTAAAAATGGGAGTTAAAATGACCCCCAATAAGGAGTTATATTTAACCTAACATTTTAACTCCACATTTGGAGTTACAGTAACTCCTTTATGGAGTTTAAATAACTCCTTTTGCAGAGTTAAAGTGACTCCCACACTGGAGTCATTATAACCCTTAAAAAGGAGTTAAAATAACCCCGAAGAAGGGGTTATATTTAACCTAAAACTTTAACTCCACTTTTGGAGTTAAAATAACTCTTTAAAAATTACTGTGTAGCAACTGATTGCCTTAATTACTTAGGATCACCAGCCTATTCCCGTTTGGATGGCGATTCATTAGAGATTTCTGAGAAATATAAACAGAAAAGGTTAATTTGGGAACAGAAATCAACAACTAAGTAATTAAGTGAAAATGTGGCTCAGCCAGGAATCGAACTTGGGTGTCCAGATTGCCAATAGGCCACTGAACCAACCACCCTGGGAACAAATATTTTTACTGTACAACACATACACGGTGTGGCCTTATTCTTACGGTAAGGTCCGAGGAGACAATTTCACACATTTTCTGCAATCAGGATCCCGTTGTAACTGTAATTTCCTGTTTTTTTGCCTAATGTAATTGTAGGAGGTCGTTTCTTAAAAGCTTTTTCTTTGTGAAAGATGTGATTTTAATTATTATTATTATAATTTATTATAAAAAATAAAAATTATTATTATTATTATTATTATTATTATTATTATTATGAGAGAAATCGAAAGATTGATTCAGAGAGAGCGAGAGCGCCCTGCAGGAGAGAGCGATGTCTCGAAAAGCAGCAAAAAAGCTAAAATTGACTGAGCAAATGAATAGAGATGTTTTTGATTGTAAGAGACGGGCCATGGAAATGATATCATTAGAAAACCCACCGCCAAACTAGAATGGCAGAAAGAGAGGGTATATTGAAGTGAGGAGTGCAAGAGCGTTCTGTGGATGCTGCTTCAGAGGAGTCGAGGGCGACAAATGATTCAGGGAACTCTCAGCCGCCAACAAGAATTACAATCTCGGATAATGAAAATAATCAAAATATTGAAACGCAAGGAAGCCAAAAATGCTAATTTCCCTCCGAATGATAGCTTGAATTTGCATTCATCTCCACCACAAGTCTCCGGGGAGCAACTAGACACAGAGTGTGACGAAACGATTGACGAGAACCCATTCGCTGAGGTGCCAGGCTCCTTGTCGGGATTTTCAACTGTATGCACGCCGCAATCTATTGTTTGGGGTCAATCGGAAGAAAAAGTGATAACAGTCGACTCTTCGGAAATCATCAACGCGTATAATGGGATAATCTCTTAGCGCAAAAACACCTTAATTCCGTACGGGAAAATTGGCAGATAATTCATTGATCAACTTACAAAACGCATATATGACTGGAACAATAGGGCGGACAGTCAGCATACAGCTTCAAAAGCGGCCTTTGTTCTCCTGGCGGTAGGGCTGCTAAAACCAAGCCAAACGTCTAAGGCAATGGGTCATCAAGAATGCTTAGCGAAGAGGTTAGCACTGTGGAAAGATGGCAAAATAGCTGAGGTGTTACGAGAGGGGAAAACGATTCAGAAACGCCTAGTAAGATCCCATCAGAGAAAAGATCCTCCGCATAAAGCAAAAATATTTGCGAAACTCGTCATGGAAAGCCAAATAAACTCGGCCCTACGATACCTAACTGACGATGGCTGTGGAGGTGTATTACCCCTAACTGACGACGTCATGAAGCAACTGCATGTCAAGCACCCAAAAGCACAACCACCAAAGTTGGGATCGCCTCTTTTTGGTCCAGTTGAGGAAGTGCACGAATTAGCTTATAAAGAGATCACCGGGGCGATGATTAGAGAAGCAGCATTAAGAATTAAGGGCTCTGGGGGTCCCTCGAATGTAGACGCAAATGGCTTTCAAAGGATCCTTGCTAGCAAGTCATTCAAGAAGTCTGGCTCTAATTTGTGCGACGCTCTTGCAACTGACTCGCCGATTGTGCACAGAATACATTGATCCCGCGACTATTGAGCCTATTTTAGTGAGTCGTCTTATCCCACACTGGACAAGGGTAACGGTGAAGTCCGACCAATAGGAGTGGGCGAAGTAATCAGACGAATTATTGGAAAATGCATGACAAAGGCGACGAAACAAGACATACAAGAGTCGAGTGGCTCACTTCAGGTCTGCGTTGGATACAAATCCGGGAGTGAGGCAGCAGTGCACGCAATGAACAGCTTATTCCAGCAAGAGGAAACCGATGCAGTTCTGCTAGTGGATGCGTCGAATGCCTTCAACACACTAAATCGAGCCGCCGCCCTTCACAACATCAGGGTTCTTTGTCCAGCGCTGGCTACATCTGCAATCAATTGCAATACCTACCGAGCACCAGCACTACTTTTTGTGACGGGAGGTAAAGAGCTCATTTCCGCAGAGGTACTACACAAGGCGATCCCTTAGCAATGTGCATGTATGTCCTCAGTATACAGCCGCTCATCTCTCGTTTACAGGCAGTTAGTCAAGCTAAACAATGCTGCTTTGCAGATGATGCGACAGGTGTGGATCGCTACAGAACATCAGAGTGTGGTGGGATGAGCTGACAATGGCCGGACCGGACTTAGGATAATATCCTAATGCTGGAAAGTGCTGGCTTGTCACGAAGCCTGATACGGAGGAGACCGCTAGGAGCATCTTTGAAGAAACAGCGATTAACATTACCACGGAAGGACGGAAGCACCTCGGTGCGGCGCTGGGCTCCAGGTCCTATTTTGAGCAGTACGTCAACGATAAAGGCGAGGAATGGGTGGCGCAGGTGACAAAATTGGCTGAATTTGCTCTGTCGCAGCCCCGGGCTTGCTACGCAGCGTTTACTTGTGGATTAAAACACCGGTGGACGTACTTTCTGAGAACTCTGCCTGACATAGAAGATCTGCTCGTTCCTCTGGAGCGTGCAATAGCTGATGCCCTAATACCGTCCATTACAGGTCACAAATGTACACAAGCTCAACGCGAGCTGCTGGCGCTGCTAGTGAGAATGGGAGGCATGGGCCTAATAAATCCGAGTCAAGTAGCAGCCTTGGAGCATGTAGCATCAGCTAATATCTCTGGTCCATTAGCCCGTGAAATAGAATCGCAGGCGCATGATCCACCAGACGAGAGTGAAATACTCGCTGTGCAACGGGAGATGCGCCAAGTGAAGAATCGGTATCTGAAGGAAAAACTTGATGAGGTGAAGGGCTCGATTTCTAAAAAAACTTTGAGAGCTGTAGACCTTGCCACTCAGAAAGGTGCTTCTAGTTGGCTTACTGTTTTGCCAATTAAAGACATGAATTTTAATTTAAACAAGAGTGAGTTTCGAGACGCTGTGAAAATCAGGTATAAGTACGATTGGGAAATTCCTGATACACCCTCTGTCTGTGTTTGCGGGGACATCTTCAATGTGGATCATGCTATGATATGCAAACGGGGCGGATTTATCATCCAACGCCATAATGAACTGAGGGGATTTGGATGCGGAGCTGCTTCGCATGGTGTGCAATAGTGTTGAAGTCGAACCAGTTTTGCAAGACATCACAGGAGAAGAGTTGAATAGGGGAGTCAACCCCGCCCCTGATGTACGACTAGATATAGTTGCGAGGGGATTCTGGGAGAGGCAGAGGTCGGCTTTTTTGATGTGAGAGTTTGCCATCCAAATGCAGCCTCCTATAGAGATATGGATCCAAATCAGATATTCAGGCAGCACGAAACAGAAAAGAAGCGCCAGTACGCTAGCCGAGTGTTAGAAGTAGAGCAAGCTACATTCACGCCATTAGTTTTCAGCACGACAGGTGGAATGGCGGTGGAATGAGAACGATACCATAGTAGACTTGCTGACCTAGTTGCTTCAAAGAAGGGCGAAAGATATGCGACTACCATGTCATGGATCAGGGCAAAAGTGTCCTTTGCGCTGCTGAGATCAGCATTATTTTGCTTAAGAGGCTCGCGATTTTCCAGGAGAGTTCATTTACAGTTGTCGGACATTGATTTGGATATTGAAAAAGGGCATGCTAAAATTTGTTAAGGAAATTGAGAACGCCATTTGTGGAGAACTCTAGCCAAAACCAGGAATACTGAGTCAAGAAGTGTTTAGCAGTTTTTGGAGTCGACATTATTTATTTTATTACCTAAAGCGATGTTTTAGACTTTTTATAAAGAACGTTTTTTAGCCTAGTTTTTTATTTGAACCTTTTTATATATTTTTATACGTACATACATACATTATTATTATTATTATTATTATTATTATTATTATTATTATTATCATTATTACAAGTGAAACCGGATATAACAATATATAATTATATATCCCATAAAAAGGTAGATATAAAGTGTGAAAGTGGTATTTGCGGTCAAGTTGAACAAAGTAATGGGAAATTTCTAGTCCGAAGCTTAACTACATTCAAAACGGTGAAATTATTTTGAAATTTGGTTCATCCTATCTCATAAAACCTTAGACCAAGTCAGTGGATTAACGAGCACATGAACGCTGTGCGATACCTCGTTCGACTCTCTCGTTCCGCCACTTTGACTAGGTCACCTGAAGATGTGTTAGACTGTGAAAATATTTTTAACTGGCCACTCTGGGAAGAATTATATCAAGGCTTGATGGACGGCTTTTTGGATGTATCTAAAGCGTTGTGAAAGGGATTGTATTCGCGCCGCGACTGCATTCAGTCGACAACACATAAATTTTCCCGCTGTGCTTTGAGCATGACTAAAGACGAAGGATGTGCGATTTACGCAGTGGCCCGATGTAGCCTTTTCGACGATTGGAGAAGGTATTTACCGTTGCCCTTTTATTTAGTCGTTTTCTTCAAAAAACTTACGGTCAACCGATAAGCCAGATAAGCGTTGTCTTTGTTTATATGCCCAACTTTTGTATGGCTCGGCAAGAAGTTAAGCCTACTCTCAAATTTGGTTTTCAAGTTTATCGTCAGTTTGTTTGTGAAGAAGGTTTTCAGGATTTCTGTGTTGGACCCATTCTTATAGCAAATTACATTTTAATTTCCCCTCAATTTAAAAAATAGATTCAAATGAAATTTACCGTAAGCTAAAGCTTATAATTTAAACATTGCTGTAAAAAGGTTTTTCCTCAGACTACCATTGTAAATAGGTGCCACAAACCAGAAGCGTAACACTTTGTAAAACTGCCAAATCTATTAAAACAATTATTTGCTAATCTTTCTTTGTTTTTTTCGACTGGTTCTTGGTCGGTTTTGACATAAACTTAAGTACTTGACGTCTTCAGAGTTATTAAGCTTAGGTACTTTCCGCGTTTAGCGCGCACGTACACGAACTCGCACAAACAGCCGTGATTTTAAAACTTTTCTCTGTTTCTGCTGAATCTTTGACATACAATTTTTAGTTTTATAAAATTGAATTGAATTATGTGAACCCCCATGCATTACAACCTCTGTGAAAACGTTTTTTGTAGTACAGTAATTTTTCAGATACAACAAAATGTTTCGCCACTCAAATTAAACTTATGTGTCGGAATCGTGTAATTCATTTGGGTAATCCATTTGAAAGCTCGAACTGTTCCAGTATTTGTTTATGCGCAACTATTTTTCTTAGGCCAATACTTTGAATAATGGCTTTATTGTACACTTTGTTATAATTGTAATAGGGAATTTAGTTCATGGACAGTATAAAATAAAGTTTTGATGTCTGTGCGAATGAAGGTAACGTTTTAAGTTCCGGTTGAAAATAAAGTAATCATTTATTCCGTCACTGTTTAAGATACGTTTTTAACCTTCAAATATCGTATTTAGTAAAATTACTGAGCTTGCATCGGTTGCCTTAAGCAACTTAAATTGTTTCATTTAATGTTAGCATTAATTTGATTTCATTCGCATTGCTGCAACTTCTAGTTTAAGTTTTATAATTTTAAGAATTAAACAACACTTTTTAGGTGGGAAGTGCATTTAAGTGTACCACAAACGCGCTTTTTTGTTTTGTTTTGTTTTTTTAACAAACAGCAACAACTATCTGTATCAACTTACCTTCTCAAGTATACATTGTCCCTGAGCAGACAGCAGCCATAAAAAAAAAATTTTTAAATAAGTCGTCAAAAGTTCCGTTTAAAGAAAATGCAAGTCCAGTCCGTTGTCCAGTCCTTGGAATTTTTTTTTTCTAGCTAACCTTTTGTGGCGCGGCGTCGCAGTGAACAAAAAGCGCGCGAAAGTATAGCCTCGTTTTCGTTCTTTCCTCCAGGCCCTCTCCTCTGAAAAAAATCTTAAACATCGATCCTCGCCAAAAGCAATTGAAATTAGAAGAAACTGACAACGCCATCATAAAGAGCATACTCTCAAGCCTTAGGCAAAATTTTCTTTTATTCCTACCTCAAATGGTCGTTGAGCAGGAAGCTGACAAACTTTTCAGTTAGATTTTCTACTGCCGCACTTTTTTAGGAAAAAGTAATCATGGCCATTTTTTAAAACACTATTTATTAAACTACAACTTCGCTTAAAAGTATTCTTGGAGAAAGGTTCTAGTAAACTGTTAGAGCGAATATTAAACTTCGGTCCGTTCTGGTCACGTGACCGATGACGTCACAGCATTAAAAATGACAAAAATGTATATTTCATAAAAATATCTACCAATATCCAAATTTTTGTTTCCTCGCGTTTAATGCAACGCGAGATAGCACTTGTACCCAGACTCCCACTTTTTGAAAATTGTATATACCTCCCTTAATATTTATATTTTGTTCGGTACCCGGGCAGTCCGAAATGGCTCACACCATTGTGCTTCAAACCACGTTGACTGCTTTTTCAAGAACAAAATAATTTCGTCACAGTGAGCAAAAACGCACTTGTGAGCAAAGTCACGTGACCAATGACGTCATCGCCCTTAGTCTTGTACAATAATTAGTTTATGGTGAGACTTATTTCTAGTCAACGTGGGGGTCTTGCTGCCCTCAAACTGACCAAGTTATTTGGGATTGACGATTTTCCAGCTGCAAAGGATTCTAGGAAGGTTCTTATTATAATTATATATTGTTATTTAATTATTACCCACCCGGATCAGAGCATGGGAGTACGTAGATGATACCACATTCGCCGAAATTGTTCCCATAGGAAGTCGAAGTGAACGCCGTAACAGCAGTAAAGCAGTTGTCTACCTAAAACAGACACCGGTTGAATCCAGATAAGTGTAAGGAACTGTTGATCGACTTCAAAAGACCTAAACACCCGTTCGATGTGATCACTGTCAACTCCAAGGAACTCGAACTTATGAATAACGCAAAAGTATTAGGCGTAACTGTATCTAGCACCCTTCAATGGAATTGTCACATAAGCGTATGTTTTTCCTTATTTTGTTTAAGCGCGCCAAGGTCCCGGCCCGTGAAATTATCACTTTCTATCACATCTGTATTAGGCCAGTAATAGAGTACTGCGCACCTTTATATCACCATGCAGTACCTGCGTATTTATATTAAGCGATGACTTAGAGCCCATTCAGAAGCATGCGCTATCAATAATATCCCCGGCCTTGCATATGTTGACAATCTCACATTACATAACATAATTCTCTTAAGGACAGACGCACTGAACAGTGCAACAAACTATTTGATTTAGTTGTGTCTGATTCTGCGCATAAGCTGAACCATCTACTACCACCAAAGGATGTTTGCAGGTATAATCTTAGAAACCAGCGTGAATTTATTTAACCGAATTTAGAAGATGCGCACCAAGCGTTTTTCCAATACCTTTATTAAATCTATGTCTAAGCGGTAGAATTAATACCATTGCAAATAGCTTTATTAAAACTTTTTACGCTAGCCATCTGTAATTTTTACAGTATATACCAAATATTATCATCTTTACAATTATAATTGCTATTTTTAGGTATTATACTTTTTTTGTATATTCATGCCATTCAGCCTTAGGAGGCTGTAATGTGAGTAGTTATTATTCATCATTGGGGGCTGGGAGGGGAGATGTTGGGGCTTGGATTTTGCAGTAGAACTGAGAAAGAATACTATGGCTAGAAAGCTCCAATTTGTTTCACGCTACGCGGTTTTAAGCTCCCCTCGCAATTAAAACTGTTTTTTTTTTTGTTTGTTTGTTTTTTTTTTTTTTGTATTTGTTTCACTGGATAAATTCCTCTTTTGTTTTTGCAAATATTGTGATAGGCATGAAAAAGTTGGTTACATGACGTCGTCTTCCCTCTGGTTCAGCCTGTGATCATAATCGTGAAGCAAATTGGACTCTCGCAGCGAGCTCGTCCAGTTATGTAAATGGCGTATGTTTGTATGATCAGTAATGGCAACAGGACAGTTGAATGCAATTCAGAGAGTGATCGGGCGAACGATTTCAAACTGGCCGAGCAGGTAGAACGAGACTGATTTGAAATTACAAGCACGATTACCCTGAATTGTACGACACGAAGTCCGGTTACCAATTTCGGTGTCGATAACAAAATGAGAGAAAGTAAGGAAATGAAGTTTAATGTAAGAGCATATACAACAACAACACTTTATTTTGCCCTTATACTTTAAAAATTTACCACCTATACAGAAATTAACATATAAAAATTAAATAAGTAGACATATAGAGCCTGGAGGCTAAGTAACTGGGGAGTTTATGTATTTACTCTTCTTTGATCGGAATAAAGGTCATTGGACCACTTAATTTCGTCTATGTCTGTTCTTAGTTTGGACCTAACAACCTAGCTCGATTTTGATTGGCCAGCATTGGTTAGGTAGTTAAAGTTAAAGCTTATTGGCTAATGGCATTTGGCTGACTAAAATCATGGGATATTTCACAAGAGTAAGTAGGATAAATGTTTTATCATTTAACGCATTGATAAAAAAAAAATAAGTGCACTTTACTGAGTGTATTTAAAAAAAGATGGAAAAACGACCATAATTATCCATTGGGTCTTGGGTGAGCCGTGACCATATTGGGCCAACGTTATAATGTATAGTAATAATCGCGGATATCGTTTTCGTCTATAACAATGTTCCTCCATCGGACAGAAAACATCAACTAGTAAGTTTATATTGTGTTATTTTTCGAAAGGCCCTTTCACCACTACAACTGCAGCAGGCGCTTTGCTGTCATGATTTTATCATACAAAGGACGGTAAATCCCCATATACTGACACGTATTTTAAGTATTACTCATTTGCATTTTGTGGAACCGGAGTAGCTCTCACGTATTTAATTGAATATGTTTTCTTTTTTATCTTTTCTATTCGTCCCCTTTCCCCCTATCTTTCGTAACTTTTTTGTCCTTAATTTAAATGTCTATTATCACCTTTGATCCACGCGGTCGTTTGTTCGTATTTTTTTTTTTTTTTTGAAATCGCGCTATTGTTAAATGATGCCTCCGATTGGTCAATTATTTTTATCGGGCTTTTGATCTGGTTCATCGCGCCGAGTTGTCGCTTGTACCCGGTTTGACAAAGCAAATGGCTGCAAATTCAACTTGCATATTTCTTCATCAGTATTTCTTCATTAAAACCGTGAACAATCCGTTCACAGGTTTAATATCAAAACAGCAAAGTTTGGAACGATCCGTTATTGATAAACTCGCTGATTATGTGGTAAGGATGGTAACAAAATATCCACAAGAAAACGTTTTTTGTCGGCAGCTCCTGTTGTAGGGTAATGGTTTCTAATTTGCAGTAAAAAAAAATATCCGTACCTTCTCATTCAATTATCCTATCCTTTCGCTTTGTATTGTGTTGAAAATACAGTCGACCATGCGGCCTGACAAAGGAGAAAAACTGAGCTCCGAATTAAAACACGAATTAAAACTCGCTGATTATGTGGTGAGGATGGTGACAAAATATCCACAAGAAAACGTTTTTCGTCGGCAGCTCCTGTTGTAGGGTTATGGTTTCTAGTTTGCAGTAAGAAAAATACTCGTACGTTCTCATTTAATTATCCTATCTTTCGCTTTGCATTACAACAACAACAACAACAATCTTGTTGAAAATACAGTCGACCATGCGACTTTACAAACGAGGAAAACTTTGAGTTCCAAATTAAAACACGAGAGGAAACGAAAGCGGTGTAGTCGTCATCGATCACGGACATCTCGGCGAGAAAGGGAAATCAATTTTCACGCAGTTTAGGCAAGCTGACAAAGACCACCAGAAACACAACAACATCGACTACGAAAACAATGTCGATGACGACGCTGAACATCTGCAAACGACGACGAATGCACGCATGCATTCATGGATGGATGGATTGAAGGGTGGATGAATGGAAAAACAAATAAATGGATGAATGTTTAACAATTATCCTGCGAAATAGCTCGGAATATAGCCGGAATATAGATCTAACCGCGCGTAAGAAAGACAAATCCTTGAAACGAGGAGAAAAGGATGCAGAGTCAGTACCGAATATTTTTTCACAGTGATTCAGGGTACTGCGTTTTAGCTTTCGTTTTTGTGTTGATCACATGGCATACCAGATATGGTTCTCACTCTCGAATAAACCCGCTCGGACGATAAAACATAACATAAGTAGGTTTTCTCTGCCGAAAAGTTTCTAAGGTATAAGAATGAGGACACCACCATCATTCTCACCATCATCAACAACAACATCATTCCTTCCGCGCCAAGTGGCGCATAGTTCCTCCTAAGAGGTTTCCATGACGATCAGAGGCTTTTGAGAATAGGTGGTCAGGCCATCACTCAGTTACTACCCAAATTAGCCTATCCCTTTTTTCCTTCCTCTCCCTCCCTTCTCCCTCCTCTTTCTACGCCTTCCACGCAGGATAACCCAAATCTAGGATGTGTGTGAGGGCAGATTATAGCACCAGGAACTGTTCCTTACTCTTTTCGATCAGTGTGTGGGTTTTTCACGTTCCCATGTAGTTTTTCGTCTGGGGCGAGCATAATCTTATCAATTATTTTAAGACCCTGGTTTGTGGTTCGGTCTGGGGTTTCGAGTCCGCGACCACTAGCTCAGTAGTTCAGTGCTTTACCAACTGAGCCAACCGGGCAGTTGATACTGGCAGCGCATATGTAAATTTAACGCCAATTTACCCACGGTAAACAAATTTTACTCATAACGGGGTGTCTAAACAAGCAGTTGTAAAGAAACTAATTAAAGATTAACACGAATTCCGGGTGTGACTGTCGCATTTATAAGACTCCCTTCTGAACGCCTACATATTGTTTCTCTTTATCCTTCTTTTTGGCTTCTCGTAGCTACTTTCTTATTTGTTCGTCTCGAAGATATATTTAAAAATTATGCTTCCGCTTCGTTGTTACTATTGGAGATTCATAATATTTTATTTTATTCAATGTGCAAGCGTTCCATTGCTACAGTTGCTTTAACTTTTTCTTACACTTGCTCCACTATATATACTGGAAGTTAATTATATTTGTCATCTAGCTGTATTGTAATAAAAAAAAAATACCAATTCTTGAAATGTTAAGTCAATTTGTAGCTTCATCTATTAAGAACGGTGATATTAGTAAAATAACATAAGACGAAAAAACATTTCTTGGACTTTGAACTGAGAAGCAATATACAGTTGACTTAATCGTCTTTCGATCATCCATTAATTAAATGGTGCTTTCCTTTTTCTATCAGCCACAGCGAAAGCAATTTAACAATCTTTGATATCCTCGGCGAAACTGCTCGTTAAAAACTGCATACAAACATGGGTTAAGCGCACTATTACTGTGAGCGAGGAAGAGGCGCCAAAACCTCCACGAACAAGGAATGCGATCGTACACAATTTGTGCAATAAAATATGTCAGCCAACAAGAAACAAACGCAGCTGTGATAGTCAACAACATGTAAAAAACTTTCCTTTTAGCTCGATCTTTAATCTCTTGCACTGATCTTCTTCTGCTTCTGCCGTCAAGTAGTGGTCTGTTCCGTCGTAGTGTCACTACTATCGCTGAATACGATGCTATTATGACAATGAAAGGAAAGCCATAGAAGGCGACCAAGAGAAATATGTAGTATATTTCTCTTGCTTGGCTGTTATGGAACGCACTCCCGAGGTCAGCGCCACAAACGAATTCATCTCTTTCTTCTTTGTACGACAACTTCAAAGAATATAGATACGGAAATCGAACCGCTATGGCCAACAACCATATAAAAGCGATGATAAATCTGGAGGCTTTTATGGTAACTTTGTTTTTGAATGGAAACACAATGGCAAAAAATCTGTCCACTGCCATTATGAGCAATGTCAGAATAGAAACCAGGATACTGACACCATGTACAAAAGGAACAGTTTTGCACAACACGCAACCAAACACTCCTTCGACAAGCCACTTAGTTCCTCGCAACCAAATAACAATCGCTCTTGGCATATAAATAAAGGTGATGGTCAGATCTGTGGCGGCCAGGTTGACAATGAAAATGTTCACTGCGCGTTTGCGCATGTTGGAGACCCGCCACACTATAGCAATGGTCACTGAGTTCCCTATGGCTGATATGACGATTATCAGACAGTAAACAACGAATCTTGCAACTTGATGCGCCCTGGGGTCATTACCGAAATTGCAGCCTCCTTGCGAAGTCGACAATTGCGTTGTTTCATTCTTAAAATCCTTTCCGTTTGAATCAACGTTGTCGATGGAATTAATAAGAGCCATGACTAATGCGTCGTGTTCGACACGAATCACAATGTAAAACTGAGGTTCAGCTGGACTTATATATATCATCCTACCTATTGAAGGAGCAGAAAATTAAATATTAATAAGATTGAATTTGGCTAGCCTGCATTATGATTTGCTTCCAAGCTGACAAAAAAGAGTGGGATATCAGTCCTGTTTCTTTTATTAGTAAACTTAGCTTTTAAAGATACATTCGTCATCGCCTTGATAGTAATGGCCTGATTTGTTTGGTAACCATTTCGCAAACATTAATTTGCTTCTTCCTTAATATCTGTCATTATTTATTTACCATCGCAAGAAGCAAATTTAATTAATTAAGATTCCCACGCGAAATTTGAATTTTAGTATTTCACAAGGGAATAGTACGCTGTGAAAGAGTTTCTTAATAACTACCATTCACAGAAAAAAAAAATGGATTGAATAGATGCAGTCGCGAAAGGCGTTTTAATAAAAAGTGAACCAGTCGTCTGCACAGCTAATTTATTGAGACTGGAGAATATTCTTATTGTAAAATAACAGTTGGGGAGGTTGAAAATTAATGTTTCTAATACAATAGATTTCCATTAATTTTGCGTACTTGGGATGCATCTTGTTCTGTATAGTTTCATCTAACAGAGCTAGCGAAACGAAAAGAGAATGGCGTCAGTAATATCTTTTTCAGCTTTTCGTGTTGTTTGCGGTTATCTTCGTGATGTTTTATTGAAACGGAAACTGTTATTGTACCTGACAAATATTGTGTCTTTAGCATCCTGTGTTAAACAGCTTCCTTTTCTCATGGTGTGTAGTTTTTTTTCTTTTTTTTTTTTTTTTTTTTTAATGCAAATGTTAGAAAATTGCTTTGTAGAATGAATAAGGTAATCTCATGCAAGAGAAATTGCTGAAATCGGTAGGGAACACGTTCATCACAAAATGAACTGTTCTTGACAAGGTTTGATCCTGGCTTTTCACAAACGAAGCGGACTGGAACGACGCAAATGATTTATTTCACAGCGATTCGCCTTAAAATCTTTAGGCCTACATCGGATATAAGATATGGAAATGGAAAAAGCCAAACGATGACATTAAACAAAAGCTAAAAAGTTTTTTTGTTAATAACTGAACGAGGGTGCTGCTTTTCACATCCACAGCAAGAGTCGTGGTAGCAATAGGTGTGTAGGAAGAAGGGTCTTTAATCTTGGACGTACAGGGACGATAAACGTTTTCATCCCCAACTCAACTCCCTAATAATGCCGGCATAAAAATTCCTTATGTACGTATCTCTGAATAAAAATAAACTGTTCTGAAAAGCCTCGAGTACTCTATGCTTCGAGTCGAAGGTTAACATCAAAATATAATACCAGTTTTAGGTTTGTCATATATCTTTTTTTTTATTTTTTTTTTTCCGAAGGAAATATTAGTGGTTCGCCGGGTTTCCGTTGGTTACAGTTTGTCCAAAGTCTTGCAGTACTATTTCCTCCATGATAATGTTATCGGTGTTCTCATCACAGTAACCTTTAGCTGTGGGACGTCCTCTTGTTGCTTCCTCTTTTGCGGCGTTGTACCATCGTTTCCTCAGATGAAGAGTTACTAGTAACATAATCACTGCGCTAATGAACAGTGCACCAGCTAACACCAATGCCAAGATCATTTGGCCTGCTAAGAATGATTCTTTGTGATCTGTTAAAGTAAACAATGAGATTCTCATTGTAATTGTAATTTTTGCTTGCGCCAGGTAACGTTGGATACATTATGTTTGTTATGAGGCGGAGACAACATTGATAGAGATTGTGGTAGCAAGTGAAGCAGTTTTAATTTAAGTGTCGTAAAAGCAAAACCAAAGCAATTACTTAGATATGAAGCAGTTTTAATTGAAGTGTCGTAAAAGCAAAACCAAAGCAATTACTTAGGCCAGTCAAAACAGACGCAAACACCCGTCGCAAACAGCAGAACAAGGCGTGAATCACAATGAGATTCAATAACATGTAGCAGGTGGCATTACGCCACAAATTCGATATGAACAAAACACGACTGGTTTTGACTTTGCTTGTTGGTTAAGCAAAGTATCGAGTTGTGCACGTTTTGCCCACCAATCACAAAGCGAAGCGAAGCAAAGCCGAATCGAAAATCGCTCTATTTACAGTGCCAAAACTCAGAAAGGCTTGCCCGACTTACATTTTTGTGTTTATGTTCTCTCTTTCCTACACTTATTAGTTCATGTTTTAAACCTTACCTCGTAGTATGGTTTGTTTTTTTGGCTTAATAATGTTACGTTTTGGGCACTTTACAAACACAGTAATCAATTAAATATAAAATTGCTTGAGGTTTAGGTTTACGGTTTAATATTTCTGACAAACTATCGCTTAGTAGGAACAGAAGTCAACATCTCACGTTTCACTTTCAGACCAATCGTTTGTGTTAGTTTGCAGGACCAGATTACTTGAGAAGACTAGCCACTTGGAGTCCCAAAATCCTTCTCCAGTATGTGATCGTCAACAATGGATTACTAAAGTAATTTTTCCTTCCCCCAACCGTATTCAATGTCCGATTTGGAATGCCGCAAGAAATTACAAAGGAAATCGTGTAGGAGGCGCAAACAATATTGATTCGGGGACGGGGGGCTATCAAACTCGACTGAGCATCGTTTGTACGTAGAAAGGCTTCGAAGCTAAATTTTATCAACATTTCTGTCCAAGATGGCAGCCATATCCAGCTCCTTTAAGAATATGTACCAACAGTACGGACTAGCCTTTACAAAGTGCTTCGAATTATATGGAGTGTTGCTTGCAGGAAAACTTCCCATAGGGAGAGAGAGCGTGAAATGAATGCAAGGACCGAGGAAGAGAAAATATTCGTCGTTTTTTGGTTTTTGTTTTGTTTTGTTTTGTTTTTGTTTTGTTTTTTTGTTAGCAGTTTAGTTTCAACTCCAATATTTACTCTTCTTTCAGAGGTAGCAACCAATCTCTTTTTGCCCACGATAACAATACGCACATTGATGTTGAAATGCACTTCCTTGTTAAGGGGTGATGCTTTTCTAACCAACCAGCAAGCGCAAAAAGTTGGAAGAGAGCATTATCATGCATAGTGCATAGCTAAATTTAATTATTAAACATAGTGCAATGCTAATTTTGCTATTGTCCATGTAGTCTGTGGCTTTACTGTAACCTCATTCAGAAATACGATAATATTTGTAGTAACCTTTGGTCTCAAAGAAACAAAGAACAACCCATACAAATAGATCTGTAAATATATACCAGACGAAAACAAAAGGAAATAAACCAACTAGAACTCTTCGCCAAAATATGTGCGTGTGAAGGATAACAAAGTGGGATCTTGGGAAGGTGATCAATATTTTTTGCGCGCAAAATGTAAGACAAAATCCGCCATGTCCAGTTAGGGAGATACAACAACCTTTTAAATCACATGTATAATAGTTGCTAACTTGTCGTCAAACCAGTTGTTCTGACATGAAAGAAGCACTATAGGTAACTTTCAACTTTCTTAAGAAAAGAAAACGTTTGGAAACACAAATGAAAATTAACGTTTAGATAAAATTGGCTGTTGATATGCTAGACTAGCTTCTAAATCCTGGCCTGGTGCCAAAGCTGTAAAAGAGGTGTCAATTTACAAGGCCTCTCGGTTATAAAGGTCTATACTGTCGAATTTCAACTAGAGACCAACGCAGTCACTATTTCATTGATCTGCCGGACCATGCTTCACATATTATTGCATCCATGGCAACCGTGTCATCCAGTGCAGTTTTCTTCCATCGCTGCCGCTGGTAAAACGAAACTACAAAAACAATTAAGGCGACTACAAAAACTGATGAACTTATTGCCATGGCTATGATCGTCAGTGAGGTGCCAAATTGATTTTCCCAGTTGCCGTTTTCTGAGGAGAGACCACAGAAAACTTTGTAAGCCATGTGAAACCTCACTATGCCTTTGCGCTTTGTCTTTAAAACCAGTTGTAACTCTAGTAATAGTTTCGACCAATTACTGCGAGCAAAGATTTGGCCATCAAACATTTCGTGTGTTATATTGTTTTGGATCCCTTCATTATAATTAATTTCGCATTCTGTTTCTCTTTTAATTAATTTATTACTCATTGAAATTGATGAGTTGCGAATATATTTCTACAACTGCATTCATTTAATCCAACCGAAATTAAAATTTTCCACGCATTAAAAATATTTTTGACAAAGGACCCCACGTTCATTTTAAACAAATTAGTAAACAGGTGATCGCGACTTCCTTGACGACAAGACACTAAACCAAACCAACTCCTTTTGCGGCTTTTTGACCTGTTCGAGTTCTGATTGGTTTATTTTTTTTGATGTGCCAGTCTGGGTAGAAGGTGCCGTAAAAACAAACAAACAAACAAAATAAACAAAACAAAAAACAACAACAACAATGGGGCTCGCTGCTCTAAAAAGAGCCCGAGTTCTCCCCAGCACCCTATGCACAAGATAGAAAATGCGCCTTTGTAGGTTATAAATGTTATTGCTTAACTGCTGGACCAACTTACCCTTTACTGTTGGAGCTGTGCTGGTCTCGACTAGGACAGAGGCTAGAGCAGTCTGGGAATTCCATACATACAACACAAACCTATACAGCGTTGACGGCCGCAATTCGGATACAGTCACGTGATTGTCTTTCAGACGTTCGTTTCCCGGCCAGTATCGAACGTTGTCTCCACAAGGCTCTCTGCAATGACGCTTCACACTGTCGCCCCTTTCTTCGCATTTGGAGCATGAGAGTTTGTAATGGTCATAACTCGAAAATTCATGGGGATGGTCCACTGTGCGCCAAGTAAGAACAGCTGTAGTATCATCAACATACGTTTTGACCAATACCATTTTAGCTGCAATCAAGAAGAAATATAAGCCTAGGTAAAGATGATGGTAATTTTATTAATTAATTAATTAATTTATTTGTTTATTTATTTATTTATTTTCTGGTTTATTTATTTATTTTTGCTTTATTCCACTGGTAGTAGCATTCTTTTCACCATTATCGTTACCCTTCGACCATTTCCATCGTCATTAATATCACTGGCATTATCATTACCACTTGACCATTCTCATTCTCATATAACCAGCGTCATCATTAAATGGAAATTCGCTGCCACTGTTGTCGCTCAGGTGAAATTTGTGAAATCAGATTTCAAATTGAGACAGATAAGACACAATTTTTAACTGCCTGATCAAGTGTTAAGTGCTGTGAGTGTTGTATTAATCTTGGCTAATAAGTTATTTTGTAAACCCTCAAACTCCAACAAACAAAGCAGCGAATATCAAGGTTGAATTCAATAACAGGAAATATCAACCAGTTGGCGGGGAGAGTCACCTGAAATTCTCGTTCCGAATTCAATTTCAGCAGTCCTATTCTTGTTGGATCCAAAGAGATAACTCACGCCGTTTTCAGCAGTAATTCTTAATAAGTAGGAAGTATTTGGCTGTAAACCCGTAAGCGTCACGTGTGTGAAGTGGTTGTTCTCTTTTATTGGCCAATACCGCAGTCTTCCTCTACAGGGCTGCCGGTTACTGCAATTTCCGGTTGAGTGACAATGAAAGCAAGTGACGTCATAAAAAACATCCTGCCACCCGCCATTGTAGGAGGGTGGCATCCAAGCCACTACAATTACATACTGGTCTTGGAGGATTATTGATGCATTCCTTGGAGCCGATGGTGGAGCTGAAAACAATACGAAACGGGCGTAATTTAAAATCTATACAACATTAGTGGAGACTAAGGTAAAATTTCACTTCTAGACTGAGTGGTCCACACAGCTGCTGTTGCAGTTCTCCATCGACCTCTCTCGCCTCCCATCGACAGGATGCTAATACGTACCAGAGTGTGGTTCCCAAGAGCTTCCTGTTATCCATTTCTGTACCGGAATAACGTCGAATAATATGGTCGGAGTAAGGTTTCTCATCTACGCAATGAAAACAACAACACAGAAACCCAATTTTTGAACAACTGCGTAAAATAATAACTTATAGTATGTTGATACCTGTGCATTTTCCTTGTTTGTTGCCTGTTGGTACTCGATAATAGCCCGTGTTGCAGGAGCACTGTTGTCTCGAATTGTTTGAATTTGTGTTTTCAGGACAAACAATACAAACCGAATTACCAAGGGTGGGCTTGTAAGTTCCTACTGGGCAAGCTGCAAAAGAGAAATCAGATTACAAACGGATCAAAAAAGTTTCGTTTGCATTGCTCCCAGTCCCACATTAGGGAGCTTTAACAACCACGACGGCAACGCGAACGCCACATTAGGTTTAACCCATTAAGATCCAATGCGCCCTCGTGCGCCCGTACAAGACTTCGCTGCTTTAAAAAATTGCAACTTTCTTAATGGCGAGAACATTGCCTTAACTATCAGTTTTGAGCATTGACTAGAAAGTCCTTCAAATTGAGAAACCCAATAAACACAAAAAAGTCAGCGATTTTGCAGAATAACAGCGTCTGAATTTGGACAATAACAAACGTGACCGTTTTTAACGTCATAGAAAAACAACAAAAATCATGTTTTTGCCTTCATGTTTTTTTTTTTAAGAAAATCATCGTTGCTAACCCAAAAGTCAACATTTACAGCAAAATTCAGTCCTACTTCTAGCTTACAAGTGATTTGTTTTGCTCTTCTTCGTTGCCCGGGCAAAGCCACAGCCTCTCGTTCTAGTCCATCCTGGCCTTGCCTCGATTTTCAACATCACCAATGCAATGCATGCTGGGAAATAGCCAGAAATTTTGACAGCGTTCGTTCCTAACCCCACATATTTCATATTTATACTAAGTACACAGCCATTCCGACCCACCATTGAAATTTCACCCTTGTTGTGTTCTTCAGTGGTCGCAAGTTCCAAAATATGCCTGGTAGGTCAAGAAATTCATCAGTAGTCGAGTCCCAAAGCTACTTCGTTTCGGAGCGGCCATTTTAACAGTTCCATCAGCAAGAAGCCAAATTCGCTAACGAAGTACATCACCTAACTCGCTTCTTTGATAAAGTGGACTCTTAGCTACCTTCACGCTTAATGATGCTCATCAGGCAGCAACTAAAGATGAAAAATGGCTGTAAACTTCCCAAAATCGAATACAAACCATATTTGAGCCGTTATTATCGCTCAACGAAGCAAAATGGCTACGTCAGAATGACGCTTCTAGAAAACTCGAGCCTACAGTGTTTTAGAACAGCAGCACTTTCCATGGCAACCTCAAATATGGAGTCACGAAATCCTATGGATCGTTTATATACAGAAAATCACTCAAAACTGTAAAAAGGCTCGGGCGTCAGTGGGTTAATAAGCAAAAACAATCGCTTTGCTCGTGCGTTTTACATTTTGGTACATTACTTTGCCGTCCTCTGCAAAACAAACAAAGTGAAAGAACCAAATTATAGATTTTCTCAAGAACGTGACCCCACGACGGTAAATTTTTCATTTTTTCCCCTTATTTTAACGCCGTCCTAACAATGTAGTCCCTGAATAGTTCGCCAGCATTTTCCAAGTTAAGCAAATTGGAATAATCACGAAAGAGCTGCAAAAGCGAGAAGTTAGATTTTGAAACGATGCTTTCGTTGCCGTCGTCTTACCGCCGCCGTTGCTAAAGCTCCCTATTAAGTCCGTTTGCAGCACATTCTATGGCTTCCTTAGCAAATAGGTTAGTATGATAGGAATCGGCTTGTTTGGTTGATTTACCAAGTTGAGCACTGACGTTGGAAATATGCGATGTGAGCCACCCCAAACCATGATAGGAATTCTGGCAAACCTACTGAACACAAGTACTGTAGCAGATACTACCCGACACAGGGCATTGAAGTTGTTGTGATTTAAAAACTTACCTTGACATCCTTGTGAAGTAGTTTGGTATCCAGGTTTACAAAAGCACGTCATGCCATAACTAGGGCTACTCCAGCTTCCATTGCTGAAGCACTCCATGTACATCGAGGTTGCATTTTGAGGACTCTCCGAGTTTAATCCGCATTTGCCGTACATTCTTAACGCATTCCCAACAGAAGGGGATGATGTTCGAGCATAACTTACCCCTCTGATAATTTGAGCGGGACAGAAGTTGTAGGAAACGCGGACCTTCCCTAAGGCAATACAACCACCTGTGTCCTGAATACCCAAGTAAAGTCCTCGGCGCTGGACACTAAACTGCACTGTTGCATTGTTATAGATTCGAGCGGTACCCGAAGACCACACGTGTTGTGCCTGGATTTTACCAATTAACGTGAAGTGCCCATCAAGGATCATCGCCTTCTGAACTCCGGACGCGATCATGCTATCTATCTGGTAGTAATGTAAATTGAAGGATTGCTTGCAGAATGGAAGTGATTGGAAGTCGCACTGTCTTGCGGTGAACTCTAGGTTAACAGTCACCGATATGGCCCCTTGCAGGTCAATAAAATTTGATATCAGCCAGCTATTTGTGCTCTTTGTTGCCGTCTCTGGTAGGTCGCATACAAGATAGTCTCCTGTTTGTGAGCTACGGCTCCACTGAAAGGGATATAACGAAACTTGTCTATCTGAGGGCTAACGATTATCGAATCGACAAACTATCTAGCTGCTTTCTTTGTGTTTAAGCGTTTGAGTTGGTTCCCTCTCAGATAAAAATAAATAAATGAATAAATAAATAATAAAATTAAATTTAAAAAAATGGCTATACCAGTAGGATCTTGAGGCGGGCTCTACCTTAAGTGCTTCATAAAATGAAATCGGGCATGTGAATATGCAATCTATCCAAGAGTATTGCAAACCGCAAAACAAATCAACCAGTAATTCGTGATTAGAAACGTTATTTAGATTATCCAGATTAAAGATAAACAGCAAAACTTACGCTAGTCTGTCAAGCAGTTGTTTTGATGGGTGATACTACTCTCCGAAAGAAAATGTTCACTCATGTCTGAGAAGCTAAACTGGCACATTTTTAATTTGGCATGGCAAGGAACTAGAAAAACATGTTTGCACTACAAGTAATAGTTGGTACCTGTAAACATTCTAATCTGGAAACAAAAAATATTACTCTTGCCTGTGGTTGACAAGAAAAAGACCTAGTCTGAACTTTCTCGTACGTTCCAACACTTTCGCATGATCGTTTGTCCGGACGGAGTAACTGATAAGTTCAAAAGCCAAGGAGTTTCTAAAATCATGGAATGTCAATTAGGCTTCCTTTAACATACAATGACATGAATTAGTGCAGTTATTAGTTACTTTCAAGAAATATATGTAATTAGTCAGTGGCATTTTCTAAGTATTGTACATTTTTTTAAATAAT
Organism: Pachyseris speciosa; assembly: GCA_016490735.1. NCBI lineage: Eukaryota > Metazoa > Cnidaria > Anthozoa > Scleractinia > Pachyseridae > Pachyseris > Pachyseris speciosa. The sequence continues at coordinate 261,508 of JAEMWC010000233.1, read as the reverse complement.
GAATGTGGAAAACAAGCGTTTCTGAATTTGTAAACTTACCAAATTCAGCCTTTGGCTGCAAGGTTTTAAGTGCAATAAACTATTTATCTTCATCTTTATCTTTGTAGTCATACTTTAATTAGTTACAGCTCCTTTAACATACAAGAAGGTGACCCCCAAAATGTCAAACTTACCCCACCGCCCGTCGCCAGTTCATATGTAGTTAGCCAGTCCCATGATTGATGGTAGCGTGAGTGGACGTTCAAAATAACTAAAATGGAGAAGAAAAACACGACATGCTAAAAAAAACTATCTGCTATTCTGACACTCTTAGTGAGATAGATTGATGTTTAAATCAGAGTAAGAACTTCCACCAGCAACAAAAACCGAGGAAAGCTCGATACACCCAAACTCTTACTCCGACAGTACTTTGGCAAACTGATAAACATAAAAGTAGCTCACTTTGACGAACGTTATAAATTTCAGTGATAGGTTGAGGAATTTATCTTTCAGCAAATCTGCGAATATACGTCTTAGAAAGTATGCGGGAGTTCCGACGACGTTTCACTTGGTTCAGTGTTAACAGCAGACATTTTTCCCAAATATGCTGATTGCGGTAAATGGAGAATTCGTCACACTGACTGCCATATACATGCCATGGCTAAATATCATCAAATTTATTAAAACTATTATAGTGCGTGTGGACTTTCTTCCTACAATTAGCGAACGTGTAGCGAAAGTGCCAATGAATCAACCAACCAACCAACACTCTTTAAAATATGAACAACACCGCACTCTTCAAAATGTGAAGTGATGTTGTTCCACCGGGGATCCTTCACAGGCGCTCTCCCTTTGATCTCCATTGGGAATGTCAACGTTGCATGGGTCTGTCATACAAGGCTGCTGGACATTACTATCGACAGAAAACTTACTTGGGCAAATCATCTTAAGGAACAACTTTGTCAATAAATTGAACTTACTCTTTTCTTAAGAGAAAATCACTTCTTGACCTATACTTTAGGGTGATTCTCCCTTCAGTGACATACAGCATCGCTATCTGGAGAAACTGTAACAACCTGGATTACATTAAATCCCTGCAAGCACTGCACTGTCGCGCTGGAAAGCTAATTTTTAATTTGCCACGAGACACACCATCAGTACAAGTTATTGAACTCACTCAATGAAACTCGATTTATAACGTGTATAAACGAAGTCTTGTCAAACTAATCTATAACATAGCTAGCGATAATATGCCCGCAATGATTTCAGATTTAGTTGTATGGCGTAATAGCCCGTATAACTTAAGAGAACATAATAAGGACGTCGTCCATGATTATCCACTTTTTCATGAAAAATTCTGTTTGTTACAGAGGAGCTGTACTATGGAACTGTGTTTCAGAATATTTTAATGATTCATGTGATTTTAAGCAATTTTATTGAAAGGCAAAATCTAGTCCGATATTTAGGAAAATCAGATTTGCGATAAAGTAGGTTAATTTCTTATATCTTATTAATTTTATCAGTAGGTAATTAGATAATTAGATAATTAATTAGATGCACGACCCCTCAAGCATGTAGTGCTTAAACAATAATCGTGTTTTAAATAAAGGATTTTACTTTTACTTTACTTTACAAACCAATCAATCAATGAATTGACCATTCAATCAATTAATAAACCGTATTCTTGTGTGCAAGCTTACTTCATTGTGACTGCCTCGTGCAAGTGTTTTCTACACGCGACTGCGACCACTCTGCATGTGGCAAAGAATCATTTGCATTTGGAAGAAATATCCGGCCAGTTTAACAAATAGATTCCATGTTGCCGTGCGTCTGTTCAGTAATAGATCACAGATGACGTCAAAATGTGGTAAAAACAAAGAAGTGGCACACGAGCCGCAGGCGAGTGTGTCACTGAGGTTTTTACCACATTTTGACGTCTTCTGTGATCTATTACTGAACAGACGCACGGCAACATGGAATCTATTTGTTTTATATAATAACGAAACAAAATGAAAGCGAAAAACTTGTTTATTTTCACATTTCTGGAAAAATAGTTGCAGTGATGACGTAATCTGTGCATCTGTCCTCAAATAGATCATAGCTAAGAACCAATCACAACGCGCAAACTTTTCACCTTATTATATAAAGTTCATTAGAAGAGATTTAACAGTTTAAAAGGCTTGATTATTAAATTCTCTTGAAAATGGCTTAAACCATGGTTAAGTCCGTCATTTTAGATCGAAACTCATTATTTCAGCTATTCAAAATGGCGAGTATTTCAACAAGGAAAGATCGCTCTGGTTCGCCTGTACCCTGCGTAGCAAGCATTTCCGTGTGGTTTCCTACCAAAGATAAGATAAGATAAGATAACTTTATTTATACACGGTATTTACATCAGCTTAATTAATTATTATCAACTAACTCTCTATCTACTTAATTACAATCACAAGAGAATAAAAAATAAAATAAAAAAACAATAAAACAAAAGGCTGCTTTTCTTGGAGGCCGTGTGTAAAATCTTACTTAAAACTTACTTAAAACTGTGGCGACTCAATTTATTCTTAAAATCTCTCAAGGAAGTCGCTTGGTTTAATTCCGGGGTAAACTGTTCCACAACTGAGCTCCACTGTACGAAAGACTTCTCTTTAGGTAATCAGTGCGGGGTTTTGGAAGAGCTAGTGCGTTTTCAGTATTCCTCAAATGATAAGAATTCACACTATCGCGAAAAACAAAACTAGATCTTAAATATTCAGGCGTTGTGTCATGTAATATTTTGTACAACATAATAGATTTCTTTTCTAATCTTTGACGCCAGAGTTCTCGCCACCGTAGTGCCCGGAACAATTCATTCAAATTACTGTCATAAGAAGCTTTCATCAAAATGCGAGCTGCCCGATTTTGAAGCTTTTGAAGTCTATCAGAAAGGCCTTTGTTACAGTTTCCCCACACCTCACTACAATAATCGAAGTGAGGCTGAACAAAGCTATTATAAACGTATGAATGATATATGAAATGAATCATATATGAACTGCGGAAATGAAATCAAATGAAGAATGATCCTCGCAGTTGTGAACGCAATTTATGCAATTTGCGAAAAGAAGCCTGAAAAAAAAATTCAGGACTTCAACGGGGTTTGAACCCGTGACCTCGCGATTACCGGTGCGATGCTCTAACCAACTGAGCTATGAAGCCACTGACGTTGGGAGCAGGTCAAATGTGGGTTCATATGTTCCCGTGAAAGAAATGAGTGTCAATGATATATGAACCCACATATGAACCCACATTTGACCTGCTCCCAACGTCAGTGGCTTCATAGCTCAGTTGGTTAGAGCATCGCACCGGTAATCGCGAGGTCACGGGCTCAAACCCCGTTGAAGTCCTGAAATTTTCTCAGGCTTCTTTTCGCAATTGCATAAATTTCGATCACAAGTGCGAGGATCATTCTTCATTTGATTGGCTATTATAAACATTGACTGCAATATTAAAAGGGATTTGATGTCGTATGCGCTTTATTGCACCAATGGCAGAAGCAATCTTTTGCAGATATTTTCTATATGACTTTCCCAATTTAAAATTTGATCGATGCAGACCCCGAGAGATTTAGTTGATGCTACCTGCTCCACGGTCATGTTATTTATAGTTAGAGAAGGACAATCTGAAAGATTCGATAACTTCTGTCTGGATGCAATTAGCATAAACTCGGTTTTTGTCAGGTTCAAGGTAAGCTTGTTAACTGATAACCAAGTGTACACTTTGTTTAGATCATAATTAAGACAATCATTTACATCATGGACGTCGGCACTAGCAAACGTCAAGCTGGTATCATCAGCGTACATTCTTGGTTGTCAAAAGTGTAAGCAATTTGGTAAGTCATTGATATATAATAGAAAAAGTAGCGGTCCTAGGATTGTTCCTTGGGCAACGCCACATTTGAAAGATTTCGGGGCTGATTTACAACAATTAATTTGACAAATTTGAGTACGGTTATCTAAGTAAGAGGCAAACCATTTGTAACTGGACTGACGTATCCCATAATATTGCAATTTACGTAACAAAATCTCGTGGTCAACTGTATCAAAGGCCTTTTTAAGGTCTAAAAAGACAACAGCGTTGATGAGTCCACGATCGATATTCATAGCCCAACTATCGGAGCCTCAAGCAGTGCCGTAACCGTAGAATGTAGAGAACGGAAACCGGATTGGTGACGTGTCAGAAGACTATTCTTACTTAGATAGTGATATACCTGGTCATAAATTATTCGCTCAAAAACTTTGGCTACTACTGGGATTACAGAAATTGGTCGATAATTTGTCGGCTCATTACGCTTCCCGGAGTTTTTGTACATTTGATTTGATTTATTTAGAGTTGATTTGATTTAGTCTCCCCAATTAGTAGAGCACCTGTGCTTGGCTAAATAGATTTGAGACTTAAATAAAGTGATTATTATTATTATGGAGTGACTCTAGCAGATTTCCATTCATCAGGGAAGATGTCAGTTATCACGGATTGATTGAATATTACAGTAAGAGATTCAGAGAGTAAGTCAGGGCATTGCCTCAATAATTTCGCCGAAATGTTAGCTAATCCAGTTGCCTTTGACTGGCAAAGTTTTGATAGGAGTGAAAAAACTTGTGCAGTTGTTGTTTTTTCAAAAATGAAATTTTCATTAGTCTCACTAAGAAAGTCTTCGAAGGAATTATCAACCTCCGTTACCTGTCTGCTAAGGTTAGGCCCAATTTCTGAAAAAAATCTTTAACATTTCTGCCACATCAGCTTGTTTTTTTTTATTTTTGTTCGTTGTAGTCTATCTCGTTTATTACAATTTTATTGGACTTGCGTGATGTCAGTTCGTTAATAGTTTTCCATGTTTTGCGTTGATCTCCAGAGCAATTATTAAAGACATTTTTATAGTAAGCCTGTTTGGCAGTATTAATATCCCGATTTACTTGATTTCTCATCGTTCTAAGTTGGTTCCAAGTAGATGGATCGTTAGTCTTAATGGCTTTACGTTTAAGACGGTCCCTGTAATTCATCCTCTTTTTAAAATAGTAGTTATCCATGGAGATTTAGAATTACGCGTCCCTTTGGTCTTCAGTGGAGCATGTCTATCGCAGACAGTTAAAAATAAATCTTTCCACTTCTTCCACATATCATTAGGGTCATGATGTTGCTTAAGGTCATCCCAAGGTTGCGCAAAAATATATAGCTCGAAAGTTAGCGCTATTGAAATGTTTGAACTGTCGATAACTTATTAAATTGATTCCCTTAGCAGCAGAGGGAATTGAAATTTTTCGGAAAACATAAACTAAACTGTGATCACTAATGGCGATGTGAGAGACTCCAGAATAATATACATTGTCTGGTTGATTGGTAAAAATTAAATCAATTAAAGTACTTGTTAAAGGTGTGATTCGAGTTGATTCATAAATAAGTTGTTTCAAACCATAAATGTCAGTAACGTTCAGGAGAGCCTTTGCGTAAACATTGTCTTTTGATAACAAATCACAATTCATATACCCCATAGAAAAAGTTCAACATTTTCTGAATCTAATTTGCCTAACAATGTGTCAAGGTGCGAAAAAAGTTCTAGAGGAGAATTTGGAGGTCTATACCATGAAGTGACGACAAAAGGTTTTGAGTTGGGTTTACGAATTTCGATTGATAAAATTTCAAGAAACTGGTTGTCCAAATCTTTGCGGATGGAATAATTTATATTTGAACTAATGTAAAAACATACACCGCCACCGAACCTGCCATTTGTAGGCCTATCGCGGCGGATGATATCATAACCCTGGACATTTACCTCTTGATCGGAAATATTTTCGTCTAGCCTGGTCTCATTTATGGCCAATACGTCGATGCTTTGATCATTTAAAATAATGCGGAGTTCGTCTATAGACCGAGCAAAGGGATTTTTTTTATTCTTAAGTCTTTCTTTTCTCGGAAACCACACGGAAACGCTTGCTACGCAGGCTAGTTCGCCAGCGTCAACTTTTTTAGCCTGTTCCAGGCTCTCAGGCCAGCGCAGGAGAACGAGCGAAGAAAACATAGCAGTCCGCGCATGATTTTCTTTCCTCGGCTTTCTTCGCTCGTTGTTTCGTGTTTCGCTCTTCGCTGGCCCCAGCCTGGAACAGGCCACTACATTTTCAAAGCTGAAGCCGCCTGATTTCGTTCGGGAGAGGTAAGGAGCGTTTGGGCAGGAGGACGGAAGAGCAGAATCGGGTGCATACGAAGTACAGATAAGATAGCATGCTGACTGACCCCTCTCCTGACCCCTTTCATTTGCACTGTCTCGCGGACGTTTTGGCTGTTAATACTGTTTCGGAAATTTCGCAATGTAGACTCCACGTATCTTTGTAGCAATGTGACAGGGTCGACTAGTAGTGGGTCTACTGTAGCATGACGGCGGCAGTGGGAAGTCACTTACCTGTGTCAGAAGACACGTATCTTCCAATGAAGACAGCGTGAATCCAGAAACAAAGAATAAACAAATGAGATGTGGACTCGAAAGGCATCATCGTTGAAGGTATCATGGTGGTAACAAAGCCATATGCTTGATCAAAACTGGGAACTCAATATTCCTAAGACATACAAAGGAAAGAAGACATTTGAAAAACTTTCTTTTGTCGTCGAAATAAAAGAGTACAGCGTGGCATGACAGACTAAAAAAGCTGTACGATACAAGATCACCTATAACTTCTCATAACAATGTGGATCAACTTTCATATAAACAGAATTGAAAAGGCGGTGTTGTTTCAAGTTCACTTTTTTTGTGTTTTCCCTTTTTTATCATTTAGGCTATCTGCTTACGCTCTTACTTTGTGCACATCTCTTTCTACGAGTTGACTCTTTGATATATGAAGATTTTAACTGGAAAATTTAATGTTTTGAATTTTTTTTAGCGGTGTTACGATTTTTCCCTATTAATCATCAAAATATTCAAATAATCTGCCGAAGGATTAATTTCGCAGTTGAACAAATTGCACATACATGTGGACTGAATTTTGCGACAAAAATACTAATTAGTACGTACTACGTTTGGTTCGTTGTCTTGCTTGCAAGCGAACAAGTGTTTTCACTCCGCATGCCTGACTGTTTTCAGTGTTTTTCGACGTCTGTACCTCAACAGCGTTAAAAAAAAACTTTTGTCCTTTTCTTATTAACACGTAATCGCAATGAGTCCTCGTAAAATTAAGCATTAATCTCAGGGTAAACGATCAAACACGTTGTCCAACATCGTCTTGGAAAAGCATATTTGACCGTTTAGCCGCCTCTCTCAATTTTGAATTGTAATGGCTTTAATTTTCATTCGAAATTTCTCTCTACGAACAAATGTTTGATCGTTCAGCAAACCCAAACAAGAAAGTGCACAGTCAGTAAAAAGCAAACCAAATGAAACACATAACGTCAAAATTTCAGCGATAACACGAAAAGTCATGTGTTTGGTCAACATTGTTTGTTTCCCTGCTAGCAGAGGTTTCTCGCCGGCAGAGACCTATGCTAGCAGGGAAATTGTTTGTTTGCTAGTCACCCAACATTATATGCTTGTCAAACACAATGTTCAGGAAAATGTTTGATCGTTTCGCTGGGACTTTAAGTATTACTTATGTTTTGCGCGAAGAGGACAATTTCAGCAACTTCAATTTTTCTGGGCCCATGCGATTACCTATCCAAACCATCAGTTTGTTTTCCTTTTTTGTCTTATCTCCGACATATAACCTTATCTCAAAATTGCTCAGCAATTTTTATTGACTTACTAGGACATATGTTTGTTACTTGTCTAATTTCCCCACCCTCTCCAAAGAAACCTACAAACCCACGCATCGTAATTTGTTTTCTTGTAATGTTTTGTTATTTTGTGGTTTGTGAATTGCGGTCAATTCCTGTTGACTTTTCTAAACACAAATATTAGGCTAAGGAAATCCATGCGAAGTTGCAATACCAGTAAATAGACTAGTATTAAACCATGGAACTCCGCTTATAGTCTTGGCTAAATCTATAAATTACACTATTTAAAAAAAAAAAAAACAGCCACAGTATACAAGAGATTAGCACAAAACGTTGCTACTTACCATCTATCGTTTCAAGCGTCAGATGCAATAAGTAACCGCTAAGTTTCCTGAGCTGGATGTCCCGATCTGATTAAAGACGTGCAAGGACAGTGAAATTAGAATTGAGCGCGTAAAAATCTAATTTTAGATGAGGTGTGAAAATTATGTCTGTTACTGCAATCAGTAACGGCCGGCATTTATGAGTTAGCATCAAAAGATGAAGTTGTTGATTGAATGTGCATTGCATGATCATTGCTGATGATCAGACTTGCGTTGTACATTATCCCGACGTCAGCCATAAAACAGTGCTCATCTTTTGTCATTACCGGTCAAAGAAAGACGTCTCAAGACAGAGCCCGCCAATCAAACAATAAAAACAATACTTGAAGATGATTGTATCACTAGCCTGATCCAACTATTTACGTCGTGTAAATAAACTCCTTTGTTACGGTCTGATATTAAAGTTCGTTTGCAAAAGGATCAGACATACAACAAATTATTCGCTTTCCAAGCAACCATATGATTATTTGTTGTTGTGAGTCCTGTTCTTGCTGCTGTTTTTTGTTTTCTAAAACTATGTTGTAATCGAACGGTAACGCAGACGAATGGAAAAACAAAACAAACAAACAAAAAACCGATCAATTTAGGTAATTTACTTTGCGTAAGTTTCTTATATTTGGTACTCATAGCCAATTTGGTGGGGTGCACTGAACCGCCATAGCTCCTATAAGAACCTTGTTCTAAGTGTCATACTCATTACAGGGACCCACCTAGTCAAGGGCTCTTTCCCGATAAGCCTTTTACTACGGTAGTTTGCGTAGTAAATAGCTACGAATACATTAAAAGGAAAATGTCCCTATAGGCTCCATCACATTCACTGTGGCCGTAAACTGCTAAAATTTTCTCATGCCCGATATAAGGCCAACCAAAAGGCAATTTCGTACATAGAATAATATATAGATTTAGCCAAGCCTAAAAGCGGAGCTCCACGATTATTATTTTTCTTTACTGGTATTGAACAACTTCGCATGGCTTTCGTTGCGCCAATATTTTATGTTTAGAGTAGTCAACAATATATTGACCGCGGTTCAAAACCTCTAAACATTACAAGAAAACAATACACGACACGTATGTTTGTTCGACAACAAATTTAAACAATCAAAAACCGATCAAACATTTTCATCCAACATCGTGTTTGACCGTTTAGCCACCTCTCTCAACATTAAATGGCTTTTCATCCAACATTTCGGGATACGAAGAAATGTTTGATAGCCACCCCAACCAACTAAACGTTAACAGCCCGTAAAGAGCAACCAAATGAACCACATTAAGTCGATCTTTCAGCGATAATACGCAAAAAATCGTTCTGTGGACTCATTCTGTCTATTGTTTGGTCAAACATTGTTTGTGCGTTTAGCCACCCAACGTTATGTTTGAGAAATGACGGTGCTGGACGAAATTGTGTGATCGTTCTAATTTAGCCGAGGCTTTAATCCTTAATTTTACGAGGACTCATTGCGATTACGTGTTAATAAGATAAGGGCAAAAGTTTCTTAACGCTGTTGAGGTACCGAGGCCGAAAAACAGTCAGCCAAGCGAAGTAAAAACACTCGTTCGCTTGCAAACAAACAACGTGACAAAACAAACAAACAATTCAACTATGTCTTTGCGTCCAAAACGACTACAAATGATTGTTATTTATATCCATTCGAGAGAAAAATACAAGTTTCATTCCTGAGCAAAAGTAACAACGATTAAACCAAATGTTAAGCTTCAATTTATTTAATTTACCTCACTGTCCTATGTTATAGAGGTTTCTACCATTTGAAAATACGTAAGCTTCAGTAAAGTCAAAACAAGCATCCGCAAAAATAGCAAATGGTTTGTCCAACGAAAGGGCTTCTTCCACGGAGTTAGAGCTACTCGTTCCTCCCATTAATGCCGGTGAACTGTTAAGTGACCTACCTTGGTGAGATGCAAGATGCCGCGGTAAAGTGAAAGCCGTTGATGCGTTAAATTATTTTGTTTTCAACCACACAATCGATTTGAAGCTTTTCCTGAGAAAAATCTTTCGCTGTTCCTTTTATCACTTGAAATTCACCTTCCGGAGTATCTTTTGACAAGTTATTGATTTTTATGCCTTTTACGCGAATTAAAAGACAACTTCGATCGAAGATGAAGTTGTTTTGCTCAAAATGAAGAAACCAGCTGAGCGCGATATTGCGAAAAATGAAGCCTCGTTTGGTTTGGGTGTCCCACACCTGGCTTGAGCCTGTGATCCAATCGAAAGCAAGTACCTGGTCAGCGGTCAACTTCAAACAACAGCTGACCTCGATGAGGTCTTAACTTGAGCCCGCGATATGGTCACCTGACACTGATCAGCGAATACCTTGTTGCCGCCGGAGCTCCGCTAACATCAAGTTCAGTTTCCCCTTTTCATTGCCAGCATGAGCGACTATACTGTCAGGTAGGCGAATTTTTGTTTTCTTTTGGTACACTGCCGTGCGCTGTGTCATGGTGATGAGTCCTATCAAGGAAGAAACAGCTGTCCATCGTTGCCACTCATCCGGTTATAATAGGGTTGTGCGCATGCGTAAGTACGGGTTATTTAGTCTGTCCCGTTCCGCTTGTTGTTTGATTTCAAGAAGAGTCTTTTTTATTTGCTCAATTTAAGATAGTGTCAGATTTTCACTGCCAGTCCTTCTGGCCATACTAACACCCTCTTTCGTAAGGTATAAACAGATGAGCCGAAAATGATTTCACTAATTATAGCTACCACAGGTTTAAGTACAGCAAAGGAGGCTAGAAAGGCAGCTGAGAGTGCCTCTCAGGATAGTCAAAAGTGCAAATTATCAATAGCGCGACGGGACTAAAATAAATTGAGCCCTTCATTTTCCTGAACCAGTTGTAAAAGCTAAAGATAAGAAATGAAAATCTCTGCTTTACTAAAGAGGTATTCAGAATGCGTCTTGTGTTACAAATGCTAAAAGAATCATCTATTTTTCTTCTTAGTTAAAAATACGATCTACTGGAAAGCATTCGCATGCAAAGACTGATATGGTCTATACTAAAAACTCTCTCTCGCCGGGTCACTCATCCACCTATAGTAGTTTTGCATCTTTGTTTTCGAATGACCTGTAAACTACAATGACAATCTCTTTTAACTTTCTCTCCAGATGGAATATGGTCAAAATGATTTGCTTCACTTCATCATAATTGATTTGTTTTACCTTAATAATCTGGTGATATAATAGGTTAAACACTCCAATTAGCCTGTACTTTTCAAAAAGAGTAAACGACAACAACAGCAGGTTTTGACACGTTATAGTAAAAATATTATTGTGCTTAGATGATGGCAAAAGCAACTGGGCAAAATGCAAAGCAAACGAAAACTTAATAACGCAGTTTTCAGAGTAAAACGAAAGAAATCGTTTTAGTCATCCAACTGTTGCAATATATGTAGTTACTCATAGATGTACACTTACAGCATATTACGCTAGTTGGATTGAGAGGGACGTTGGACCTTGCTATTGGTTTTATTCGGAGAAAGTTTAGCGATCGGCCATAATGGATCTACATAAGCCAATAGCAATTTTTTTTCCAAGTTTATCACTGTCTTCTTATGGCTTTTTTTTCCTTGGAAATTTCCATTTCTTTGTCGCTTTCGGACAATAACGATCAAAAGAAAAAAAAAATCTTGAAAACATTTCAATTTATTTACTATCTTAAAACCCACCTCAAACCGCAGTGATTATCTAGAGTAACCGCTTCTTGCTTGTTTTCAGCCCATTTATTACTTTCGGATGTCGCAACAATCACTCTTATCCATGCATTCACCACGGTACTGTATAATTAGGTTATGAAAGAAAGCTGTTGATGCCTTTATCTTTTCTTCGGCCGTTGAACAATCAATGGCTTAAGAGTCGTTTCTTCGCCTAAAACTAATGTCACAAAAATAAACATACAAAGTCCAGGCAGAGTCAACGATTTGGTTTCTTCAACAAAACTGATGATATTCAAACTGACATTTTCATGGCCTCTCTTTACCTGACACAAGCATCATTAAATTTCGTGAGCCTCTTTTACTGCCTAATCAGCAGTTAATCGCTAGATTAATTTGTTCTGTTTAAAAGAGCGATTTCCCAAGAGACGTTGGTAAACCCATTTACTCAAAACTTACCCCTTGCTTTACTCTGGAATCTTTCTCTGCGGAGAAGTTTAGATCACTGATTGCCCTTTCCCTCTCACCGTCCAAAACGCGTATGGGACTTAATGGCCGCGAATACGGCTTTTATCAACTGTTTCACGGACCACACATTCGCGATCTCATCGATTACATCATTGCAAACAATTCATTTTCTGACGCATTTCATTAGCTTTTCGAAACTTAATTTGCATAATCCATGATTACAAAAGTCTCGAAATTAAACAAAACTGGTCAGTTGTATTGGTACCCACGGCAAAAAAGTAACACAAGGTTCTCATACGCCAGAGTAACGACAAATCGGCATTGTTAGGATCCCAATTTGTGATAATCTCAGCGACTGGTTGGGTTCTAAACCAATCTTGCTATTTATTGTAGTTTCGGTTAAGAGAAGACACGAAAACCTTTTCGCTTGTAGGTGTTGAAACTAATACAATGACAACAGAGTCAGGGTACCAAAGCCGACTGAGCCGATTTCTCGGCATAGCCATTGTTCTATTCACCTTGCCCTGGATGTCAGAGGTTCTTGGAGAAAGAGGTTTGAATAGAATAATTCAGCTCGATCTTTTTCTAACGCGTTCTCGACCACTAACTAACGACTCACTTTGTTTTTTAATTGGCATTTATGTGATTCGCGTTTCAGCTATTCTCTTACACAAGAACCAGAACTTGTCGTCCTGGCACTGGCTGACACGGTTCGAGTTTGGCCCGTGGAGTGGGGTAAGCTAAACGTCAAAATGGTGTCTTTTTTTTTCTGAGTAGATTAATTTAAGCGCGCTAACCCAACACGCTTTTAGCATGTGTGTTGCCTAGGGAGAGCATGTCCCGTTTGAGAATTTGTTCTAAACAACTCCTGGTTCGCTTTTAGTTTCATTCCGTGAAATAAGAAAGAATTAACGTAGTTTTGGAACTGTTGTGATTTGATTCACATTGTTTGCAATGGTTTGTGGATCGGCTGTGGGTACGCACGAATTTTGCGTAAAGAGATATGAATTGTAACAAGTCTGTTTGCATTGCGGAAAACAGCATCAAAGTAAATAGAGGGATGACATATATTGGAAACATGAGTGATATTCTTTGTGGCTAATTTAGTAATTTCCCATGGTGATTGTACCTTGGTGTCGCGTCTATGACATTCACAAAGACTAATGCTGATAAGGTTACTGTGATAAGTTATCAAATCAGGAAAAGTAGACCCCTGCTTTCAAAGTAACGCGAAATACCATATCAAGCGTTGCACAGAGCTTTTATATTCTGGCTCACGAATTGAGTAAAAAAAACGCAAGTTATTGACAACGAGGACGCTTGGCTAATCGAAGTATCGTCGAATTGTGAATCCGCTTAAATATCTACTGATGTATTGGTCTTCGAAATGTAAACATTCAAGAAAAGTAATCGTCAGCTGTAACGAGTAAGATCGTGGGTCAAACTTTCTTCATGATCAGAAAATCGCGTTGTCGTTTCTCAGTCTTCTTTTATTTCTCTGTTCAGGACGAAAACCTTTCTTTGATATCAATTTCAGCAGCATTTTGACATGAACGGGCAGACTTAAATGATTTTTTTTTCGGAAAGTAAATGATGTTCTATTTTTGACGATTAATTGCCACTTTGATGACATAGCCAATGAACGATTATTTTAATCTGATGTTAATGCGTCACTACCTCTATCGCCTCATTTCGTTTTTAGTGATACAAATCCTTTACCTATGAAATTAAAAAGCTAAACACAAAATTCTAGGGCGATCATTGTTGAGCAGATTAAAATCTAACGACCTTGAAACCTCCCATTCCCAACCTTGAGTTGATTTAACCTCTACTAATTGTCGAACCTTACCTTGAATTTTATATTACCTTGATACAATACAAGAGAGCTCTAAAAAGAGATCTTTTGTAATAGCTTCAAAGAAACCCAGAGATCCGTGTAATTTAAAAATTTGGATCATGAAAGGAAGCAATAACTTTGTTTTTGAACCTCTTTTAGATGTTCAGCACTGAAGAAAAAACCCACACAGTTTAAAATTTGCGAGCCGGGCCAGCTCGCTTCTAGAGAATGCAATGTTTGTTTGCGTAGCTAAGTGTACTATAAAATAATGTAAATTAAAGCATTTATGAAGCAATCTGGTCATCTAATATATTGGCTTGGTATGCCTTTTAATTTTACTAAGCTTGCTGATGCAATAGACTGTAGTTGCCTAACGCAAACAGTTTGATTACAAAAGACTTGCGAGTCATTTTCCCCTGCTCTTTGTAAAGTTCAATTATTGTAAAGTAAATAATAACATGCGAAATGCCGTCACGTTCTGAACATTACTTTAACACTTACTCTCTGCACGCAAAACGAAACGTACGCCTACTGGCCTAAACAAGGCCTCATGAGCGTGTGCTTTCCGTCTAAATTGAATCTGAACAATTTCAAGTTAACCATGTGAATGAAAAAAATTCAATCCCCACTACTGTTACAGTGGCAGTAGTACTTTGACGGAGTTTCTTTTGAATCAACCCCATTTTTTCTTGTCCTAATTGGTCTTTGTCAGTTATTATCTTCTTTGTTAGTAAGGCTATGTCTACACTATGCCGGATAGCATTTTATGCCGTTGTGAAAAATACTACGGCCTGGTGTGAACGGCAGTGGCCCAAAACCGCCGCTATCTTTCCACTAGAATCCAATTTTTGCTCTTCGTTGTTGATTTCCGTTTAGGTTCGATTCTTTGTTCACACTACTCCAGAAAGTGTCACGAAAACCTATCCGATATGTGACGATTCACTTTCAAGACCGCAGCGGCCCAGCATCGCTCCGACGCAAAAATCGTGCCGAAATCACCGTTTTGAATGTGAGCAAAAGCCCTATCCGATATGGTTTTCGTGCCGGCACAAGAGCTATCCGGTATAGTATAGACATAGCCTAAGTCACCCCCATAGACTCTGACCACTCAACATCTTTTTATTATTATTATTAAATTTTTTTTAATTTTATTTTTATTCTATTTTTATTTTATTTTATAATTTTTTTTTTTTGCTCTCCACAAAGTTCAGCGTTTAACTCAGTATGGCATATTCCACTTCTTAACCCTTTCACTCCCAAGAGTGACTGTATAGATTTTACTCTGTCTAACGCCAGACGATTTTACTCGTCAAAGGGAGACCCCTTGGGAGTGAAAGGGTTAATAGATGCAGTTAATTATAAAAATCTGAGTTCAAGCGGTTAGTTGCCATTATGCAGTCAGTCGAATGGATATTATTAAGGTACTCCTCATTAACACAATTTACCTGCTCAACCACATTGCACGCAAGGGAATACCACCCTTATATACTTACAAAATCATTGTACGCGTTCATCTGGCTTTGAACAAAGTTGTTAAATTGGCATCAATGTGCTTCTACTTACAATTAAATAGGAAATATATGAAAACCACGAAAGAAACACTCGGTAATATTACCTGGCCTGAACCTTAATTCTAAATGCAGTCAGAGAAAAGAGTTCCGGACATTCGTGCGGACAATCATTTCTAAAAATTCAAAACTCGCATTGAGCTGGATATTTTGGAAGGTGGTTATTCTTTTCAAGTCATCAAGTTTTGTTTTTTTCCCACAACTCAGCAATTCATTTTCTTATTAAATACACTAATCAGATACTATGCTCCCATTGGAAGTCTCATAAGCTTTATATATGATATAGAGTTTGAGGCATGTAATCGGCAGAGGGTACAGCATTACACTGGGGACACTTTTAAATGTACACGGTAATATTAAATGGCTGGATTTGTGTATTTTATTTTCAAGTGTCATTAAAGGGATAATTTCACGGTTTAGCCCATGTGCAAGCCATGACGTAGCCCACTCAATTACATTGTTTAGAAACCAATCAGATGCGAGTACATAACTTGTGTGTCCGGTCCGGTATAAAACCTTCGGGACGAAGAATAAATTCGATGTTCAACACTAAATTCAATATCTTCTGCGTAAATCCGTTGACGTCTTTCGTGAGGTCTGGGCATCAGTCATTCTGATAGCCTTCGAGTAGTCGTACGGCTACGTGTAGACAATCATTTTGCTTGCACAAAATTACAATCTGTGATTACTGAAATACATGTGGTTGATACGAAAACTAAAATGTACTTTATGCATGGGGTTGGAACATTGAAAATGGATTCTAGTGATAAATATCACCTTTATCGTCACGTTTGGTGACTGACAGTGAAATTTTCAAAGGCAAATTTACCGCGAGAGTCATCTGCACGCTTCCTGTGTTTTATAAACAATAGACTCGAATGGGCTGACATTATAGGTTGCACATGCGCTGAACCGTGAAACCCTCCCTTTAAACATCTGGCTTAGTGTGATAGAAAGGAGCAAAGTACAGTTGTGTGACGTGCTTGGGATTTCATTGATAGACTCAAAAAAGAGAAATCGCCTTATTCGATACCATAAACAGCATCGTGAAGAAGTATTTCTCAAATTTGGCGTTAATTTATGAGAACTTTGTACACAGAATGACATGATTTAGGGCACATGATTCGAACAACGTCAAATAAAGCAAGATGATCAACGAAGAGTATTGCTTACCAGAGTCTTTTGTGAATGATTTAAGGCTTTTGAGATACCTCGTCATCTGATCACCGGGCATGGAAATTTTAATCTCAGAAGTATGAATTACCAGGCAATAATTGTCCCTTATCTCAGAGGTTATTTTTTCCTCCAGGGGATCAAAGCGCTTCATTAAAAATCTTTGTTTTCTTTCTTGGCGCATTTTTGTCCAGCTAGTGAACCATAAACCACCTGCATTGTGAACATAATAATAAATCATTTCAATTCCCAGCTTATACGACAGTATTTTCGCAATTACATTAACAGCAGTCGGCTTATTAGATCTTAAGGGGTTCTTAGGTCGATCTGTACAACCTTAACGATTTCAATTCAATCCGGTTTGAGTTTGTACATTAACACTGAAACGCCCGACTGCGGCCGCGCTGCTTCTCCGTCCCTTTTTCGGGTACCATGATTTGTGGTCTTTGGTCACAAGAAAACGAAATCCTCCTGAATGTAGCTAGACCTAATACTCCGCGTTCAACAATTAAAGAAGTCAAATTTTCACATACAGACATAACGCAGGCAAACGTATCGCCCCTTACGTTTCCCACAATAGTTTAACTCTGAGCATGTTCACAACAACGCACACGCAACATTAATTTTAAATTTTCCTTATTTCTCATTGGAAGCACCGTCCCTTATTGTCGCGAATTCCTTCCAGGTACCTTTCACTTTTCTGACAGAGTTCGACGTTTGGAATAGCTCAACACACTGTAATTTTTGTGACATGAAACAGTGAACCAAGTTTTGTGTACGTGAACCAAGTTTTGTGTACACAGCCCAGAAATATTGTATTGTTGTTGGCCTTACTTGCAATTATCATGTTCCAGCTCAATGAAGTTACTTTATTTCGTTCATTTTTTTCTTTGTGTATCATCTTATTTTAATTATTTGCTTTATGATTTCAAAGATTGATTGTTTCATTTCGAGGGAGCCATTGTACCTGCCTCCTTCTCCAACAGTAGCCCTTCATTTTTTTTCCGAGTCTTTAATTCAAGCCTTTTTTTTTTATTAATTGCAGTGGTCACGTGATGGCAACAGTGGACATTACGAGGTGTGCGATGTGTCGGAAACAGTGGCTAACCACACCAACAGCTGGCTGGTCTCAGAATACGTAGACTTATATGACGCCAAAGAAGTTCATGTGGAGTTGGAATTCGTCGCTAGACAGTGTCCTCCGTCAGGGTATCCATACTGTAAACAAAACTTTTATGTTTACGCACTGCAAACGAACGGCCCAGTTATCGGTGGAATTACAAAGAGTGAAGTTGAATCAGGAAACTTCATTTTTGTTGACAGTGTTAATGCTTCTAGTCTGTGGACGCCTGGGAATGCTCCGCATATAAACCAAGCCAACATTACCTTGGCTGTAAGCCCTGGTGCTGGCCTATACGTTGGATTACATGACAGGGGTGCCTGCATAGCGCTTGTGTCAGTGACAATATCTTACGCATACTGTCCCAAAGTTGTAACTCACGGTGCAGTGTTCAAGAAAATCCCAGCGCCGCCCACCAGCCGGAGCAGCATTGCAGTTAACGGTACTTGTTTTGCTGGAGCTTTGGCGTCCCCTAGCAACAGTGAAGTTGCCCTGACGTGTCTCAGTTCTGGCCAGTGGTTGGGTGATATTAAAGCTACTTGTTTGTGCTCTGTGGGATTTGAACTGGTTGGAGACAGTTGCTCTGGTGAGGCTAAATTTTTACACTGGCGTTAGTCCTTGAAAATTTAATTGTAACTATATTAGATTTGAGAAACAAATATTTGAACTGCGGATAAAACCATAAATATGTGAATGATCATCCCAACTATGAAAGCTACTTAAGCTGAGTAGTGAAAATAAACGACCAGCTCCCAGTTGTCTTGTTAGTTCAGCTGATGGAACACTGCAGCGGTATCGCAGATGTCACGGGTCCGGTCCGACCCCTTTACAAGCCTGATATTTTTTTTCAGGCTTTGTTCTCATTATTGCTTAAGTAGTCGTTCATAACCGCGACGATCATTCACAAATTCAGTTAAGTTAACAAGTTGGAAAAATCGCGAACAAGTTACGATAACGAGAAGTTACATTTTCAAATAATGTTTTCGTTGTCGTTGCCGTCGTTCGTTGCTTAAGCTTTCTGGTGTTAGGATGACGGCAGTGTATGCTGGGAAAAATTCTCTATTCTTGCTTCCAGTAGTTCCAAATAGTCAGACAGTAGTTGGGAAAAAAAACATGACATTAGATCAGCCAAAAGACCATGCTTTTGCTTGAGATCGGTGTTTCAATAATTATTAGTCCGTTCCATTTTTATTGCAGCCTGTATTGCAGGCTACTACAAGGACTCAGCTGGCAATGGACAGTGCATTGAATGTCCTTCTAACAGTCAGTCCAGCCCTAGCCGTGATTCATGCCCCTGCCAAAGTGGATTTTACAGAGCGCCCCAGGACGCAAACAACGGCAGCTGCACAGGTAATTGACAGTAACTGCATTGCTTCCGTTATTGTCTGAAACGCTTCTTGATTGTGCCTTAAAGAGTGTTAATAAAGTAACATGTCCCCCCCACACCATCTGACCCCATCCCCACCCCCACCCCTACCCCACCCCCATCCCTTTTGTTCATATTTGGATGTTGAGAAGTTGTCATTATTAGGTAAACGTTAAAGATGCACAGACAACACTGATTCGGAAGAGGGCGCCTTTTAG
Source organism: Pachyseris speciosa (assembly GCA_016490735.1). Taxonomy (NCBI): domain Eukaryota; kingdom Metazoa; phylum Cnidaria; class Anthozoa; order Scleractinia; family Pachyseridae; genus Pachyseris; species Pachyseris speciosa. The sequence goes on along the minus strand of JAEMWC010000233.1, from coordinate 242,007 downwards.
TTAAACTCGATCAGTTGATTATTGTTTGCACCTCGAAACGCTTCAAATCGCAGTTTTCTCAACTCTTTTGTCCAAGATTACAATTTTCTTTGACCAAGTTGCAAACTCGTCGTTGTTGATACTTGTTTTCATCTTTTTTCCTTGTAGTCAAAATGAGGTCATTTTTTTATTATTTTCCTCTGATCCTACATTTCCGTGTGTAAATTAACTTAAAACTCCCGTTAGAAAGTTGCTTATAATACGAATGGCATTCTTCAACACTACAACATTTTATGTATGTTTAAAGTCTTTCTACTAGCTAATGCCGTTATCGCATGCCTGTATTCTGCAGCGCCGCCATCAGCACCCAGGGATATCAACATAACAGTAGTAATGGGCACTGTAGCCATAATAGCATGGTCCCGCCCTGAATTTGACGGCGGTCGTAAGGATGTCAAGTATGACCTGCGATGCACTGCATGTCCTAACATGGGTTCCTGCTCAAGCAGTTGTCTGGGGGCGCTCTTCTTACCATCAACAACAGACCTTGACATACCTCAAGTGATGATGTCAAAGCTGGACGCGGACGTACTTTACAATATAACAGTGATTTCCAAGAACGGAGTTAGTGATCAAGCTGGGTTGTCAGCCCTTGGATTTTTGCACAAGACCTTTTCCTTGACTAAGGTGGCGACTGTCAATCCACCGCCGAGTACAACCACGTCAGTTATCCCAAATACAACAGAGGAAAGTACGAGTGGAAATCTAAAAACTACAGCAGGTAAGCAACAACGGCGTCGCAAGTAACTTAAACATAGAAACTGGCTACTTTTTTTGTGCCTCAATTTGGATTAAGATTTTGTCCTGGGCCCGCTTGTTCGAAAGATGGTATACCTGATCCAACCTCGTTCACGGTTAGCTTAATTGCGTTTTGATAAACGGAATCCTGGGATTTCATGGTTTCCTGTTGTCTAGAGATGGTTTTCAAAATGTTTGAGCATATAATTCGCAAAGAAACTAGCAGAATTAAACAGGGTATTTGCATAGAAAAAAATGTGATGGCTTATTTTAAGCTCTAAAAGCGAAAAACGGTATCCTCTATTAACAAAAGACATGAGCACACTTCATGTTCCATGTTTCCTCCATGGCACTACTGTTATAATTGCTTTGTGTTTGGCCTTCGGACTTGTTAATGTACAACCATGGCAAGGAAGCTTCAAACTGATGTCATTCTATTACTTTTGGTGTTATTGGAGTAAAAAGCTCTCGTGATATTCTTGCAATCACGGCGCTTTATGAAGACGGAATATGGAATGTTAACCGGGTGGACTCAAAACAAAATAAGAAAAAAATCTCTCTTAAAGTTTTATCGTTTCACATATCAAATAAATTCCCTCAATTACCAGCTTTACCTGAAAGTAAATCATTGATTACCTTTTTTTTCTCTCTTTCTCTTGTTAGCTTCAATAATTCCAGGAAAAGGAACTTCGCCCGCTAACATATCCACCGCTATTGGTATTTCTGTCGCAGGGACGTTCGTCATTTGCTTTATGGTGGCAGCAATCATAATCTTTTTATTGGCAAAAATCTGGAGGAAAAAACAATTCAAGCATGAAAGTCTTCACAGCTCCGTTACTCAACTTACTAAACTACCTATGTACGCCACTCAATTGAGAAAAGTGCGATCAGTTACAACTACAACAGAACTCAATGACATCGGTAGTGACGCCCAAATACAGGACAGAGAGGTGTCTCCTACCCCTTTTATCGAGGACGCAATTTCCAATTCGAAAGCTGATTATTCAGAAAACAATAACTTTTTTCCTTTGGTAAGCAAAAAGCCATTGCCTTCCATTAACATACAAGAGACGAATTCCGATTCAAGACCTAGTTCTGCTAACAGCAGCAACAGCATCACGCCGTTGAAGAAAAAAGGACGGTTACCCGTCTTAAACTGGTCTCCCCCTCGAGCCATCTCACCTATATTGCCTCCAAGAGAAATTAGGCGGAATAATTCAGTACCACCAAGTCCTAACCTCAGCCCAAGAAAGTCTCCTGAAGGTTCTGAGGAGGATCAAAGTTCCTCTGTAGGAAGCTGGTTTCCAGCAGAGGAAATTCAGTACAATATATAATCTTGTGAGGCTGTGACCTGTAAATTGTCTACCCCATCTAGTAGCGTCTCAAGAATTGCCCTGAAGATAGGATAGGATAGGGGCGTAGCATTGCAGTCATTTTTGGTGGGGTAATGCAGTTCGTTTGTTCAAGCCTTTACCCTATTGCAGGAGCCCATGGCTCCTGCCTTTTGCAATTAAAAATACGTTTGCATGTGACACCGTTTTACGCAAAAAACTTGAACACTTCTGTCTCGTAAGATCGCAGATTTTTTTTTGGTAGCATTTTTTTTAATGCATTTTTTTTAATAAAGGAAAGATGAACGCATACTTGCTCACATGCATAGTTTCAGAAAAATATGGAAAGCCACACCCAATTCAAGACAAAAAGAACAGAAAATCTACACCAATTGACGAGGCATATTTGTTGTTTGTTTGTTTCTTTGTTTGTTTGTTTGTTTTTTACATTCATGCATAACGTGACTTCCTTTTCTGCACACAGCTTACATATGCGGATATTATTAAATGCGAATAAATAATTGTACTAGATTAGAATAATTTAAAGTCTTGAGTGTGCAGACAGCCGGCTTGCTTTCTACTTGACGTTTTACCACTTCAAAAAGAAACAATGGAAGCATTACGCGTAATTCGTTTTTGAAACGCAACGAGCTGGTTGTTCAAAATTATGCTCTCAATACCAATGTCTTTAACGCAGTATGTGCACAATAGACAATATATTATCGCATAATATCAGCTGCTTTGCTGTTAGTTTAGCATTTACGCCACAGAAAGAAACAAAAAATATATTAAGATGGTGTTCATTGTCTCACACTCGTTTGAAACAAAAAGTTGGGGGAAAAGAGTTGGATTTAGGCACAGTGGCGAGATAACTGTCAAAAGTCCGTTGAAAAATGGCAATTCAAGTGTTCGGGTCAATCGCTGGTTTAGTTATCATATCATGAAAGCAGGATTTTATAACTTTAAGAGCTTTCAGGAAATGCTAAACAACACGCTAGTAACCAGTGAATTCAGCAGTTAACATCTGATAAACTTTTTCATGGGAAAACAAATAATTCAATGTAATGTCTAATAACCGAAGTTGTACATTGCGTTTTGAACACGCACTACTGATGTTATATTAAAGGCAAAATACCAATTATCTTGTGTTCACACGTACAGTGTTGCTCATCAAATTAAAATCAAATGGTACCGAATCGCACCAATATGTATCCCAGCTTACAGTCCTCCGGCCCACGAACGACACTGATTAGCCGACAGATGACTAAAGGCCCGGGTAAATGGCTTCAACATTTGCTTAGCCTGCGAGCAAGCTCTCTCGGGGGTATGGGGTGGGAAGGGAAAGGAGAGAAGGAGAGCTTGCACTCGTGTCTCATAAATTTGCATTTCTGCGTCATAAAAGTGGACGCATAATGCTGATTGGCTGATTTGACCGGGTAATGACGTGATCTAACATGGAGCGTGGAATGCGTAGTTTGAATTTGTTTGTTTTATGTCCGGAAAGGGCGAGACATTTGTATTCCCAAAGCTTGCTAAAATGTCTCCAAACATCTGAACTGTCCGTTAGATTTGAAACCAGAACAGCAACTTCAAAGCAAAGATGTTCTCGCTGTTTTGCCTACATGATTTGGCAAAAGTACCAGTGCGCGCCGCTGCAATCTAAAATAATTGGTCGCAGACAGTATTGTTTCCCCACTTCAAAACGTTATCGACGACCAGATTAGAGAAATATAGCTCCACCAGTGGCCATCCCTCAATAGATATATATTTTATACCCAAATGCCCCAATTTTAATTTCCGCATCGATTTGATAATGTTTTGACTTATCTATAAAGAGAATCATAAAGCACAAAACACTTACAGTTTTTCTAAACTGCAGAGGGATAGAATAAGGTACATCTCTCACCCAACTATTTCCTGTTATTGTCGTCTACCCATCCTGTTCCTCTGATGGGTTAAAACGTTTAGTCAGTTCAAGGCTGGTAAAGTGACACAAAGAGCAGTTCGGAGCACGTTTGATCATGAGCGCCACGTTTCACGTTATGCATGCATCATGAGAGACCTTAAGATCGAGGTTTGGCCACCTTACCGCAAACGGCAAACCGCGGTTTACGGTTAGCGGTTTCACGTTAGCTGTCTGCCCATACTCGGGACTTAAGATTCGCGGGTAACATATTCTTGGTTTTCACATGACGTCACAAAAGACTAAAATTCAAAATTAAACAGACTTTTGTATTTTTAGCTTCATCACGTAAAAGACATTTTAGAAATGTATCTGCTTGCATGTTTTCAGGTCGGTAGCTTTCTTTGTTCTGAAAATAGAGCAGTTTGAATTTTAGAGTTTTTCACAGTGCGTGACATAAACATGTCTGCTCACAGGCATGTCACGTACACGAAAACATCGATTCAGCTTGTGTTTTTGAGGTTTGAAAAGCCAACATGACAGGAGAAGCGTCTTTTTGAATGTTTGCAAGCTCAAAAGAGAGAAGAATGCCTTTGAGATAGCCAAAGTAAATACCAGATGTTTTAACACGTTTCCGGCCGCCATATTTGTGCCCCTCAGAGGGACACTAACATGGCGTGTCCATACTAAACACTATAATTTTGAGTGGTACATTTTGCCGAATAACTCGAGTACCGGATATCGCACAGCCCCGAGACTTTGGCATGCTGTTTATTTATTACTCTTCTACAACATCTCAATTTCTTGACTCTATCTATTGAATGGTAGATGATTTTATTTTTTTACTTGCGTGACTGAAAACCAAGAATAGCCGGCCGCCATGTTTGTTTTCAGTCATTCGTTCACTTCTATTTTAGCTGAGAAATCGTCTTAAAAATAACGTTTCTATGAAAGAGAATTCGATAATTAATAGGCGAAAGAGTTCTAAAATGTAGTATCTCCTCTCAAACGTGGGATTGTGATGTTTTAGGGGCAAAAAACTCTGCGGTAAATCACTTACCTCTAGAGCGTGGTCTAGCCGTACAAACGCGAACCTCAAATCGCAAACCTGACGGCAAGGCACTGGTCACGTGACTTCTTGATGTTCGCGGTTCGCGGGAAATGCCGAAAAACCTCAATCTTACTAGTAAGGTCTCTATTGAGAAGCATTCCGCGGGACATCTTTAAGTATAATATACTTAATTACCTCGTAAGTGCTTTGAATAACTAACAAAGAAGCAAACACTCTCGGAAGAAGTTGTTAATTCGCAGATCAGATCATTCAGCAAACGTTCAAGAGACTGCAATAAAACCGTCAGCCTATGAGTTTCCTTTTAGAAAGTCTGCGTAGGAGACTGTCAGCTTCCTTGCAAGGACCAATGGGTTCTGAGCCATCACCTCCTTCCTACTCACCACGCCGATTAACTGACTCCCCAGTAAACACACAGCTCTACAAAATTACAACACATTTAGTGTTGTAGTGTATTTCTTCGCCCGTAAGAAGAGTAGTATTGCTTCAAATCCAAGACGTCACATAAGTTTTCTTAAACATAAGGTCTCCTTAAAGCGTTTGACAGTTTTTTCCCAAACTACCACGAAACTAAATATCGTTGTCACGATGGATATCATCACCAAAAACTGTTTCGATTCTACTCTAAACTGTAACAATCGAGTTGTGGATCTTCTTTTCCAAGGATCTCCCAACAGTGCGTTGACGTTTTTTTTTTTTTAGTTTTCAGGAACAGTGTGCTAATGGTTGTCTGATCTTCGCTATTGCATACTTCCTATGTCATTTTCGTCCTTCAAATTGCTTACGGGATCAGATCCTGAAGGCTTTTACAAGCAACCGTAGTATCTTTTTTATTAACTCAACATACTACTAGCTCTCGGGCCATGAATAGTGTTTGTGATTCGCCTCTTAGCATTACCATGAATTTTGCTCGCGAGAGTTTTGTACACTTGGCAAATCAAAAGGTGAATGACTTGCGCTGAACCCTGCCTTAGCGTGGCTCATGCCATGTTTACACATGAGCTTCTTACTGCGGCAACAGGGTTTAATTACCTGAGTAAATTTTTTGCGAGTGTAAACGATCAGTTTATGGTCATTAATACCTCAGTAAACAGCACCAAGGACAAAAGAAATTTGATCAAAGTAAACCCAGTGATTTGGCTTGGTTTACTCTGTAAACCAAAGTAAAATGACAGAGATATCTGTTTGCGGCTATCTAGTTGCTATTGCATTAGATTTCCTGGGGAGTTCAGCTTTACATCGCCTCACATGCGCCAGTGTCGTAACTATCTGGAATTTTGTGTAGGTGTGTTTTTCATTTCGAGAGAGAGATACTCCTACAATCTTTATACAGACAGGCCGAAAGGTAAGAGATTATTTTCTCTTTTACCGTATGATTTTTTTTGTCAATTTGCTTTTTGGCAACACTTTGAACATGTGGTCGGAACCAGTTTAGTAATTCGTGATCTTATTTTCAGTCAAGGGAAGATACGCTCTACTCACGCATGCAGGCGGCAGTATATTTTGGCTTTCTTCGACCGGCTCTAAACAACGAATTCATGCCACCGCAACTGTATGGTATACAGGCTTCTTCCTCGTTTCGCTACGTTCCTGTTCAGACTTTTCCCGGAATGTGTTCGGATAAAGGATCAACTTGAGTTATTTGAGCCAGTATAAACGATATACGGATGTACTACAGTTTAGTAACTTGACCTCGGTCAATTTTAACCGCGGTACACGCTCAAGTGTAAGCACAACATAAACTAGGTGTCACACATTACCTATGAGGCAACTTCATCTTTACATTAACATGAAAACCACAGTAATACTGCATCAAAGAAGATAAACATTTTTCAGCTGTGAACCGCATTACTTTTAACAAATCAAGAAAGGGTTTCAAGATATTAAATCAATAACTCTTAATATTCTTACAATAACTCATTTATACTTCATATAACTTGAATCAACTTTACGAATGCTACATATTTTTACTCAACTTAGAGTATACTGTTATCTAGAAATAAATCAAAGGGTACTGTATTTGTCCTTTAAGTGTTTATTACCAAAAGTCCTGGAATGGACTGATATAAAACTGTGCGAGCTGTTGTGTCCTATACATGTCCTTTTATGCACTCTTAAAACCTCTCGAAAAAGGGAAAATGAAAGTCACTTCACTGAATTTGAAGTCACCATCTTCACAAACTCTGTGCAAAAAGAAAGGAGAATTTATGGTGAAACATGAGCATTTGCAATTAGGTTAGGTTAGTAATGGCAGTGTATCTAAAGAGCTTTCTTTATTGTTAGGTAGGGACAAGTTTCTAACTGCTACAGTAGTCAGGTTACCTAAGCCCTGTGCACACTAAATTCGAAAGACGTTTCTCAAAACAGCTGTAAAGCAAAAGAAAACATTTTTAAAGTAAGTGACTATAAAGTATTTTCATTTAAAATTTCAGCATTTCAAGAGTTACTTAGAAAACTTACCTATATTTTCTTTCCGGTGAATAAATTTTGAGTCGTTAACCCTTGATATCAAAATTTTTCTACTTTCCTTAGGTCAGTGTTTTCATACACCTCTAACGGTGCTAGTGAGGAGAATTTACTCAAACATCAGTAGTGTATAAATTATTTCTTTTACTCTTGTGACTTAGAACTAGTGACAATATAAGAAGTCTATGCTGGTCAGCTACAGCTGTAGGCAAGTATTTCAAGGGAAAATAAATAAATAACTAATAATAATAATAATTATAATACAACAGTTGAATGTGGACGTTCAGCTTGCTAATGTATTTGCGCGTACATTGCGCATGCTCTAAGCTCTTTATTTCTATGTTCACTGCACTCTGCTGCCCTCAACAGAACACAGTAAGCCCCCACAGCATTTATTATTTAATACAAAAACTCATCTTCATAACTGACTTGAACCACACCATCAATATCTTCTTCTCTGATCATCTCATTTACTTCCTCATCTCTTAGGTTCATAAGGCGCAGCTCAGCAGCACTGATGAAGCCATTGCCATCATTGTCAAAAACTTGAAAAGCCTCCCTGATTTCCTCTTCAGATTCAATGTGTTTCATTTTTCCTACCATCATGATAAGGAACTTTGACAAATTAGTTACCAAACCGCTCTATGCACTCGAATTATGAGGTGTGAACAACAGTAATGCTCTTCGGGTGCTTTCTAATCTTCCAAGATATCTATGGACGACTGCATACGTTTTTTAGGCTTTAAAGCGTACCTGTTAAAATCAAAATTTCCTATAGAAGACCAGCTTCGATTTCCTTGACACTGCAACATTTTCTCAACGTATGACCAGTTTTTTATTTTCTCACTGGTTTCCAAGCAACAGGTATTAGCATAGCGACCGTAACTCATGACCGCTCATTTTGAAAATAGGTTATTTATCTCGAAATTCAGTCAGACACTTCAGAACGAAACTTAAAGAGTGTAAACTACTTAACTCCCACAGATTAAAGGGCCAAATTAAAGAACAAAAAGGCTACCTGCCAGGCATCCATAGACCTCCACCCTCATTTATATGTGACCATACCAGGCTGATGGTTGGAAACGGATGAACCGTTCCCCCAATTGGTGGGTTGAGAACATTTTCAACCACAGTGTCCCTGTCTGAGTTTCCAGTGAACTCCTAAGTAGAAAAAAGAGAGAGAGAGAGAGAGAGAGAGAGAGAGAGAGAGAGAGAGAGAGAGAGAGAGAGAGAGAGAGAGAGAGAGAGAGAGAGAGAGAGAGAGAGCTGTTTCCACCAGCGTCTTCTCGTCAGCTGCCATACTTTTTGGAGGTACATGTGGTGTTCTTATCAATATTTCCTCGCCAGCCTTGATAGACTACTTTCGGTTTATTTTATGATTATTTATTATGCTATTAATACAAATACCTTTTCTCCCATGTGCCCACAACGGATAGCAACTTAGCTACCTGGCGGGCCCAAGCATTATATAATATTTAGTTACCAAATCAATAAAGCTGTTGTTGTAGTTGAATAACAAAAACAATAATGATGATGACAACGATAATCATGACGATAATAATGATTGTGATGACAACAATAGTAAATAATAACGAAAACAATTATATGATGGGAGAAGCGAAAAGAGCAACCCTAAACTTAAACTTTATAATTTTTTTAAAGAAGGAATCCAAGTGTAAAGACCTCTTCCCCTATTAAGCCATGTAATGGAGATGTCCATGTGCTTTTACCGACTTTGACATTTATATTATTTCACTATATAATTCTTCGCTACCGTAATTCGATCTTTTCATTGCAACAAAATTATCAACGCTGTTGCTGAGGGCTCAAAAACAAAACAAAAAAACTGTATCATATAAACTATTGTTTAATTAATAGGCCATCAAGGCTATGTATGTTGTCTAGAATACGAAACGTCAAGTCTATATAAAATGCGTTAGTTTACAATCTTTATCTCCCCTGTTTGTGTTTTATCCTAACGAAAAGCGTAGTTTTGGGGAAAGAAAGTTTACTTTGCCACAGCTATACATGTTCATAGCTGGTTTGAAAAAGCGTCGTTTTGTGCCTGTATGACTATTTTTATGCAGTAGCGATGGTTTAAAGCGTTATTTATATATTTTTTTTTGTTTTAGCTGGTTCTCTTGCCCCCACTCATATCATATCTCAATTCGGCGCAATCTGGATTTTACAGACCTTCGAATAACAGGTTGTGCAAGCCCTACATTCAATTACTCGTTCTCACGAGTCTGCAAAGACTAAATTCAATATACTTGGCTCGGTATCAATTATTGTCCTATGAAGTCAATTGATGTAGACGCGTACGGCTACCTCCTACGAAAGGTATATCCTGTAGGGGGACTAGTTCACGGCTGGTTTACATTTTTTAAGTCCCATTTCACTTTCCAGGAGGAAGTGCATAGTGTAAAAGTAACATATATGAAATATTTGTTTAAACCTTCACTGCTCCTCGCTCCTTGTAGTACTGGAAAGTCACACCATCGTTACTGTACTGTAGTTTGTACTTGGTCACCCACTGGGTGTGAAATCCGTAACGCCAACTGGAGCTGTAATTTCTTCCTTGTGTTGCTACACGTGTTATTATGGCACTACCCAGGTAAATCTGCAACCATTGATGGAGATTATTGTGAGCGGCTGCCCAAGCTCCTAATTTTTATCTGCTTTCCTGATAGTTCAGTCTTCCCTGGCTGGGGGCATGGTCGCTGTCCCTCTGTGAAGAAGCACTGATTTGTGAGTCTGCTATTAGACCACTTTCCATACCGAGAGCTAAATCACATGCTAGAAAGGAAAAGAAACATGCATGATTTTAGCTCAGATTTACAGGAAGCCATTTTTTTCCCTTGGGGTTGTATTTGATCAACGTCTAGTATGGAAGGAGCATGTTGACAGCCTTTGCAAACGTGTCTCTTCAGGACTAGCTGCGTTAAAACAGGCTCGTCAGTATGTTCCCCAAGACACACTTCTAACGATAAACAAGGCGATTATTACACCCCTTTTTTATTACTGTGACGTAGTATGGGGTAATTTGAACAAAACTCTAACGGCGAGACTCCAAAACCTCCAAAATCGAGCGGCCAGAATTATAACCCGAAAGGGTTACGGTGTAAGGTCTGCTGATATTAGAAAGGAATTAAGATGGGACGACCTGGAAACTATCAGGAAAAAACATCTAGCAATTTTTATGTACAAAGTTGTAAACAACAAAGCTCCAGGTTATCTAATCAATCTTTTTGAAAAAAGCAACAGTGGTTATGCGCTACGTGAGAGTGAAAGTAGACTTATCCTCTCCAAATATAACACTGAATTTGCTAAAAGCAGTAGATTTTCTTTTTTGGGGTCAAAGATATGGAACAGCATCCATATCATATCAGAACTGCTCCCACTCTCTCTGCTTTTAAAAACCAAATAAATAGCCTCGCTGTCATTTAAGTTCTGTATATATGTAGTATATCAGTGTATAGTGTATTTTAACCAGTGAATAACTTGTATTACCTTTCACACGGCTTTTCTGTGAAGCAGTAGTTTTTCTTTTACTGATGAAAATTCCTTGGGTAAATAAAGTAAGTTCATTCTCTCTCTCTCTCTCTCTCTCTCTCTCTCTCTCTCTCTCTCTCTCTCTCTCTCTCTCTCTCTCTCTCTCTCTCTCTCTCTCTCTCTGTCTCTCTCTCTCTCTCTCTCTCTCTCTCTCTCTCTGTCTCTCTCTGTCTCTCTCTCTCTCTCTCTCTCTCTCTCTCTCTCTCTCTCTCTCTCTCTCTCTCTCTCTCTCTCTCTCTCTCCCCATCTCCCTCTCTCTCTCACACACCCCAAACAGGGTCACCAAAGAAAAAGAAAAACAACAACAACAACCCACATGGGATTGGACCAAGTTGTAACAAATTTACTTTCTATGTCACTACAGCCTAAGAGTTGCCTAACTGTGAACGCTGAAGCATAGTTTTTATTTAGGGAAACATGTATATATATTTCCTTAATCCTGGCATAGCATTTTTAAAATAAGAATGTTTTATATTGCGACATCATTTTTAAGGGTACTGATTTCCTACACTTACCAGCCCTTGAGTCGTCTTTAATTGCAACAAGAATGGACAGCAAAGACAGTGGTTTCAGCAAAACGTCAATTCTTGCAACATTGATTTAAATTATTTGTTCCTTCACAAGTTTGCTTCACACGGCGCCAGTTTTAGGTAATTCTTTGCTCACTTTGTTCGGTATTTTTGTTAGCTGGGCAGATAGTTACCTTGACTCGTTTTATTTTTTCAGTGTTAGGAAATTGAAACCTAATGAAAGGAGCCGTTTGGCTACTGTTTTCTACCATGTCTGGTTATTCTCACAGTTTTCTTGCAAACGATTCAGAGCAGTCCGAAAGCCCAAGCACTTTCAAGCACTTTCAAGGTACTAGCGAACAGACTGATTAGAAGGAAGTTCGGCAAGGATATCAGACATCTGTGGAATATAAGAGACCTTGGAACAGAGAAACGCCTTCAGAACCTACCAAAATTCGTTTATTTTTAGCCAATTCTTGACGTTTCGTTGTGATAAAGTAGTTATATGTTCAGCAGAATTCAGCCTCGTTGGTCCTTAGTCAGCGCCTAGCAAGTGCCTAGTCTATGAAGTCACAATATGCATACTAATTAAGTGCCTAGTCACTGTCTTCCTGTATATTAATTATGTGCCTAGTCACTGTCTTCCTGTATACTAATAAGTGGATAGGCATACTAATGAGCGTCACTCTAGTACAATAGAAACAATAGACCTGCCCAGACTTGCCCGTGCTCTTTTAACCCAGATTGGCTCATGTAGAATCTATTATCTGTTCAAAATAAAAGCGCGCTCTCCGTTTAGCATTTTATTCTTGTAAGTCAGTTTGCTTGAAAAAACCTTTTTTGCTATCTGCAATATTCTTTAAAACATTGCTCCAAACATGCAAGTCGAATCAAGCGCTAATGTTGTAACTTACTTGAAAGCATTAAAATACAGGAAATTATTTGTTGTGTGGCATTAAACCTCAGTCAGAAGAACTTAAACTGATCCATCTATTCGAAAAACCGCTTGGCTCTGACTGTTCTTTTATTAAGCGGTAGTTCCGTTCACACAACCAAAACACACACACATGACAGAAATTTTAACGGAAAACTGCATTCTGCATTCTTCATACTATCTGAACTCTCAGCTTTGGCAATGAGAGACGTGAGGGAGAAAATAAATTCTTAGCTAACCTTTCTTGTTTTCCGTTCAGTTAGTCACGCATGCGTTATGCAAAACGGATCTCAGCTCTTCTCTCAACCCTATATTTGCATACAAACTCTACAGTAAAAAAGCCCATGGGACAACCTTCTACCATTCAACAACGACAATAGACGGCTTAAGTTGTTTGGAACGATCAATTAAATGAATAACATGTTTCTTGCGAAACAAACATAAACTTGATTGCCTTTTCTCAGCGAATACAAATTTGAATAAAAATACATTTATTGACAACGAAAGCTCCAACAACTACGAAATGCTTAGCACAAAGTATTCTTGATATTTGGAATACTTGTGGTGGTGGGAAACAATAGAATTGTGGTGGTGGCGGTGGTGGTGGTGGTGGAGGAGGAAAACAATAGAATTGTGCTGGTGGTGGTGGAAAACAATAGAATTGTGGTGGTGGTGGCGGTGGAGGAGGAAAACAATAGAATTGTGGTGATGGCGGTGGTGGTGGTGGAGGTCCACCACCACGGCCACCACAATTCTATTGTTTTCCTCCTCGACCGCCACCACCACAATTCTATTGTTTTCCTCCTCCACAACCACATCACCACCACCACTGCCACCACCACAATTCCATTGTTTTCCTCTTCCACAACCACCATCACCACCACCACCGCCACCACCACAATTCTATTGTTGAATGGTAGAAGGTTGTCCCATGGGCTTTTTTACTGTAGAGTTTGTATGTAAATATAGGATTAAGAGAAGAGCTGCAAACAACAGCAAACAAGTAAACTCAATTCAACTGACCACTTTTGAAAGAGTTATTTTTTAGCAGGCATTTGCACCTCTTGGTCGTAGGGTATACTAGCAAATACAACCAAACTGGTAGACAAATGGGTCATTTCGTAACTTCTTTCTGAAAGTGTCAGTAGAAATTGACTAAGAGGACTACATAGTTACCTGGAAAGTACAGAGGAAGAGTCGGCGAAAACGTTGGTCACTGAAACATTTTCAGTTGCAATAGGAAATAGCGTTTACGGAATTTATTTAAGCGAAAATATATCATTCAGGTTCCGCAAGTTCAGTGTGCCCTTTTCCGCTGTCTCCTGTTTCGCACATTAGTCAGTGACAACTGGTCGACTGCACTATGTTCCGACCATTTGGAAGTGATCTTTATAGATGAGGATCGACGTGGACTGCCGGAAGATAATCAGTCACAGCACCGGGTATGGTCAATGCCTTATGTAAAATACAACACTGTTGGATGGTCTTTATCTTTTTAGCCCTTGTTGAATTCTCACGAATTACGAAGTTTAGTTATTTCTGGACACCATTTCAGAGCCACCCTTCGACAGAAAAGTCACGAAAAAGATAATTTAACTTACCCGACCTCTCGTTCCGCTTGTTGGTAGCGCGCGCAGCACAGAAGACAAATGAGCGACATAAATCGATAAGTTCGGTTTTGAAATCAAAGTTTCGCGTAAGGTGGCCGAACACAGTTTTCAAGTGCTTATGCCTAATTCACCATTATTTTTAAACTATTTATGCTTTGGCGCCAGTTTTTTGCAACAGTCAAGATTAACCACATAACTATTTATTCGCGCATTTTGGCTAGTGTGTGTGTGCTGTTTCCATGGCAACGGAGTTGGTTAAGAACAAGGCTTATAAAATGATTTTTTGTCTATTAAAAAAAATCCAGTCGTTAGATTGTTTTCATCGTTTGCCCACTACGAATTGACATTAAATCCCTTCTGTCAACACTGTTCTAATAAAATTTTGACATAGGCGATTTTCGTAATTCGCCGTAAATCGTTTTCTGTATTATTGAAAATTCCCTATGTCCAAAATTCAGATTTTTCGTGATAGATCATTCGCGTAGTTTGTGAACTATTTTATTGCCAAATTTCTTGAAATTCTAACGACTATATCGTTAGAAATCGGCGAGTATCTGCAAGAGCAGTCGGTCTCAATTTTTCGAGCAACTGCGCATGCGCTGCATTTAACTGGGTTCTTTCGATATTGAAAAATCCGAGAAGTGCTGCGTTCTTTGCATCGTTACCTTTTCTAACATACCTTTGTTATTAAAGACTAAAGCCATCAACACACTGCGTTTAATTACGAATAAAAATAGCAAAGATAGAGCGGGCATGATCCCAAAAAATGATCGCTGTATCAACGGCATGTTTGTTTTTGCAATCCTCGTGCACGTGCTGAATCGCATCAGCAAGAGCGCGCGCGAAAACTGTGTTCAGCCACCTTAAGTTTACATAAGAGGATAAATAACGAATTATTAATTGGACTGCTTAGCTAAATAACTGTGTAAGTGTACGCAGTCATGTCAAACATAACAATCGAAAATCTTTAGCCAACTTAAACACATTTGATTTAGCAAAGAGTTTGCCCTAATTTCTTCTTCAGATATATGCTATTTTTGCCTTTTTTCTGAAAGTGTTGGCCTTCTCAACTTAGATGAAACGCCTTAGTCTCTCGTATTTGCACTTTTCGTCTTTAATGTATAGTCGTACTAGAAATCCATTTTTAGTTCAAGTTAATATTGCGAATGGATATATTATTGTGAACTACTTGTTAACAGCTTCCTTATAGCTTTGTTTCCAAGTTTTTTTTTTCTATATCTTCATACAACGAGCTCTAAGATGCGAAATTCGATGTCTTCAAATCAGTCTCTTTCAAGTTTACATTAGTGGTAAATAATAAATTATTTATTTAACTGCTTTACTAAATAACACTACTCACCCCACCTTTTCTCCTTTTTATAGCTGTTTTTCAGCCTCTCTGCTGTTATTGCGCTCACGACAGAAAACCTGCGCAAAACGCCAGCCATTGTTTTCGCTCGCATCTCTTCAGCCTTTGCCACATTCAAAGGCCGCGTTTGGTTGGCTCAAATTCAGTTCCTTTGTTTATTAAGTAATTAGCATCGTCTGTTGTTTACCTCTTTTTTTGCACTGAATTATCTTTTGTCTGCATCTTGTTTTCTAAAAACTGCATTTCTCTGAGACAATCAGAATCCAGAAATTTTTTCATGTATATTATTAACTGGGAAAATGTGTTTCTATCACGACTTGTACATATGAAATTCGGCACATGAGAGACACTATATTCAGGAATTTCAACTGAGAAAGTTTGAGAATAATTCCATTTAGAGACACATAAAATATCCTCTGAAGGTAAAATCTCTCATTTTCCCCAACTATAAATCACCTGGCAACGGTGATCATCCATTTGAGTTTAATAAAAGCTGTTGGAACCTCACACTACACAATTTATGGATTGCGCAAGGGAATGTTTTAAAAATAAGGAGTAATGTCAAATACCCATAGCCGGCAAGATGTAATCACTCTCGTTAAGCAGACAGAAAGATATCGCACAATGACCCTTTAACTCCTGAGGCGTCTCCCTTTGACGAGTAAAATCGTCTGGCGTTAGACAGAGTAAAATCATTCTCAAGGAGGAAACGTTTATTGGAGATAGTCGTTTAACCTTTTAATTCCTAAGGCGTCTCCCCTTGACAAGTAAAATGGTCTGACGTTAGAGGAAAGGGTTAATAGAAAGGAAATTTCGTGGCCCACTGCACTTGAAAATATCGCATCACGTATTATTTAACACGAAGAATTTATGTGAATACGATTATGCTAATAAAAACGGCTGTTTAAACGCTTAAATATGGATAAAGAAATATTTATAAAGATAAGTATGATCAATTCTGCTGTTTGAAAAAACGCCGTGTGCACGTCCGTAAAATAAACAATTCAGTGTTTAGACAGAACAATAACTGATCATTTTTTTGGTGCCCTGAGTTAACAACAAATAGCTGATGTCTCGTTGAGAAAAATGTGGTTCAACTCTTTGCTAAATGCTTTTCAGTTTGTTGATTACTTGCGCTTTAGGTAAGCAGTTCAATTAATAATCTATAATTTACTCACTTGTGTAAACTTGAAAGAACTGACTTTGATTTGAATCAAAATACGTCGAATTTTGCAGCTTAGAATTCGTCGTATGAACATGATGAAAAACGTTCTTAAAACATTCTGAATTCAGGCAAAACTGAAACGATGTAAACAAGGTTATAAGGAAGCTGTTAATACGTAGTTCAGTAACAACATATGTATCAATTCTCACGATATTAACTGGAAACCAGAATTTATAACATGACATATAATTTAAAGACGAAAAGTGCAAATATAAGAGACTAAGGAATTTCATCTAAGTTGAGAATTCCAACAATTTCAAACAAAAAATAGCAACAAATAACATATCTGATGAAGAAATTAGGGTAAGATCTTTGCTAATTCAAATGCTTTCAGTTGGCTAAAAACGTTCATTGCTATATAATATATATATTTAGCCAAGCCTAAAAGCGGAGCTCCAAAAGCATTCTTTTTCTACTGGCATTTACATGTCTGCTTGTCATATCACCCATCTGACCTCACTCAAGCTACAGACCCAATGCTGTAGAAAATAGTATGGAAAGGTGATCTGAGCCAGTGGCACAGTGGATTTGGACCCCACGTGGATTTGCACCCTCCAGTCCAGATCTGCTTGTGGATCAGATTTGGACCCCCTAGTCCAGAACTGCTAGCAGATATGAATCTCCTTTTACGAATTTGGACCCCTACCCCTCCTAAAAACAAGCGTTCTATTGAGTAAGGTAATAAACATTCCTTTCCAAACTGAGTTTGGAGATGTTAAAAAAGCAAAATAAAAATATTGAGGTAGGTTTTTTTTAAAATAATCCTTAATACCTTGTGTAAAAAAAGAACCTGCAAAGCTAGTTTTCATCTATAAATTTTTAAAACAAAACATTTCTTAACATCTTAGAGCAATACCTAAGGACAGGTCTGTTTCCCCGTTCAACTGTAGGCAACTTAGTTACATACTTAGCTACTTAGGTATGGTTTAGAGCCACTAGAAATTGGTGGAGAAGCCTGGTGATTGCTCCTTGGAATCAGTATCACATCAGATATATAGTGATTCAGATCATCACTTCATAATGAATGCAAATTCAATTATCCACAGCCTCCCATGAGACAGTCAGAAATCGGAAATTGTGTATCCTCTGGATATATGTATGCCTCACAAAAATTATGAAAGAAAGATACATGGAAATCAATAAAAATATTTAGATGCCATGAATTAAGACCAAGATATTTATTTTGATCAATTACTTCTTGACCTTACTATCACAAAAAAAACTGCTTGCTAACATTAAGCTCATCACTCAATGCACCTACAGTGTTTTCAAAAAGAAATCCAGCTGCTCTTCTGGCCAGTTAAGTGCAAGACCAAACAACTTGATAATAATATATTGGGCATTTGGTTGATACCACTATCAAGGTGATTCATCAAAGCAAAAGTGCTGGAAATCCGTTAACCATCTTAACTTGATCTTAACATACTTCATCAAACATCAGAGATTCCATTAAACATTAATGCCAAATGTCATCCAAACATTCCACAAGATTGGTGTGACCAGCTACTAATAAAATTAATTGAAAGACTGTATGCAGGAGGAGGAAGTCCAAAGGATGTGTACATTGATGAGAAAGAGCTTACTTTAAGTTTAATTTTAAGTTTTAAGTTTAATAATACTTTAATTGTCATGTGAATACAACTAAGTTGATACAAAACAAAAAAGTGCATGACTGGAGAATAATTGGGAGAAACTAAATTCCCATACAAAGAATATTATCTAATATTACACATTCTAAAAACTAAGAGGTGAAATTTAAACATGGCCCAAAGCTAACCTAATCAAATTAAATCAAATACTTGTCTCTTACAAGTCACCCCTGATTTGAGATTGAGACTAAAAATCATGAAGTAATCCAAAGCAAACCTAATTAAATTACATACTTGTCACTCAGAAGCTACATCTGATTTAAAATTGACACTAATAATGTAATAGATAGGACTTAAAACTGCTTAAAGAAGGTGCATGCATGATGTTCGATGGAACACCATTCCAGTCTGTTATGTAGCGATTAAAAAAAGAAAAGCTGAAGGCCATATATATATTTAGCCATGCCAAGCCTAGAATCGGAGCTGCACACTCTCACCGAGCAACTTCGCAAGAGTTTATTTGGGCCAGTTTAATTTGTGTCCAAAACAATTGAGCAGCAGCAGGGAAATCGAAGAGTTTTCGATAGTAAACGTTTCCAAAAAAGAAAAAAAAAAAGACGGACATTCTTGAGTCTAACTACTTTGACATGAAAGCATAAAGGGATTCAAAGCGGATCAAAAAACAAAACAAAACAAAACAAAAACACTGCAAGCGAACAAAGTACGATGCCGGCGAGTGTTTGCTCGAAGAAGTAGAAGGTGGAGAAATTAAACAAGACTAGCTAGTAATTAAAATAGCTTGTAATGATAAAGCTAGGAAAATCGGTATTTATTTTGACATAAATGCCCCTAGAAAAAAAAATAAAGGGTACAAACTCTTCGTTTACAGCAGTCAACAGGAATTGATCGCGGTTCAGAAACAATATAACAACAAACATAAGACTTATTACAAGAAAACAAAGCACAATATGGATAATATTTCTTCGAAGATTCTTGGAGAAGGTGCAGAAATTGGACAGGTAACAAAACTATCTTGTATTAAGCTAGAAAATTTCCTTAGCAGATTTGACATAAATGTCCGTAGAAAAGACAAAAAAGAGGTCCGTACCTGATCGTTTAAAGCAGTCAACAGGAATCACTGAGACAGCAATCACTCGGAATGCGACGGAGCTGAATAATAGAGCCATTTCCCACAAAATCTTTCCTTCGCTTACACAAAACACTTAAGTGCTTTGATGGTTTTACTGTTACTTCCCATGTCTTCCGAAGAACCTTCTTCAATTAATGATTCTCAGTGGCAAAACATCATCCAGATAACGAAGAAAGCGCTTGCCAAACCAAACGAGCATTTCTCTCGCAGACCAGTCCACTTTAAAATTTATCAAAACCAGCCAGCCAGTCAACCCATTTCGCTGTTTTTAACATACAAACGCTGATTCTTACCGGTTCAAACAAACGACATGTTTAAAGACGGTTTACAGGCTGCTTTCGACGAAGATCTCTTAAAGACTTGACGAAGTGAAGCGCGCTGGGTTTTGACTGTTTTGGCAGCATTTTGACAACTTAATGTCAGATTTTGAGAAGTGCACATGCACATGCATTTGATCGGATTTTTTATTTTTACTCGAGCTCGAGTCTCCCCCTTTAATGCTTAATTTTACGAGGACTCATTGCGATTACGTGTTGATAAGATAAGGGCAAAAGTTTCTTAACGCTACTGTGAGGAACCAAGGTCGAAAAACAGTCAGCCAAGCCGAGTAAAAACACTCGTTCGCTTGCAAAGAAAACAACGTAACAAAACAAACAAACAATTCAACTACTTCTTTGCGTCCAAAACGAGTACAGATGATTGTTATTTATATCCCTTCGAGAGAAAAATACAAGTTTCATTCCTGAACAAAAGTAACAACGATTAAACCAAATGTTAAGCTTCTATTTATTTAATTTACCTCACTGTCCTGTGTTGTAGAGGTTTCTACCACTTGAAAATGCGTAAGCTTCAGTAAAGTAAAAACAAGCATCCGCAAAAATAGCAAACGGTTTGTCCAAAGAAAGAGCTTCTCCCACAGAGTTTGAGCTACTCATTCCTCCCATTAATACCGGTGAACTGTTAAGTGACTTTTCTTGGTGAGATGCAAGATGCCGCGGTGAAGTGAAAGCCCTTGAAGCGTTGAATTATACTGTTTTCAACCGCACAATCTTTGAAGCTTTTCCTGAGAAAAATCTTCCGTCCTTCCTTTCATCACTTGAAAATTCACCTTCCGGAGTATCTTTTGACAAGGTCTTGATCTTTATGCTTTTTACGCGAAAGACAAACTTCGATCGAAGAAGATGAAGTTGTTTAGCTCAAAATAAAGAAACCAACTGAATGTGAAATTACCAGCCGCAGAAAGCGCGCGAAAGCCTGCGATCCAATCGAAAGCAAGTACCTGGTCAGCGGTCAACTTCAAAAAAACAGCTGACCTCGATTAGGTCTTAACTTGAGCCCGCGATATGGTCACGCTACACTGGTCAGCGGATACCTTGTTTTGACAGGTGTCAATTGTCTATAAGATGGATG
The DNA here is from genome assembly GCA_016490735.1 of Pachyseris speciosa. Lineage (NCBI taxonomy): Eukaryota > Metazoa > Cnidaria > Anthozoa > Scleractinia > Pachyseridae > Pachyseris > Pachyseris speciosa. Next base: position 221,113 of record JAEMWC010000233.1, on the reverse strand, counting down.
TCCAGTATCAAAGATGGACGCTGTAAAGTAGCTGATCAGCTGGGCCAGGTGGAGTATGGCCGCCATGTTGGATTATTATGATTATTATTAGGATATTATTAATTATTGGGCGACTCCGTCGTCGTCGTCGTCGTCGTGCGTACGCGCCACGAGCAATACCGCTAGCCATTTTTACCATGAGAAAAGCAGTTGACGGGTTTCTATACGTATGGTGCTCCGCTTGACGGCCCTTCGGGCCATGGGAGCTCCGCTATTGTATGATTGCGTGCGCTCAACACAGTTATTTAGTTAAGCAGTTCAATTGATAATATATTATTTATCCGCTTACGTAAACTTAAGAGAAACTGATTCAAAATCAAAGTTATCGATATTTGTCACTCATTTGTCTTCTATTGTGAGCGCACGACGCTGAACTAGCGGTTGGGTAAGTTAAATTCCTCTTCTGATTTTTCTGATCTTTTCTGATTGTTCTAGGAGGTGTTCAGAAATAACTTTTCTAAAAACTGCATTACTCTTAGACAATCAGAATCCAGCAATTTTATCATGTATATTATTAACTGGGAAAATCCGTTCTATCACGACTTGTACATATCAAATTCGGCACATGTGAGACACTATATTAAGGAATTTCAACTGAGAAAGTTTGAGAATAATTCCAAAAAATTTAGAGAAACATTAAATATCCTCTGAAGGTAAAATCTCTCATTTTTCCCAACTATAAATCACCTGGCAACGGTGATCATCCAATTGAGTTTAATAAAAACTGTTGGAACCTCACACTACACAATTTATGGATTGCGTAAGGGAATGTTTTAAAAATAAGGAGCAATGTCAAATACCCATAGCCGGCAAGCTGTTATCACTCTCGTTAAGCAGACAGAAAGATATCGCACAATGACCCTTTAACTCCTGAGGCGTTTCCCTTTGACGAGTAAAATCGTCTGGCGTTAGACAGAGTAAAATCATTCTCAGGGTGAAAAGGGTTATTGAAGATAGTCGTTTAACCTTTTTTGCTTCCTAAGGCGTCTCCCTTTGACGAGTAAAATGGTCTGACGTTAGAGGAAAGGGTTAATAGAAAGGAAATTTCGTGGCCCACTGCACTTGAAAATATCGCATCACGTATCATTTAACACGAAGAACAACGTATGTATCAATTCGCACGATATTAACTGGAAACCAGAATTTATAACATGACATATAATTTAAAGACGAAAAGTGCAAATATAAGAGACTAAGGAATTTCATCTAAGTTGAGAATTCCAACAATTTCAAACAAAAAATAGCAACAAATAAAACATATCTGATGAAGAAATTAGGGTAAGATCTTTGCTAATTCAAATGCTTTCAGTTGGCTAAAAACGTTCATTGCTATATATGATATGATTGCGTGCGCTCAACACCGTTATTTAGTTAAGCAGTCCAATTGATAATATATTATTTATCTGCTTGAGTAAACTTAAGAGAAACTGATTTCAAAATCAAAGTTATCGATATTTGTCACTCATTTGTCTTCTATTGTGAGCGCACGACGCTGAACTAGCGGTTGGGTAAGTTAACTTCCTCTTCTGATTTTTCTGATCTTTTCTGATTGCTCTGAAAGGGTATTCAGAAATAACTAGGCTTCGTAATTTGTGAGAATCCAACAAAAGCTAGAATGAGAAAGACCATTCAACAGTCTTGTACGTTACATTACGCTGTGACCATTCCTGTTGTGACTGATTATAGCAGTCCATATCGATCCTCGGTGATGAAGGTCACTTCTGTTTTTCCTAGTACGGTGTTCTCTTTGAAAGCTTTTTGTTTTTTAAATTCCTGGAGCCACACCGGCCAAATGTTCGTAAAATAGCTAGTCCAGTCGACCAGTTGTCTCTAATCCGCTAAACAAAAGACCGCGGATCTTGCGAAACCTGAATGTTGCGACCTAAACACCTCGAAAAATGTTTGAGGGACAAACTTTTACGACGGCTCTTCTTCTGTTTTTTTTTTCCCGGTATGTAGTTCTCTTAGTCAATGTCCACTGACCTTTTGGTCAGAACTAAATTAAAAATGAACCATTTGTCTTCCAATTCAGTCCCACCATCATGGTCATATTTGCTGAGCTATGAGCAAGAGATGCAAATTTCTGCTCTAAATTACTTTTCAACAGCTGTAGTACGTGGCTATTTCAATTGACTTTCTTTGTTCGCTGTGAGATTTGCAAGTTTTCCTGCAGGGAATGCTAGTAAAAGTCTGATCACAATTACACCAGGTGTGAAAGCAAAAGAAAAAGAGAAAAGATTTTTCTGAGGACCTTGAATGCATAACTCCAAATGAAGACAAATGAGCGACATAAATCGATAAGTTCGGCTTTGAAATCAAAGTTTCGCTTAAGTTTACATAAGAGGATAAATAATGAATTATCAATTGGACCGCTTAGCTAAATAACTGTGTAAGTGTACGCAGTCATGTCAAACATAGCAATCGAAAATCTTTAGCCAACTGAAAGACATTTAATTTAGCAAAGAGTTTGCCCTAATTTCTTCTTCAGATATATGCTATTTTTTTTGCCGTTTTTCTGAAAATGTTGGCCTTCTCAACTTAGATGAAACGCCTTAGTCTCTTGTATTTGCACTTTTCGTCTTTAATGTATGTAAGTCATAATAGAAATCCATTTTTACTTCAAGTTAATATTGCGAATGGATATATTGTTTTGAACTACTTATTAACAGCTTCCTTATAGCTTTGTTTCCAAGTTTTTTTTCTATATCTTCATACAACGAGCTCTAAGATGCGAAATTCGATGTCTTCAAATCAGTCTCTTTCAAGTCTACATTAGTGGTAAATAACAAATTATTAATTGAACTGCTTTACTAAATAACACTACTCAGCCCACCTTTCTTCCTTTTTATATCTGTTTTTCAGGCCTCTCTGCTGTTATTGCGCTCACGACAGAAAACCTGCGCTAAACGCCAGCCATTGTTTTCGCTCGCATCTCTTCAGCCTTTGCGACATTCAAAGGCCGCGTTTGGTTGGCTCAAATTCAGTTCCTTTGTTTATTAAGTAATTGGCATCGTCTGTTGTTTACCTCTTTTTTTGCACTGAATTATCTTTTTTCTGCATCTTGTTTTCTAAAAACTGCATTTCTCTGAGACAATCAGAATCCAGAAATTTTTTCATGTATATTATTAACTGGGAAAATCCGTTTCTATCACGACTTGTACATATGAAATTCGGCACATGAGAGACACTATATTAAGGAATTTCAACTGAGAAAGTTTGAGAATAATTCCAAAAAATTTAGAGAAACATAAAATATCCTCTGAAGGTAAAATCTCTCATTTTCCCCAACTATAAATCACCTGGCAACGGTGATCATCCATTTGAGTTTAATAAAAACTGTTGGAACCTCACACTACACAATTTATGGATTGCGCAAGGGAATGTTTTAAAAATAAGGAGCAATGTCAAATACCCATAGCCGGCAAGCTGTTATCACTCTCGTTAAGCAGACAGAAAGATATCGCACAATGACCCTTTAACTCCTGAGGCGTTTCCCTTTGACGAGTAAAATCGTCTGGCGTTAGACAGAGTAAAATCATTCTCAAGGAGGAAACGTTTATTGGAGATAGTCGTTTAACCTTTTAATTCCTAAGGCGTCTCCCTTTGACGAGTAAAATGGTCTGACGTTAGAGGAAAGGGTTAATAGAAAGGAAATTTCGTGGCCCACTGCACTTGAAAATATCGCATCACGTATTATTTAACACGAAGAATTTATGTGAATACGATAATGCTAATGAAAACGGCTGTTTAAACGCTTAAATATGGATAAAGAAATATTTATAAAGATAAGTATGATCAATTCTGCTGTTTGAAAAAACGCCGTGTGAACGTCCGTAAAATAAACAATTCATTGTTTAGACAGGACAATAACTGATCATTTTTTTGGTGCCTTGAGTTAACAACAAATAGCTGATGTCTCGTTGAGAAAAATGTGGGTCAACTCTTTGCTAAATGCTTTTCAGTTTGTTGATTACTTGCGCTTTAGGTAAGCAGTTTAATTAATAATTTATAATTTACTCACTTGTGTAAACTTGAAAGAACTGACTTTGATTTGAATCAAAATACGTCGAATTTTGCAGCTTAGAATTCGTCGTATGAACATGATGAAAAACGTTCTTAAAACATTCTGAATTCAGGCAAAACTGAAACGATGTAAACAAGGTTATAAGGAAGCTGTTAATACGTAGTTCAGTAACAACATATGTATCAATTCTCACGATATTAACTGGAAACCAGAATTTATAACATGACATATAATTTAAAGACGAAAAGTGCAAATATAAGAGACTAAGGAATTTCATCTAAGTTGAGAATTCCAACAATTTCAAACAAAAAATAGCAACAAATAACATATCTGATGAAGAAATTAGGGTAAGATCTTTGCTAATTCAAATGCTTTCAGTTGGCTAAAAACGTTCATTGCTATATATGATATGATTGCGTGCGCTCAACACAGTTATTTAGTTAAGCAGTCCAATTGATAATATATTATTTATCCGCTTACGTAAACTGAAGAGAAACTGATTTCAAAATCAAAGTTATCGATATTTGTCACTCATTTGTCTTCTATTGTGAGCGCACGACGCTGAACTAGCGGTTGGGTAAGTTAACTTCCTCTTCTGATTTTTCTGATCTTTTCTGATTGTTCTGAAAGGGTATTCAGAAATAACTAGGCTTGGTAATTTGTGAGAATCCAACAAAAGGTAAAAAGAGAAAGACCATTCAACAGTCTTGTATATTACATTACGCTGTGACCGTTCCTGCTGTGACTGATTATAGCAGTCCATATCGATCCTCGGTGATGAAGGTCATTTCTGTTTTTCCTTTTGCGGTGTTCTCTTTGAAAGCTTTTTGTTTTTTAAATTCCTGGAGCCACTCCGGCCAAATGTTCGTAAAATAGCTAGTCCAGTCGACCAGTTGTCTCTAATCCGCTAAACAAAAGACCGCGATCTTGCGAAACCTGAATGTTGCGACCTAAACACCTCGAAAAATGTTTGAGGGACAAACTTTTACGACGGCTCTTCTTCTGTATTTTCCCGGTATGTAGTTCTCTTAGTCAATGTCCACTGACCTTTTGGTCAGAACTAAATTACAGAATGAACCATTTGTCTTCCAATTCAGTCCCACCATCATGGTCATATTTGCTGAGCTATGAGCAAGAGATGCAAATTTCTGCTTTAAAGTATATTTCAACAGCTGTAGTACGTGGCTATTTCAATTGACTTTCTTTGTTCGCTGTGAGATTTGCAAGTTTTCCTGCAGGGAATGCTAGTAAAAGTCTGATCACAATTACGCCAGGTGTGAAAGCAAAACAAAAAGAGAAAAGACTTTTCTGAGGACCTTGAATGTATAATTCCAAATGAAATTGTCTCTTTAGCTTTATTGTTGGGATATAGTTCTTTTAGAAGAATGAAAAAGGTTTTTTATAGTCAATTCTCTTGTTATGATGAATTACGCTCATTGGGAAAATGGCTGAGCGACTCCACGGCCACTCAGGTGAACGAGGTTTGGCCAAGTTATTTTGTAGTATTCGTTACGTTATAATGTCTCGCTCACTACACAATCGTAAAAATTCTGCATGATAATGGTTGTTCACTATTTAATCAGAAAAACTGGTTGGTCGACGGGTTACAGAATTTGGAACGCATTCAAAACCGAAATGAAAATTTCCATAAGACGCGCGTGTTCCATTCCACAAGCATCTCCAAATTAAAGGCCTGTAACTGGTGGAAATAAGCAAATTGAACGCTCATTTCCGTCTGGAAATTTTGGACTTTCAAGAAATCCTGCTGTTCCCGGTAATTGTCCGATTTGGAAGATCAAAATAGGCTTTCCACTTACATTTCAACAGAAATTTGCGGATTTGTTGGTAAACGGTAAACAATAGCATTTTTTAAGTACACAAGAATCGAAAATTAACTACCATTTTTGTTTTGTTTGTTTTTTTTTTTTTCGTTTGTTTTTTGTTTGTTTGTTTGTTTGTTTTTTACGTTTATACATGGCTTGTATTCCCCATATTTCATTTTCGGCCGTTTCCCTCCTTTTCGTGAAGAGGGTTTGCTATTTGTAGCCGGTTCCAAAATTCCCACCGTGGCCTGAAATTTGAGACATTTTGCGCGCAGCCAAAAAGTCTTTGTGACGTCACTCGTGTGTATGTTCAGGCGTGATGGCAAAGAAGGCGAAAAAGTGTAAACCTGGATAATTTTTCCAATCTTTCGGTCCCGATAGTGAATCTTGGTAGCTCTCCGACATTTTTGTTCCACGGAACTCATAAAAACAGTGACGCACTCAACTGAGTACATACGAGTGACGTCACGACTATTCACCAGACCCCAGGTCTTGTCTGGACGTTTAGTGAGAATGGCCCAACTTTAGTCGCAGTTTAAAATAAGTTCCTGCTACTTGTAGTAGATTATTTTCCCTTTGAAATATTTCTTAAAACACCGATTTCATATTGGAGAAAAAAAACTGGCTTTGAAATTTCGGTTCATTTGCACTTTAAAGGCATTTGGCTTTCTTGATGAAGATTATGAAGATGATGATTATGATAAAGAAATGTCAAGATCTGGGTAAAAATAAGTCACTTTTAGTAGGTTCTGCAGGTTCCACTTTTCCAAGGTCTTCTATTTCACTGCCGACAAAAGTGACTGATAGCCTGGTCAACATCGCTTCTCATAGCTCTTCGCTAGTACCTCGTGGAAATACTCATGGGCTGCTCTATAAATCGATCGAAGGAAAATTGTGGGAATACCACACTTGTTTCCTTTAAGTGCCTATTGCATTGTCCACAATTGGTCTCTTCGCGACAAAGAAGGCAGAACCGTGAGGAGATAGTAAAACAAAATAGTAGTCAGAGCTCCTTTCATTAGGTTTCAAATTCCTAACAAAGGATTGAAAGAAAGAAACTAATGAACTAACTATCTAGCTAACAAACTACCAAACGAATTATGTCGCGCAAAAGCTCCAAAAATCCAGCATGTCAATAGAAAAATTATTGTCACATCGATACTGTTTGTTGTCTTCTCATGACCTGCGTTAAAAATGAGCAAAAAGTTATCTTAGACTGGAGCCCTATGAAATACTCTTCTGAGCGCACTGAAAAAAAACTTAAATCATTGTTATAAAAATTGACATTTCTCTTCCTCTTTATTCTGCAGCAAAAATGATTTTGTTGAAACTGTTGCCTTTGCTATCCATTCTTGTTGCAATTCCAGAGGACTCAAGCGCTGGTAAGTCTAAGAAATCAGTATCATTAAAAACAATGTCGAAATATAAGGGATTCTTATGTTATTAAAATTCATGTGCTATGTCAGGATTAAGGAAATATATAAATTTCACCGAAAATCTTTCAAGTTTTGGTTGACGAAGAAACACTAATAGCGGAGCTCCGGCGGCCCGAAGGGCTGCCAATCGGAGCACCATACCTATAGAAACCCGTCAACTGCTTTTCTCATGGTAAAAATGGCTAGCGGTATTGCTCGTGGGCGAGCACGACGACGACGACGACGGTGGTGTTGCCCAATAACTTATAATATCCTAATAATAATCATAATAATCCAACATGGCGGCCATACTCCACCTGGACCAGCAGCTAACCAGCTAGTTTACAGCGTACACCCAGCATACATCTTTGATACTGGACATCCATCTTATAGCCAATCGGCACCTGTCAAAACAAGGTATCCGCTGACCAGTGTCACGTGACCATATCGCGGGCTCAAGTTAAGACCTCATCGAGGTCAGCTGTTTTTTTTAAGTTGACCGCTGACCAGGCACTTGCTTTTGATTTGATCGCAGGCTTAAGCCAGGTGTGGGAAACCCAAACCAAATCGAGGCTTAATTTTTCGCGCGCTTTCTGCGGCTCGTAATTTCACATTTACTTGGTTTCTTCATTTTGAGCAAAACAACTTCATCTTCTTCGATCGAAGTTTGTATTTAAATTCGCGTAAAAAGCATAAAAATCAAGAACTTGTCAAAAGATACTCCGAAAGGTCAATTTTCAAGTGATGAAAGGAAGAGCGAAAGATTTTTCTCAAGTTTTCTTGTGCGGTTGAAAACAGTATAATTCAACGCTTCAAGGGTTTTCACTTTACCGCGGCATCTTGCATCTCACTAAGAAAGGTCACTTAACAGTTCACCTGTGTTAATGGGAGGAACGAGTAGCTCAAACTCTGTGGAAAAAGCTGTTTCTTTGGACAAACCGTTTGCTATTTTTGCGGATGCTTGTTTTTATTTTACTGAATTGAAGCTTACGTACATTTTCAAGTGGTAGAAACCTCTACAACACAGTGCAAGACAGTGAGGTAAATTTAAAAAATAGAAGCTTAACATTTGGTTTAATCGTTGTTACTTTTGTTCAGGAATGAAACTTGTGTTTTTCTCTCGAATGGATATAAATAACAATCATCTGTACTCGTTTTGGACGCAAGGAAGTAGTTGAATTGTTTCTTTGTTTGTTTGTTTGTTTGTTTGTTCGTTTGTTTGTTTTTTTATTACGTTGTTTTCTTTGCAAGCGAACGAGTGTTTTTACTCGGCTTGGCTGACTGTTTTTCGACCTTGGTACCTCAACAGCGTTAAGAAACTTTTGTCCTTATCTTAATAACACGTAATCACAATGAGTCCTCGTAAAATTAATCATTAAAGGCGGAAACTCAAGCTCGAGTAAAAAAAAAGCCGATCAAATGCATGTGCTTGTACACGTCTCAAAATCTGACATAAAGTTGTCAAAATGCTGTCAAAAATGTCAAAGACCAGCGTGCTTCACTCGTCATTTGAAAAACGTTTGAGATCTGCCTCGAAAGTGGCCTGTAAACAACAATATTAACTTTCGCAGTCTATGAACATGTCGTCTTAATTTGTTTGAACCGGTTAGAATCAGCGTTTGGATGTCAAAAACACCGAAATGGGTTGACTGGCTGGGCTGGCTTTGATAAATTTTATAGTGGACGGGTCAGCGAGAGAAATGCTGGTGTGGTTTGGCAGGCGCTTTCTTCGTTAACTGGATGACGCTTTGCCACTGAGAATCATTAATTGAAGAAGGTTCTTCGGAAGACATGGGAAGTAACAGTAAGGCTATCAAAGCTCTTTAGCGTTTTGTGTCAGCCAAGGAAAGATTTTGTGGGAAATGGCGCTCTTATTCAGCTCTGTCGCGTTCCGAGTGATTGCTGCCTCAGTGATTCCTATTGACTGCTCTAAACGATCAGGTGTGGACCTCTTTTTTGTCTTTTCTACGGACATTTATGTCAAAATTGCTAAGCAATTTTTGTTACTTGTCTAATTTCTCCACCCTCTCCAACAATCTTCGAAGAAATATTATTCGTATTGTGCTTTGTTTTCTTGTAATACTTGTTTGTTCCGTTGTTTCTGAACCGCGGTCAATTCCTGTTGACTGCTCTTAACGATCAGTTTTTACCCTTTATTGTCTTTTCTACGAGCATTTATGTCAAAATAAATACCGATTTTTCTAGATTGATCAGTGCAAGCCATTTTTATTACAAGCTAGTCTTGCTTAATTTCTCCACCTTCTCCTTCTTCGAGCAAAACACTCGCATTGTACTTTGTTCGCTTGTAGTGTTTTCTTTTTATCCGCTTTGAACTCCGTTACGCTTTCGTCTGGAAGTAGTTAGGACTCACGAATGTCTGTCTTTTTTTTTGCAAACGATATGCTCTCGAAAACTCTTCGTTTTCCCTACTGCTGCTCAATTGTTTTGGACACAAATTAAACTGGCCCAAATAAAGCCATGCGAAGTTGTTCGGTGAGAGTGTGCAGCTCCGATTCTAGGCTTGGCCTGGCTATCAGCGGATAAATTGAAGACTTCATCTGCTATAAAAGTGCTCAAAGGAAAAACCAGAGCTGTGAATATAATATTCAATTGTGGAGTCGGACTAATTCAAACACATTTATTTGCTACTCCGAGTTTCATGCCTGATGATTGCTTCGTGAGAGGCATGAAACTCGGAGTAGCAAATAAATGTGTTTGATTTAGTCCGACTCCACAATTGAATATTATATATATATATATATATATATATATATATATATATATATATATATATATATATATATATATATATATATAATAGCCAAGAACTGGAAAATACGACTTTGCCAATATTTCGTCTTTATTAAAAGACTTCATCAGGGCAACTGATGTGAAAGCGGTTAAAACCGTTATAAGATATACGCTAGCTGATGTGAGACGCTAATACGAGACTTAAAGCTGCTCGCGCGCTGTAAAGCGCGCGCGTTACATATAATTGAAGCAATGAGAGCGATATTAAAATAAATCCCTTCGAGGATTCCTACTACAGAAAAAATCATCACTATTAAGACCCAGTGGATAAATACATCGAAGACGGTATGCCCACTGGGCCTCCCTATCCCTAAGATATTCCTCACTTGAACACTTGTCTATTAACTGTATTCTAACATCACTCAAACCATGATGGTCTGCCTGATTGAAATGCCTGTATATAACATCGTCTTTAAGTTTATTCTCAGAGGATAGTCCTCTGTGTGCATTAATCCTAGACTTGTGGTTATTAAATCTAGTCCTAAATTTGTTAATAGTAGATCCCACATACTGCATTTGACACATTGCACAAGACAATAGGTACACTACGTGGTCTGAATTACAATCCAGCTTAAAATTAATCACAAAATCTCTCCCAGTAACTCTACTTTTGAAACAAATGCCCTCATCCAAGAAATCACAAACCCTGCATCGTCTATCCCCACATCTACCACAACCCTTAACAGTAACTGGTGTCTTAAGTTCGGAATGTACCAGAATGTCCTTAAGGCATTTAGGCCGCCGGAAAGCCACCATGGGCACCTGTTCCAAGGCCAGCTGGCAACGCCTAGAAGATTGCAAAACAGGATGAAGCCTGTGTAATATTTTAGAAATACAAGGGAGTGCCGGATGAAATGTGACCACAAAAGGAATACGTTTATTACAAGCAGGCTGCTTATCCCTAAGGGTTTGTTCCCTGGGAATCCTACGCGCTCGATCTATTTGCCCCTCCACATGCTCCCTGTTATAACCCCTTTTAACCAAGTAACTGCACAATTCCTCAGCCCGTTTATCAAACAAAGCATCCGTGGAACATATACGTCTTATTCTAAGGGCCTGGCCATAAGGGATACCTTTCTTACATGAATTAGGGTACAAGAGGAATGAAACAAATATTGGTGTTTGTCCGTAGGCTTACTATATAAATCTGTGGAAATTACCCCCTCGTTTAACAAGACACTAACATCTAAAAAGTTGACTTGCTCAGACGACCAGCTAAAAGTGAATTTAATGGTATTATGAAACGAGTTCATAAGCCCCATAAACTCTTTGAGTCTCTCCTCTCCCTCCGTCCAAATAAAAAAGATGTCATCTATAAATCTACGCCAGAAAAGCGGCGTTATTGATGCTTGTTCAAATAGGTCCGATTCTAGTTTACCCATAAAGATATTGGCATAAGACGGCGCCATTTTTGTCCCTATTGCTGTCCCCAGGACCTGTAGGAAATGTCTACCATTAAAAGTAAGGTTGTTGTTAGTGAGCACCAACCTAGCCAAATCCACTAAAACATCAGGAGGGACAGTAGTGTGGGTGGATCTAGTCAAAGCTTCCCCAAAGCCTTTAACCCCTCCTCATGGGGAATGTGAGGATATAGGCCGACTACATCGGCTGTAACCAATATAGCCCCCTCCGGCAACCTCCCCAAGTCATTAAGCACCTGTAAAAAATGTTTAGTGTCCCTAATGTAGGATGGTATTTCAGGGACCAAATGTTTAATATGAAAATCCACAAATTCCGAGACCCTCTCCGTGCACGTCCCACACCCCGAGATAACCGGCCTCCCCGGGCAACCCTTCTTATGTATTTTAGGTAATAAATAAAACCGACCCGCCCTAGGCTTGCTGTTTATCAAAAGATATTCAAGCGTCTTGTCATCAATGTAACCATCATCAAAAACCTTCTGAATTCTATCATTAACCAGTTCAGAAATCCGTTGAGTAAGATCAACAGGAGTCTCCCTATAAACATTACGGTCCTCTAGTTGTCTAAAAGCCTCAGTAATATATTTATCTTTATCCATTACTACAACCCCAGACCCTTTATCTGCCTCTTTGATAATAATGTCATCATACGATTTAAGATTTCTTAGCGCATCGCGCTCAGTCTCTGACAAATTGCTGTAAACACCTCTCTCATTAATAATGGATGATAATATCTCTTGCTCTACCGCCTGAGCATATGCTTCAATGGCCAACTCCCTTCCCCGCTCTGGGCACCACACAGATTTATTCCTAAAGGCGGGAAAACTCGAAAAATCCCCCCCGACATTATCCCCATCATAGAAGTACTCCTTAAGTCTTACACGTCTAATAAAGTTGTTAATGTCCTTACGTAAACTATATCTATCAAGGTCTCTCGGAGTTGGGCAAAATTTTAAGCCCTTAGATAATAAAGATACCTCACTATCAGTCAACTCCCGAAGTGAGAGATTCACGACCGTATTCAATCCCAACGTAGTTTCTGCAACAGTTTGCATCTCTCCACGAGCATCCAAGTAAGTAAATTCTTCATTAACTGCACCTAACTGACCTCCGTCATTGTTATTCGCTTCGATATCCGTGTATGTCTCTAATCTTCCCTCCCCGGGATGTAGTTCACCATCGATCCGCTCGCGGCTTAATTGACTCACTACCAAATTTAAACCTGCCGTTGTTTCCGCAACAGTCCGCGCTGTCCCTGGACTCTCCATTTGTCTCGTTTCTAGCGAGGTGTACGATCTTGGTGCATTTTGCGCCTGAGAAAAATTCGGCGGAACCTCGAGACCAACATTCGGTGTAGCATTACCGCTAGCACGCACATCTTCCAATTCACATAACAACCTCAACTTACGTTCGTGTTTATCCTTCATAATCGCATCAACTCTCGTTATAATACCACGAATTTTCTCCATGTAATCAGCATATTCTTGCTCTTGCAAACGGGCCACAAGTGCTTGCCGTCGTTCCTGTAAAGATGTCATCACCACAGAGAGTTCAGCCGCTAATAATCTCTGTAATCGACCAGAGCAATCTTCAAGTATTCCGTCCCAGTATATAGTCAAAATCTTATAGTCAAATCTTCAGTTGATCAGACTGTCTTCAAATATTTATGCTCTAGTTTTTCTATTGAGCACTCTGACAACAGTTCTGCAAATCCACTTATATATATATATATATATATATATATATATATATATATATATAGGAAAACCATGTTTCGATTATTCCGTAGCACAGTGCTCGATACGTTAAAGTAGAGCAAAATATTGAAAAATAGAAGAAAAACTATTCTTTTATCCCTACAAGCATACAGAGTGGACGCCACTGCTAACAAAGACGCATTTATAACACTGAAAGACCACAAACTGAACTTCGCTAACAAACTGACCTGCCGACTAATTAACCCCACTAAATCCGAGATAGGCAAAATCAGTAAAGAAATCCTCGACAGAATCAACAACAAAATCACGAGAACATCCAAATTCAACCAATGGAAAAACACAACTTCCGTGATCGAGTGGTT